>CM050164.1:444011336-444326336 GCA_027410445.1 Discoglossus pictus
AAATTAAGAGTTTTCATTGCCCCCTTACAGTTATGTTTTTTTAATTCGTTCCCACATGAGACTGTGTTGTGATCACTGTTTCCCAAAGTTTGCCCTATTTCCACATATGATACTATATCAATATTATTTGTGATAACTAAATCCAAGATAGCCTCATTTCTAGTAGGTTCTTGTATAACCTGGGCCAGATAATGATCTCTGAGTGTACTCAAGAACCTGCTCCCCTTAGTTGAACTGCTGGTATCATTTACCCAGTTTATTTCAGGGTAATTAAAATCTCCCATTATTAGAACTTGACCAGGCTTAGCTGCATTTCTAATCTGTAACAATAATTGAATTTCCTCACTTTCAATTATATTTCATTATTAGAACTTGACCATGCTTAGCTGCATTTCTAATCTGTAACAATAATTGAATTTCCTCACTTTCAATTATATTTTGGGGTTTACTATAAACCCCAAAATATAATTGAAAGTGAGGAAATTCAATTATTGTTACAGATTAGAAATGCAGCTAAGCATGGTCAAGTTCTAATAATGGGAGATTTTAATTACCCTGAAATAAACTGGGTAAATGATACCAGCAGTTCAGCTAAGGGGAGCAGGTTCTTGAGTACACTCAGAGATCATTATTACTATTATTCTTTTAGAATTTGCTGCTCGGCTATTTAACTCTACCCACAAACATTCAACATTATAATTAGTTCCAGCATAAATATCTTCTCTGACTATAGGCTTAAATTCAGGCTTAACATACAGACAAATACCTCCTGCTCTTTTACCATTGTCTCTATCTTTCCAAAATAGGTTATAACCATCCAGATTAACAGTCCAGTCATGAGATTCATCCCACCACGTTTCAGTAATGCCTATTAAATCCCATTTCTCATTAACTGCTAATAATTCTAACTCTCCCATTTTTCCTGGCAATCTTCTGGCATTAGCAAGCATACACCTTATGTTATGAGTCTGTAGTTCTCAAGTGCCTGCCACTGTACTTGGGTTACTTAGCAATACCTACCTATTGACTATACTAACCCTCCCTCCATCTCCTCCCCATAACTAGTTAATAAGTTCCTTACCCCTCGACACTTACTACCCCATTACTTCTATCTCGTCCCTCCCCCACACCTACTAATTTAAAAGCTCCCCCAGCCGTTCTACCATACTATCCCCTAGCTCAAAAGCTCCCTAATCATTTGACAGGATGTACACTGAGTGAGGTTGCCACTGGACTGACTCATATAAAATAAGAATATATTTCAGTAAAGAAAGATTTGGGGGATTTGAACCCAGGACCTTTAGCAATTTTAACAACAGAAACTTCAGCATTACCTACTGAGCTATCTCATTAGCTGCTATACACTGTCTGATTCAAAGCTTTTACACCTGATTCTAATTAATATTCATTATGTTCCACGCAGTACAGAACTCATTACACATTTAGACAGAGGCAACACACTGAAATAGACTGACTTCTATTGATCAGAACTCAATAAAATCAGCATCAATTTTAAAAATGAATACACGTTTCCATATGACTTTTCACCATCTATTTAATGGTGCAGAGCACATGTGGGGACTTTTGTTGTCCTTCAATAGCTAAGTGAATTTGTCCTGTTATCTCTAAATATTCAAATCATGACCTCTTGTTCTTCCATTCCTCTTTTTCTGAATGATACTTCTCTTTTAAAACTTTATTTAACTCTTTAATTCTTTCTATCAGATTAACCTTCTGCCTTCTGTTCTCTAAGCTACATGAAGGTTTTCCTTATAAGATGTATCTTTTAGGCCATGCACGATTATAGTTGCCCTATTGTGAAGTATTCCTAATTTATTAATATCCTTTCTCCAGAACTTGGCACATTATATTATGAGGCTTAATGGAACAGCCTACAAAGCTAGCCAACAGGTTAGGTAATAGCATTAGCCCTTTTATCGCTCAATAAATTAGATGACACATCCTGTAGTTATTTGAGGCACCTAATGTATAATGTAAATCATTTGTTACTGTTTGAGGCAATAGATAATAATTTCAAATATTGTCTTACACAAGAGTTGCAAAGTTTAAATATTCAGTATGTTAATACTGTGGAGCAATAAATCCAGCAATCCAGGGCTCTGGCTAAACTGGATCCATCAAGTCACAGAGAACAGTTTATGTGCCAAAAAAACATCTACTGCTAGAATAACAAAATCAATCTTCATATTCATTCATGCAAACTAAATATTCAGTAAATGAAATAATCTGTTAAAGAGGCTACATGAAAAAACAATGGGGCTCTATATTCTGTTGATATTGTTTTGGTAAATGGATGGGAAACCCACAGATTTGTTGAGCATACATTCAAATGAGTAGGCTTTAATATATAGTAATAGTGGTTATTCATGCAATATTAGTGCTGTGAAGGTTAAGACATAGGTATAATATACAAATACAACCCTGCAGCACTGTCAGGACCGTCCTCTGACAATTCTGATGGGGAACATGAGCCAGTCAGTCTAGAAAAAAAAGCTATTCTTCCATAACTTGGCTGCCCTGACGCACCTAATATAGCTTTTGACAAAAGAAAATCTTAACACTGGGGGAATTCAATAAGTGATCCAGACGTGGGCTCCTTGCTCACTGTGCCTTAGGAGTACAGCTGCACCTCACTGACGAGGTCCCCAGAGGCCGAAACACGTCTGGGGTTTGCTGTTTCTCCTGTTCAAGGTAGAATTGCCTGGTATTTCGCGGCTGGGTCACTCTTTTGAAGTGAGACCAGACTGATATACTACAGGATATTTCTACAAGGACACAAGTGAGCTAAAAGAGACTGCTTTCTGAGTAGGTGACCAGACCTATAGAGCAAACCTACTAAGGTATTGCTCGTTCTCAGATGAGCACCTCTGATTTCTTTGTTGGGAATTCACTCATTATCACATTGTCCTTTACTATGCTTTGTTATAGTACAGTTGTAATACATTGGAACTTCTGCATTGGATACGTATCACAGCCCTCATTTTAGTGAATGTAGTTCAATTTCCCTTTTACTTAAAAAGATCTTAGTAAAGCAAATTTTGTAATTTATAAACATCATTAGTATGCAATGTAGGCATGGAATAATCTGCTAAAGTATGAAAAAGTGCCTTCTAATGATTTAAAACTAGCGGCACCCACAAAGTAATGTGATCTCTAATTGGTGACAGACTGAAGACCATGGGTTCTATTCTAATACCCAATTCGTAAATGTATACACACTTAAAATCTCTCTTAATATTGCCACATATTCTATTAGCTACTCACAATCCGATTATGAGTTAACCGCCCACAATCATAACGGACCAACCATAGACTCAAAATCAGTCTTAGATCTCCATAGGTTTTAGCAGAGCTTGAATATTACGAGCTCTAAATGATTAAAAAAGAAGAATGGGGGAGAGATATATATACCTCAATATTTATGAGGTATTATAACCTTCCAATATTAGGCTAGAGTTAACTACATGAGTTGTGCCTTTACCTTACTTATGCGTATATATTGAGCATTTGCGTAGTATTTTATCTTCTAAAGCATATCAATAAATGATGTATATTTTACTCTTTATTACTTTGCTCAACTTCAATCTTTAGGTGTTAGGCACCAGGAACTTGACCTGGGTTCCACTGCTCACATTGGCCCTCATTCAATTGCAATTTGGCCAATTGAATAGGGCTCTAAATAAGCACATAACATATTTTTTTTTAAATAAGTTTTTAGTTAGTGAAAACCTTGCTTTTGGATAGATGTTTACTAACTAAAAACGTCTTTAAAAAAATATGTTATGTGCTTATTTAGACCCCTATTCAATTGGCCAAATCTATATGAGTAAGCAACACTATAATGGCATTAGACAGGTGTTCAATACAGTTTCTTAAATTTTAATGTATTTAACTCCTATTATTAAAGCTTATACATACATAATATATTGGATTGTGTGAAACAAAGTAAGTCTAGAAGGAGCCTACATAATAAAAATTAAAAAAATAAAAATATATATAAATGTAAATTATGAATATAAGTAGCAGGGGGACTATATGCATTGTATTATATTCAGGAATTTTGTCTGTGGTGAATTTTTTGGACATTGTGATTATTCCAGCACTTAGAAACTTATAAAGGCTAACAACTGTATAATATAGACTTGGCCCAATAATTAGATAACAATATATATTACATGTCTGTTATAGCTTTTTTATCTTAACTGACGAAGCCACAGAACAAGTGACGAAACGCATCATCTTTTTTATGACATTTTTTTATTGTTTATGTTTTATGAATTTGGAATAAAGACTATTTTTATATGGAATATATTACAATCGGAGTATAATTTTTGTGGTGAAATTCAACACATGAGCATATACATACAGTGGTAGTATATTTGTATACAACACTATCTGATTACTAAACATCATCACCGGGAGACCAGACCAGCAAGTCATCCCAAGTTATGATCAGGAGATCATCAAGCATTTGCGATTATAATACCTCATATATATTGAGGTATATAAAGGTGAGAGTTCAAACAATTGATTTCCAAGATTTTCCAGCATTTTATGAAGTGACCTGTGCAAGGTTCTTGTGCGCTTTCTCTCCCCCATCCCTCTTCTTTTTATACTCATTTATAGACTAGTGGACAGCGTTCTCTGAGATAGCCGCACACTACCAAGAGGGACAAAGATAATTATAAAAAAAAAGCAGTCAATCTATTCAGGACCATATATATAGAAACTTGAGAGACTACCAACGAAAAATATTACCTAGCTCACTATATCTAGTGGCACCACGTCATTTGAGAGCGCCGACTACAAAACTGAGATTTGGTAATCCCAGTGCTACCTCTAAATGATTAAAGTTACACGAAATCGATATTCTATTAGACCTGTAGCACTAGCACGCAAATAACGACAGACCCGCAACTGTAAAAAGTATCACTTTTCTGTCAAAAATATTACAAGTACTAAATAGGACTTTTTCAAACACTTATTACAGCTGTAGCAGCAATTAAACACACAATACTGTACTTTAAAAGCATGGGAAGGCATGTAAACACATTATAATTAATTGTACAACAGTCTTTAAACCCACAAATATGCAATTAAAAAATATTATTTTTAAATGTTATTTCTGAGTAATATTGATTCTGGGACTCAAGGGGTTAATACATATCATGAAACCCACATGGACTAAAAAACAGATGATCTAATGCATTGCTTGATTGTGAGCCTGATAGGCAAATATTACTTATTGCCACTAATTACATTTGTAAATCTTAGACTGCAGATTACGTGTAATTTCCATGTTTTACTGACATCATGATGACGTCTCATTTACTATTGGCTGTGTCTAAGAAGTAAATTACGGGCTTGCTTAAATATTGTCAGATCATATGATCGCGCCCCCTGAAATCCTACTTAAAAAGGCAGGATTTACGTGTTTAGGCTAAAGGACGTAAATTGCGAGCATGAGTCAATAGAATACATCTACGTCTACCTATTTAGAGAAAAAAACACCAGCAGTAAAAATTAGAGGCATTTGCAGGCTTCTCATAAATTAGGTCTCCATGTCAGCTTGCATGGGGATTTATATGTCACTGTTCTGGGAGAACAACATCGGCCATAGGGGCCAAGTGTGTGGGAGAAGATTCAGATATTAGATTTTGCCTAAAGATCTAAACACATTCAGTGTGACAAAAACGCATTAATAGAGAAACTCAGAAATGTTTAAATTCTTTTTCACTGTACTATATGTAGTACAATATTTGAATGTGACTGTGAGGGGCAGCAGACAACTTGCTGGTAGGATGGTAGATCTTATTAGAATGACTACTGAAAAAGTAGATACCATGCCACAAATCTCAGTGGACAACTCTTCAAATCTTATACCACCCCTACCAGTTCTGCATTAAAGTAAGAGTCCAATGTTTCTAAACCAATCCCAGGTTACATCCATGGATGTCTCTTCTCCATGACTGTATAGTGGATGGCTGAGAAGTTGCAGGTGATCAGGCAACACGTATTCAATACAGGCTATGATGGACTTACACACATTGAATGAGCTATCCAGTATCACATATAACAGGTAAGAAACTAAAGGTGGTTTTAATTGTTTTTACTGATTCTACCTTTTCAAAGCAGCCGATCGAAAGTATGAGATTTCTGTATATCTTCAACTTTGCCAGAGGATCAGAATATTTTCCTACCCCTGGAGGCCAGACCTATTTGCAATATTTTGCTATGTATCTGTTTCTTTCAACTAATTTATATTTAAATATGGAAAATTGAAAACTATTTTTTTCATACTTAACGTTGAATGTAGGAATCCCGCCCTGTCAAAACAGATGGGGCAGGGAAACACTGAGCCAGCAATGATAAAACCCCTTCAGATGCCCCCTCCCTTTAGCACCCCAGAAGATTGGGGGGTACTATGGGTAGTAAAAAAGAAAATTTGGCGGCATTGGTTGAGGTTGATTAAATAAGTTATCAGTTAAAAAGTATTCGTAAGTGTCATTAACTATAAAAACTTTTATCCTGTTCCTTTTTAAATGCTATTATATTAATATATGTATATGTGTATCCATAAAATAATATGTATTCTGGACATCATTTTCCCAGATTTGGACATCATTATATGAAAAATATCCCATATGTTCCTAATTTGTAATCAGTATCTGAACACTATCTGTCACAGAGCTCCTTTTAAGGGTGTGAATAGAAAACAGAAGCCGACAAACCATGGCAAAGTTAGATATAAATCAGTGAAACAATTATCCCTTGTCCAGAAAATGGAAAATGTTCCGTCCCTGCCTTGTGAAACAGAAACATATAGCACACACGGGTCTTTCATTTAAGGAACCACTGTTGTCATATATTTAAAATATATTATTTTGTCAAAGTACTTGTGTTCAACATACAATAAATATTCTGGGCTCCTTTTATATGCAAGTATGTTGCTTTTGAGTGTTCCATTTTTGTTTCTGCTTATCAACTTCTTGACATGGGAAGAGTTTTTAAATACAGAGGAAACTTCTGCACAATGGAAATGTGGTGGCTGAAATTGCCAGTGCTTTCATCAGGACTTGGAATTATCATTAGCTTACAATGACACTCCTGATCAAAGTCATTCAGTAAATAATGTCTTTTGTCTTCTACAAACTTTTTGCTCATTATAAAGGTTATTTAATCAAAAGACCATATAGAAAATATTTGACCAGTTATCACACAATGTTTGTTCCTACCATGCATTTTATTTGACTCCTGAAAGTCTTCATCTTCAGGGTCAATAGTTTGAGGATCTTCAGAAATCATCTCAATATTTTTTTCAAGATACCAGCTCAAATTCTCATCAAAGACTGTGAATAGCAGATATAGTTCTTTATCCACGTGGATCTGAAATGAACAGAAAATAAACAAAACAATAAGTAAAATGTTTATTTATAAGAGAGTAACAGATTTTGTGGCAGATTTTATCAAACTTAGGTAAACCTTTATCCCCATTTTTATCGTACATATTTACTCTATACTATTAAAGATAGTTTGATACAATTACTGTGAGTAATACATTTTAAGGAATTCAATAATTAAGTATATACACAGTATTATTTGTTCATCTCTTAGTATATGTAGATCTGTTGTGTCCTACAACCTCCATACTATGGAGAAGAATATATAACCAACTTCTGAAATGGGGCCAATCACATTAGTCTCAGAAAATATGATTTAGTAATTATCTATATCAGCAGCTTTGCACTGGTACAATTAACACATTTTAGCAATGACTTATTACTTTATAGTTAACTTTCTCTTAGGTTATTGACAGATATTCAGTTAATAGCTAGCTTCACATTAGTACCAAAAGGCTTTAATGGGTGCTTGGTCCTCTTCTAGCCTCAATATATTAGTACCGAATGGTGCTTTTAAACAGGCTGATGTCATATTCATTCAGATATTAACAGTGGAAAGAAGGAGCAAGAAGGCACCTATTATTATTGTTTTGTGCCGTACAGGAGTACCAAAGAGAAAACCCTAAACATGGCTGTAGTTAGCCAAAAGTGCTCAGATAAACTATGTGTTTACATTTCTGATGGCAGATCAGCATCATACTACATGTGCAGACATTTTATATGAACATATTAAAACATGTCAAGGATACTAAATAACATACTATCCTAATAAACAATTAGCTGTTTTAACCAATATGAGATTTCCAGCTACAACGTTTACATTTTATATACAACAATATCAGGAGAGAATATATGTACCTGAGCTTTGCCATGGAGTGAGTTTTTTTTACAGACTAATAGAGGTCCTACTAGGCCTGAATTAGTGTCCATAACTGGATCAGAAGCTGAGTAATAAAGATATGTCAGACATTTTGGATCACTAGGGGTAGGGCCATCACTTTCAGAGACTATCCAGGTGTATGTGAAGATCGTACCAGGTGCCACGTGAGCTCCACCTTTAGGAAAACCTGCACATTGATTACAAAAAGAGAGATACTGAATACACATTTTGAAATAATAATAACTACCCCTCTTATAAAAGCTATATTTACAGAAACATTAAATTCCTTTATTCAATTAAACACCAACATTTCTGATGGGAAATTGCTTAATGAATGTAATATTTCTCACATTACCTTCAAGTCTTTCAGATAAGCTTTAGAGCATATCTCTCTATAACATATAAGAGCTTCCTTGTTGAGTTTCTTAATGGATCACTATAGATTAGGAAAGCTTCATGTATGTGAAGTATGTACCAGACTAACAACACTAGCAGCTTTATGAGCATAAAGCAGACTCTGCTTGTATCTAGGGGCTGACATGCTTGTTATACGGCATATTCAATACATCCAAGGGTGTGTACAGAGGGGTAAAGGCAGGACACTCCCCAGTAGTGCAACTGACTGCTTCTGAGTATGTGCACGGCAGGATGGTGTCAAATGCTAAGTGATGAACTCACTCACCAATAAAACCAAACATCTACCTAGCCGAAATAAAAACAAAAATGGCAGAGCACACCCCTAGGCTCTACCTATATGGAGTCCCCTAGTCACAAGAAGAGTCTGCTAAAACTAAGTAAGTCTATTAAAACTAAGATTGAGCCTAAAATTATTTTATCTCTGTAACGGATCTACTGGCACCCCGACTGGGTACCTCCGTTGATGGACGCGTCCTAGTTTGCGTCGAGGCCTACAAGCACCGCACCGGACACCAAAACCACCACAGACTCCAAGGATAGTACATCAGGAACAAGCGTTCAGTAGTTACAGCTCAAGGGAGTATGCAAAAGCATAGCAATCCCCAGTATGATAGCGATCCCCTCAAATAACGAGACAAGGCTACGTTTTGAAGGGTCAAGAAGAACTCTATTTTAATGACAGGGAATCTCCTTTTATGCAATCGTGCCCTCTGAAGGGCTACACCCACATAATTATCACAACAGCCAATTATCTACATGGTTCAACCCCCACTTCTCCTCCCCTCAGATAACAGGTAACACAATTAAAACAGACACAATTTTAACCACATTCTGGATGTACCCCAAATACAGGGGGTACACCTTTAAGTCCCGCACCATTCAATATCTCTCACCCAGGGGAACAACATATACAAAAATGGCATGAATCAGACCAGGGGTTCAAAAGTTAGTAAAAGTATGTTTTTACACATAGCACACAGACATTGCACATATCCCCCATACAATACACATATAGGACAATAGGTGAGTCACACCTCCCTGGCAACTTGGATACAATCAGACATTAATTAGATTACACTTCTTTGTTCTTATCAGAGAATGAAAACACTTTGGAAAATGCAAGGATCCTTTACAACTTTCTTATCTCTTGAATCTCTGTAATAGGATTATCTATTAGCCTAGGTCTGCAAAAGTCTGGCTAATATTTTGAGCCAATATATTCTGTAGAACATCAACCAACATATATATAGTAGGATCATATTTTAACCATAATAATCATAAAACAGTTTAAAACAGTGATGGGTTCCGCTACAATCTCCCTGACTTAAACAGCTTCTAATGTTGTTAGTTTGTCACAAAGTTTTCCACATACTACAGTGGTAATGTATTTTCATATTTCATCATATCTTTCCTGCGTCATATTTGTCCATAACACAGGAGGTCCCAGGTTCAGACAGCCTGTCTAACAGTGTAAATTTGTTGTCCTCTCAAAATAACTCAACACACAGCCATTAATGTCTAATGTCCAACATGATAACGACCCCAAACACACCTCCAAGACGACCACTGTCTTGCTAAAGAAGCTGAAGGTAAAGGTGATGGACTGGCCAAGCATGTCACCAGACCTAAACCCTATTGAGCATCTGTGGGGCATCCTCAAATGGAAGGTGGGGGAGTGCAAGGTCTCTAAAATCCACCAGCTCCGTGATGTCATCATGGAGGAGTGGAAGAGGACTCAAGTGGCAACATGTGAAGCTCTGGTGAACTCCATGCCCGTGAGGGTTAAGGCAGTGCTGGAAAATAATGGTGGCCACACAAAATATTGACACTTTGGGCCCAATTTGGACATTTCCACTTAGGGGTGTACTCACTTTTGTTGCCAATGGTTTAGACATTAATGGCTGTGTGTTGAGTTATTTTGAGGGGACAGCAAATTTACACTGTTATACAGGCTGTACACTTACTACTTTACACTGTAGCAGAGTGTTATTTCTTCAGTGTTGTCACATGAAAAGATATAATAAAATATTTACAAAAATGTGAGGGGTGTACTCACTTTTGTGAGATACTGTATCTCATTCATAACCCGGGAAGGCCTGTATACATAATAATGAGGGCACTGTGGTGGTCAAACAAGAGTTTATTTTGTTTGTTTAGTAGCTACTTAGCAATATACTCAATATTTAACAAAACAAATAATTAAATATAGACTTTAAAATTGCATTTGAATTTTGGTATTATAGCTTCCTGCAGAGCTACTTCAACGAACCACCTATTGCATGCCCAGAGGCATCGGCCCAATTTGTGCAGTAGCCAAAGCTAGGATAAGATAAAGGCAGGTAAAGCCTACAACCAACAAAGCCTCCTGGGCAGATCACATATTATTATTGCTAATACAAGCAGTACATATATGCCACACTACACACATTCAGCAAGAGTCACAAAAGATAGTACCAACAAACATTGCTATTACACAGCTCACATTCACATCAATCTATAGTACTTCTTGGCCTATATCTTTCTTTAAGCTATATAAATGTTAACCCTATTCCTTTGGGTGCATCATAATTAATTATGTGTAGTAATCACGTGATAAACATCCAGTAACTGTCTGCACAACAAAACTATCATTCTTACTATGGCAGACATGTGAAACTATGTATTGTGTATATAATCCGGGCTTCCTGCCCAGTGCTTACATCTCCCTCACATTTGAATGATTAGCCAATTAAAAAATGCATAGACATCTGTGTTCTGCGGGCTGCATGGTATACATTATGTATAGTACTTTCTAAAGCAGCTGTACAACTTACATTTTCTCTAGTGTAATCGCTACCTTGTCGTGGTGAAGAGACTTGTATATGTCAATGAAGCTGTGAGCATGCCAGGCATATCTTCCTGTGTTTCTGGTGTTGCTCATCCATATTGTTTTCTTGGCAAAGATACTGAAATCGGTTGCCAGTTCCTTCTCCAGCGGACTGCGATTGTCTGACCTCTCGGCTATGACCTGCCCATCTTTGGTGACGCTACATGTTATAGCTCACAGCTTCATTCAAGTACACAAGTCCTTTCACCACGAAAATGTAGCGATCCAGAAGCAGATCCAATTGTTATTAGTGAAATTTAAAAAATAGATAATTTTGACATACAATCTTGTGCTATTTCACAACATTTTTAACACAAATAAAAAAAAGTCAGCTTTTTCCAAAGTAACAAATAATTGAATTTATATTCCCAGTGAAAAGAATATATAAGCATTTAGAGAAAACTTGTCAAATATGATGTCTTCCGATCCAGAGATACTCAGCCTCATTTAATTCAGGGCCATAACTCCAACGCAAATAGCCAATTTTCTGCGATTGATTTGCGGGCTCCAGTAGGTCTACTTTTACTCTGCTATTAAATTGTCCGGGACCGAAAATTAGGCGGCCGGTTGCGAGAATCGGAAACCATGTTCTCGGCAGTAGCATTTACTGGCTTGAACATGATTGCGGACGCAAGTCCGTAACTCGTGGTTAAAGCCCATAAGATCGGAGCACTTTAAATGGAAATATAAAATCAATCCAGCACTGTTAATGATGGGGAACACAATGGTTCACATTAGAATTAAAAGCACAACATTATCAAGCTCGCACATCGCCAAAATATAATACTTTATTTCATATATAATTTCCGTCCAAAATCCTAAGGCCTTGAATGACTTCCAAGCCCGTAACTCGTTATTCAAGCCCATAGGACATAGAAAAAAAACTGAGGTTGGATTCCAAAGTCCTACGGACTTGGAGGTTGAAGCCTGTAGGACTTTGGATGGAAATTGAACAAGAAATAAAGTATTTTGTGCTTTTAATTCTAATGTCACCCATTGTGTTCCCCATCATTTACAGTGCTGGGTTTAATTTATATTTGCATTTCAAGTGCTCCGATTGGTAAGTAAGCCCTTTGTGAGACCTCCTTAGTACCAGTAACCTGTGGTTCGATTTTGCCAATTTGCGCGCTTGACGGAGGGGAAATCGGTACTATTGAATAGTGAATTGTGAAACTCGTCCGGACGTGAAAGATCAAAGGCTTGGAGGGAAGTAACTTGCAATTTCAAGAATCGTAATGGATTGCAGCTCGTAGCAAGTAACCCGATCGGAGCTCGCAAATGGAAGGCAATTGAACAGCAAAGTAGCTTGCGACCTCCATTTGCGAGCCCGGATCTCAAAATCGCAGCAATTAAATGAGGCTGATTGTCTCCACAAGATCAATATATTTCCAACGGAGCAGTTGAATTACAGATAAGACTCAAGATAAGCAAAAAGTTTGAGTGTCTGTAAAGCCATCAGTCCAGTATTTAAAAATGATTATAAAAAAGTGAAACCGCTTCAAATGGAAACATTTCTACGGCTCTCCACTTGATTTTGCAGTAATGATGGTGCAGGGCTGTATCAATGAGTTCAGAGTCCCTTTAAGTCAGGAGTGAGCAATTTATTTCCCAAAGGGGCCACATAAGAAACTCGAAATGTTGTGGAGGGCGAACCATAGGCTGAACTTAATTCTGCTTAATATTAATGTTATAGCTTTATTTTATTTTCTCAGTGCCAGGAGCAGTATCTACAGAATGCTATCCATCCCAGTTAGACACATCACTGCTGCTCACAAATTGCCCCCTTTTACAATTGGCAGTGTTTTTTTTGTCCAGGACACAAATTTGTATCCCACTGTAGGCCCCAGTAGCGAGCCACACAGGGACAACCAAAGGGCCGTATGTGGCCCGCGGGCCGTACAATGCCCAGGTCTGCTTTAAGTGCATATTAAATGAATATGTGAGTCCCTTGTCCCTGATAGCTCACAAACACAGCAATAAAGAAGAAGTTTATTTAGATTCTTACCATCCACATATGCGGCTCCTTCTGAATCCTTGTTGAAGGACACCCCATGGGGCATGATACTGTAGTTCCTGTCTGCTTTGTTTGCAAAAACAACCACAATCGTATCGCCCACTTCCCCTTTGATAACCGGGCCTGAAAACACAAAGGAAGTCACTGAAATGATGAATATTTATAGAAAATATAAAACTAATAAAGACTGTGTATCTCATACCAAGTATGCCAAGGTGTGTTTCAGACGCTCTTCGGTCCATCTTGACATTAAAGGTTTCATCTGTATACTGAGTATAATGAACTTTCCAGTAAGCTCCCCCTATTCTGTCGCTACTCTGTGTAAAAAATGGCTCAGAAACGCTGAAAAACATGAAAAGCAATATATTTATTGTTAATATTAAAAATATATATTGGTTCTTTCCAGAGAGAAATTATTGTATCAGATCTACTAAGTTTCTCAGAGGCTGGTGCATGCCTGTTTCCTTTAGACAACTGAATAAATACATCCTCATAGAATGGCTACACATCTTAGTGCATCTGGCCCACTGGGCTTTAGCATTTAAGGATGAATAACAGTTATATCAAAGAAAAACAGGTGGAGAAAACATAATAATGTTAAATAGACACTGTCATCGATGACTTCTAATCTAATCTTTATCACATTTTTCTTGCTTATATATTGAATTATTCTCTTATTCAGATTCTAGTTTAGATAGACAGACAGATAGATACATATATAGATAGATAGATAGATAGATAGATAGATTTTTTTTTCTTATAACTCTTTGAGATATATTCTGTTGTCTCTCCATGGTTCAATTGATAATGTGTAGCACGTTAGATGAGATCTAACTGAATCCTGACACTGGGATAGATAACACTGGTCAACAAAGATCTTGACTTCTCACAAGTTGGTCAACCGGTTCTCGGCATAAGAATTTTGCTGTTCCAAAGATTTGGCAAGAACAAAAAGATCGCTCCACAGATTACGTTTGTCTTACAAACATTTCAGAGATCAGTTTCAAATCAAAGCACACCGTGACATATCCGAATTTACCATCTGCCACCAGGCTAGTGCTGCATAGTGAAGAATTGACTGTGCCAACGCCTGGAGAAGAAGTAATACTTAGTGATGATGAACAAGAAAAAGATCTTGAAGAGCATGGAGATGATGATATGAGGCTTGATCAAACTTATGAGGCTTCCTGGTCATCATTACAACCCCATTTCCTTACCCAAGGAGATCTCAATGACCTCATCCGAGACTTAAACTTATCTAAAATGCAAGCAGAACTTTTAGGCTCCTGGTTGAAAGGCTGGGATCTTCTCCATAAGGAAACTAAAGTTGTTTTTTTTAGATGTATGTATTTCTTCCCCTTGAAGATGAACTTGTTTTTTATAATGATGTTTATTCTGTCATGGAAGCACTTGGTCACAAGTACCAAACAGAGGATTGGCGTTTATTTATCCACTAGCGAATTGCCCGTCAAAAAATGACGGCAATGAAATTGGTAGTGAGCTAATGGTATTTGGTGTATAATAATAAAATAAGTAATAGATTAATAAAGTACTATACCTATTGTGAAGTAATATATGCAGGAAGCATTGTGTTGAAGAGCTGGCAATCTGTTTTGATGTTGCTGCAGCATTAGTGGTGTGGAGCTGCTGTGTAAGCGTGCTGAATGTGCGCAGTGTAATAGTGTGCGTGCGCAAGACCAAACCGTTAGCGTAGTTGTGTACTTCCGCATTGTCATGAAATGGCGGGTAATGTGTGGTATACTTCTTAGCGCAATATCCGTAGGTGTTTTGTGGTGTTTTGCGATTTTCTTGTGGTGTTTTGTGTGTTTAGAGTCCTGTAGCCTCATTTTCGTTTTGTTCGGCGGCCATTTTTTCTTTCGCTTAGCAAATTTGTTAGTGTCTAAACTCTTTTATTTTGAGTTAAATGAAGGTGTAAGTTGCTTTTTTGAGGTCCTGGATGCTCCCTCTTGCTGTAGGTAAGCTTTTTATGTATGTGCTGTGTGTATTTATTGTGTTTTGATTTTTGTCATGATTTTTGCGAGGTCGTAATGAGTGTTAACGTGTCTCGTATGTTATTTGCGCTGCGAGGTAAAGTTTGCGAGGGTCGCAGTTGGTGTGTCGTGCTGTTTGCATTACAACGTAAAGTTTGTGAAGGTCGCAGTTGCTGGCAAGGAGCGCCGAACTCTTCGCGAGGGCCGCAGTTGCTGGCAAGAAGCGCCTTTGGCGCTCCATGCCAGCAACTGAGGCCCTCGCTTTGCAACTGAGTGCCTTCGCAAGCGTGAGCAACGGCTCGTATGCTCCCAATTATATATGTGATATATATATATATATATATATATATATATATATATATATATATATATATATATAACTACCTATGTCAGTCTATCTACATTTCTATCTATCTACAGGAGCTCTTATGTGTGAATGTCAATATGTGTTATATGTAGTTTTCTGTCACATACAGTATATAACATATAGGTGCTTTACTTAGGAAGTCATATTACTGAAAAAACTCGAAGGAAAAAACATCTAAAATGAATTGCTGCACTGAAAGAAATGTATAGGTATTTACAGTGCGATTTATGGACCTTTCGTGGCCTGTGGAGAGGAGGAAGACTGAGAGAATTAAGTAGGAGTCTGGAGAAAGCAAAGTAAATTGAATTTTAGTGGTGCAGTGTTTTTGGTTAATAGTTCTTTCAGGACCTGTCGAGTTGAGTGGGTTATATGCAGGGCGAAAACAAAAGAAAATAGCTGCTGAAATTGTTCTAGTGGAAGAAGTGTATGGGAATTCTCAGCTGGTTGTGATTTATGGTCCGTTAAGGACCTGCCCGGCTGAGGGGGAGAGGTAGTTTACATGAATCTCATGCAAGAAAGTAGTGAGAGGCCAGGTTTAACTGCTGCGTTGCTATTAGTCTGGAGCCTTTGTGAGTTCAGCCAAAAGGGGGCAGGCACTATCTTTGACTCGCTTGTTGCTGGAGCTGGGCCGTGCTGGAGGCAGAGGGGGTGTGTGGATGTCTTTCATGAGTTGCCAGGGCCGAGCCATGGAGCAGGGGTATGAGATCCGGTCTGCCTGTGAAGTGGTGATGAAGACTGAGCAGGAAGTACAGAGAAGGTAACAGACCGGGGGTGGGCAGGGCCGGACAGGAGCCAGCACTTACCACTCAGCGACAGGGTAGCTGTCAATCTTGTGTGGGTCTCAGGGTCTCACTGTGTCCTACCCCCCTGTAACACCCAACAATGGACTCATCCACAGGGCTCCTGTACAGCACATCTCTCGTGGGTCTCAGGGTCTCACTGTGTCCTACCCCTCTGTAACACCCAACAATGGACTCATCCACAGGGCTCCTGTACAGCACATCTCTCTCATCTATGCGAGCCCGCAAGCGTGAGCAACGGCTCTGGCTGGCTCGCATGCTCACAACTATATATGTCATTCTTCAAAAAGTTAGCTTGAAAGCTGTGCTTCTCCACAAAGGAAATAAGTTTCCATCAGTGCCACTAGCTCATGTTGCCAATATCAAAGAAACTTATGAAAGCATGAAACTCGTGTTTGAAAAAAATCAAATATGAAGATAACTAATGGAATATTTGTAGTGACTTGAATGTAGTCGCTCTTTTGCTTGGACTACAACCTGGTCACACAAGTACAGTTGTTTTCTTTGTCAGTGGGACAGAAGACTGAAGAAATAATTACACTCCGTGACCAAAACGAACATCACTAACTCCAGGACAGAAGAATGTTGTCAATACACCACTTGTTGATCCAGAAAAAGTATCTTTACCTCCACTCCATATAAAGCTTGGTCTTATGAAGAACTTTGCCAAAGTGATTGATCGAAGTGGACCTGGATTTACATACTTAAGAAAACAATTCCCAAGGATCAGTGATGCAAAGATGAAAGAGGGAATCTTTGTAGGACCTCAAATAAGACAACTGATTCAATTTAGTCAGTTGAACCAGGCTGAAAAGGCTGTATGGAAATCTTTCAAGAGCGTTTGCCAGAATTTCTTAAGGAATCTTAAGGTAGACAACTACAAAGAAATAGTGGATAATCTTTTGCAATCTTACAAGACCATGGGATGAAAATCCATTTCTTGGATTCGCACTTGAATTCATTCCCAGCAAATCTTGGGGAAGTCAGCGATGAACATGGTGAACGATTCTACCAGGACATTTCCAAAATGGAAAAGCGGTACCAGGGCAAGTGGAGTACAGCAATGCTTGCTGATTACTGTTGGACCCTTAAGAGGCATATTCCTGAGAAAAAATACAGGAGAAAATCCTACAATTCTAACTTTTAGGGTAGTTAATCCTACTATGTAGGTATTTTAAATATATATAATACGTTAAACTTAAAATCACTATCTCTCAAAATCCTTACGTGATAGAGAAATTCTAAAAAATATATTTGTATTCAGCACAAAAAATACTATAACCTATTTTGACTTCTGAGACAAAAAAAAGTAAAATTTTGTTGACCTGTGTAATGACCTGACCTGACCTGAGTTACGCTTTAGAATACTGAGTTCTGAAAAATGCATTGTGCAGTAAATAGACATTTTTCTAATTCTCTGCGAAAAAGAATAATGTAAAAAGACTTTCTGTTTTGGGGCAACACTATCCCTTTAATTTAATGCCTTGGAAAATTGGGATGACATTTTTAAAGGGACACTGTAGTCCAATATTTTTATTATGCTATTTTACAGAACCAACATTGGGCACAATGTTTTAGTAAGGTTAAAAAACAACCTTTTAATGCATTACCCAATTAGGTAATTAAATTCAATCCTTGTAATCTCCATTGTTGTATTATAATACTTTCCCCTATCTGTGTCTTAACAAGTAGTTGTGAGACTTAGATTAGCTCACTGGCAGTGAATCTGCACTTTTATAACAGAAAATTTACTTTCCTCAAACTTTTTAAGCAGAAAGGAGATTTGGAAGTTGAAACATAATAGACAGACATAGAAAAGTATTTAAGATATAAAATGGAGATGGCCAAAACTACATATAGTAAAGGTATTACCTGTCAGTTGTGTTCAGAGGTTCACCAGTGAATGCGTTGTATCCAGTTGGTGCATATTGCCATAGCACAGTTTCAGCAGCAATAAAATATTTTCTTACAGTTAAGTTGACTTGAGACGGTAGAGTCTTGTTGCATGTATCAATGTGGTAGTATGCCATCATCCCAGCTGCAAATATAAATACAATCTTATAGAAAAGGAAATTGTATATCTACATAAGATTAGGATTTCTTTTCAGCTACCATATTTGCCAGTCTACAATTTAACTGGTAACCAAATGGGTTTAAACTTTTAACAGCTCTTATGTGTAATATCATTACATTTGTCCCACTGTCTTCATTTATACAAACAACATTCCTATTATAGTCTTAACATTGATCAGCAGCCTCCTCACTTTCATCCATCAGAGTAGTATCACCCGCATATCTGAGGTTGTTGATATTTCTACAAGCAATATAGAATTTTCTAACATTATTATCATAATGCAAGCAGCACTTTCACAGCAAAATCTTGTAGGGATTTTGAACAGTTCAATTGGGATTCCATCAACTCCTGTAGATTTGTTATCAGTAAAGCATCCTAGGGCCAAACTCCCTTCACTCTCCATTATATCTGGCTCCAAAGTGGAGGTTTCAAAAGCAAACAGCTCCAGTATATTAAAGGGAGGCTTTATGTTAACTTATTGTACCAGTAACAATACAAAGTACACAGTCACTCGTAAACAGCAGTGGTGATCACATGATCATGCACCCTGAAATCCTACTTACAAGTTCATGGTTTGCGTGTGCAGGCTGTGAGCCTGTAATTATGGGTTAGAGACAATTGAATACATCTAAGTGTTTAGAAAAAATTTAAACTGCAGCCAAAAATTCAGTTTGGAGGTAACTGCGAGCTTGCATGGGGCCCAATGTCCATTATTTCAAGTTTTATTTAATTCAACAAATCTGAGTACATATAGAACATATGGAAGTAATTAGCCAACATTAGTAATGATTAAATCAATGGGGGTTATGTGAAAGTGGTCTTTAGAGCAAGCATTGTGAAGTTACAGAATTAATTATCAAGTGAGAGTTTGATATCAGACTCAGAGCATTAATTCATATGATTTTACAGTATGTTAAAGGGACACAGCAATGGTTCCAAACATAGTATAAATTATTTTTTTCCCTATAGTAAATGTACATTATAAATGTGTAAATGTGTTCTCCACCAAGCCCTTGCATTTATGTTTGTGCCTTTATGGTCCTCCCACTAAACTTTGTATTTATCAAATTTTTCCACTGGTGGAATAATTGCTAATGCTAATTACACACTGGGGGTCTTCACATACTCAGATGTTGACTGGAATTACACTAGAAATACTAGAGTTTGGCTCTATTCAATTGGCCAAATTGTAGTTACAAGTGCAGTAATGGAGCCGAAATGTAACTTATATTTAATTGGCTACTTTTAGCTATCCATTTGCGAGTTACAGACTCAAAATCACTGCTGACGTCAAAAACGTAACTCCGTCCTATCTACTCCTTTGATGTTTCAAGTCGCAAATGTTACCAGTGCTAAAAACGCAAAATCCGTATTCAGTTGCAACTATTCTACAAGCCCGCAATTGCCTTCAGACCTGTAAATGGCAAATGTAGCAAAAATGTATATGAGTGCTAGATAGGACCCGCAAGTTGGTTAAACAACTATTCGTAACACTGTAAACACAAATATAAACACACTACTGTACTGGGAAAGCAATGAAAGGCATTGGAATTAATTGCACAACAGTATCAAGCTCCCATTTCTGCAATAAAAACTTTTTTTTTTTTCACCTTTTATTGATCCCAGGAATCAAGGAAGTAAACTCCATGTTCTACTGACGTCGTGATGACGGTCTCATTTACTATTGGTTTCATGGGTTCATGGTTTACGGTTTTAGCCTTGTAATTGCAGGCTTGTTCAATTAAATACCTCTGTAACTGTTGTAAATTTCTGACCCACAGACGTACGGGCTGTGTGATGGTAATTACGGGCTCTAAATTTAATGGAGACTATTGTTTCAGCCCAAATGCAAAAACTAGAATTAGTCTGAGCACATGAAATCCCAGGGAATAATTTTAAATGAATATCAATGATTAAACTGTCTTTAACATAGAGATAAAAGCAAGCACTTGGTGGGAGGATCAGAAACACTGGTACAATTACAAACTTCTGTGTAAGTTTACTATAATAATATTCAGTTGATAGTGTTATTGTCAATAATTTTAATTTCAGTGTTGGTATGCGCGAAAATTACAAAGAATTCACTTATTTTGACATACTATAAGTTCTTTCAATTGTGGATTGTATTACTGTACATTACCAAGTGCTCTGCTTTATTTCCAGGAATCACTCACACACGTCTTATTTTAACTACTGAGATCTGCAGCATTATGGGTAATAGAGCCGTTCCATCACAGTTGTTCCCATGTTCACTCTATTTCATGTTTACCCCAACACTTCCTTTATCCTTCTCATCTTCTCATGATATATCTTCATCTCATATCAGTTCTTCCATATCTTGATATCCCAACTCTCCCTCTTTTGGAGAGACAGTCCCTTTTTCATAGGAAATCCATCTATCTATCTTAGGGCCTCATTAAATTCCAAGCCCGCAGTTGCCTTCATACAACCCGTAAGTCTTGAAATTTGCAACCGTTACAGAGCGATTAAATTTAAAAAGACCTCAACTACATGGGAGGAAGGTTAAAGGCTTCTTTAAACAGGTGGGTTATTAGAGAGGTTTTGAAGGATTTGAAGCAGGAGGATAATCTGGTGGAGTGAGACAAGGAGTTCCAGAGAATAGGAGCAACGCGAGAAAAGGTGATAAGCAAGAGGAGGAAAGAAGGTAATTAGCAGAGCAAAGAGGGCAAGTGGGGGAATATTTGGAGATATAAGTGGGCTACAGTGTTGTTGAGGGCTTTGTAAGTTATGATCATGATTTTAAATGTTATTCTGGAGTCTACAGGAAGCCAGTGGAGTGATTGAAAAAGAGGTGCTACAGACACAGAGCATTCAATATGGATTGAAGGGGGGGATAGACGATCAGCGAAAAGAGTTGCAGTAGTCAAGACAGAATATGATGAGGAATGTATTAGAATCTTAGTTGTGGCTTGTGTAAGGCAGTAATGTATTTTGGAAATATTTTTTAAATTGAAAAGACAAGATTTTGTTGGTGACTGTATGTGAGGAATGAAAGAGAGGGCAGGGTCCAGTAGAACCCCAAGACAACGGACTTGGGAGGTGGGAATGATGAGGGAATTGTTGACAGTGAGAGAGTTGTGAGGAATTGACGCTGTAGTAGATGGTTTGAAGATTAAGAGTTCGGTCTTAGACATGTTGAGTTTGAGATGGTGGGCGGACATCCAGGAGGATATGCTTGAGAGGCAGTTGGAAACACGTGCTAGAAGAAAGGGGGATAAATCAAGTGCTGAGAGGTAGATTTGAGTGTCATCTGCATAGAGACTATACTGAAATCCAAAAGATTTTATTAGTGTGCCAAGTGAGGATGTATAGGTGGAGAATAGGAGGGGGCCTAGGACTGAACCTTGGGGTATGCCAACAGACAGAGGGTGAGGAGAAGAAGAGGTGCCAGAGAAGGAGACACTAAATGGTTGATCTTGTAAGTATGATGTGAACCAAGAGAAAACAGTATCTCTGATTCCAAGGGGGGGAGAATTTGGATTAGTAGAGGGTGATTAACTGTATCAAAGGCAGGAGAGAGATCCAAGAGAAATAGAATAGAAAAGTGACCCTTTGACTTGGCAGTTAGCAAGTCATTAGTGACTTTTGTGAGAGCTGTCCCAGTGGAGTGTTGGGGTCAGAAGCCGGATAGGAAGGTGTCAAGAAGGGAGTTGGAGGAGATAAATTGGGTAAGGTGATTGTAGACAAGCCGCTCAAGCAGGTTGGAAGCCAGGGAAAGTAGGGCGGTAGTTAGTTGCGGAATCAATGTCAGATGAGGGTTTTTAAGAATGGGTGTAATTATGGCATGTTTTAGAGATGATGGAAACGTGCCAGTGTTTAGGGAAAGGTTGAAGAGGTGTGTGATAGCAGGGGTAAGTGTGGTAGAGAGGGGAGAGATAAGCTGTGATGGAGTAGGATCTAGAGGACAGGTAGACAGGCGAGAGGTTGATAGTAGGCTGGATAATTCATCCTCTGTTACAAGGTCAAAGGAATGCCTCCAGAGAGAATGACAGCAAGAGCTGTGTGCAGAGAGCAGATCAGAAAGAGAGGTTAACCCTTCTCAAATTCATCTGTGCAGGGAAATGACTGCTAGAAACTCACATAGAATCGATGCCTTTGAATTGTGGTGCTGGTGAAAACTGTTTTTTCATTGGACTGCAAGAAGATTCAATAAATCAGTACTGCAGGAAACCAAGACAAACTGTTCACTGGAAGAATTGAAAATGAAGCTGAAACTTCAAATATGTTGGCTATATCATAAGAAGTCAGGCTTCCCTAGAAAAGACTCTGATTCTCAGAAATATTAATGGCACTCAAAGAAGGGGGAGGCAGAGGTGAAGATGGATAGATGAGATCATTGAAGCATCGGACACAAGCTTGATGGAGCTCAGAGTGGCAGTAGCTAACAGATTTGCTTGACGTGCAGCTGTCCATAAGGTCACAGGCACAACCAATAACATTTCTATTTTAAGTTTATCTTTACTTTGAGATCTGGTTATTATTAAGATGTTATAGTGATTTGCACAAAAAGTGGGTTACTTTCTTTTTCTTGGTTGTGTCACAGTTAAATGGGATAGTAATTCAAATTTCTGTAAACTACAATAAGAAAAGCCCAGCTTCCAGGGATTAATGAATAGGTTACAATGAACTGGAGAATAGTAATAACCTGAATAGCAACATTTTTACCTTGTATGTGGTCATTTACTTGACAGCTTAACATCCACGATCCTACAGTCGATGGGATCATTTCCACAGTCACAAATGTGGCAGGAAAAAGATTGATGACATCAGTTCTGTGTCCTTGATTAGTGACAGAATGGCCATAAAAAAATGCTGAGTGGACATCAACTTCATTACCAATGCCAAACAAATGCCAGGACACTACGTCTCCAAAACACATGTTCAGATCTGGCAAGTTTCCGAAAAGAAATCCATTGATAGCTGAGAGACATAAAACATTGATAAAGTTAATGCAGTTAGCACCCTGTACAGATTGGGACCTATTTTAATGCAGGTGAAGAGTGTATTACCAGTTCTCCAACTAGAAATCAACATACAGTAAAAATGTGATGATATAAGAAATGAAAAAAAGCCTTTTCTTTTAATTTTAGGATTAGGAAAAGTTCATGTTTGTAGGCTCCAACGTCGACTGCATAAGAGGTGGGGGCTCTATGGCGCCACTCTCACTGTTAAAAACAACCCAGAAAAGCGGGACTTTGAAAAAAGAAACCATGACGCAGGACTTAGGAAAAAAAACAATATCGCACAATGAGGAAATACGGACTTACACAAAAAAATACGTGCCGCGGGACTTAGAAAAAAAAAATTACCACGTCGCAAAAATACGAAATTACCGGCCAAAATGCGGACATCCACAAACAACAAAAACACTTCAAAATACTAAAAAAAAAAAAACACACAAAGATGGGGGGACAGTCACGACATCTGCCAGTGAGGTTACCCCCGAATTAAAGTCCAATTTAAGGAGTTTTGGAACTTGAAAATTGGCTAAGCGAGGAACAAAATGGCGGCCGAAAAAAATTAAAACGAGGCTACACAACCCAGAGCAAGCAAATAACAGCCAGGCACGTACAACTTTTCCCAGGGACGTACAAGGTACAAAAATAAAAAATTACAAGGTCGCAAAAATACGAACTTATATAAAAGAATCAAATTTAAAAATTTAAAAAAGCATTACACACGGCAAGGGGGGACAGCCAGGACGTTTGGAAGTGAGGTTACACTTGAATTTAACTCAAATTTCACGATTTTCGTACACTCCAGAATCCCCTAAGCGACAGAAAAAATAGCCGCCGAAAAAAATGAAAATGAGGCTACACGACCCCTAAACTCGCAAAACACCGCCAGGCACATATGATTTTTAAAACACCCCGTACAAGCTACAAAATACACTATTAGGAAGGACGCAAAATCATCCGCACAGCGTACCACATACACAATCGCCGCCATTTTTCAACACTAACTTACAAAATGCGGATCTACACAGCTAAACAAACGGCTTTCCCTTGAGCACGCAGCCTATTTACACTACACACTGCACACCTTGCTGACACTTACACCTCAGCTTAACAACACCTCAGCTCAAACAAATCTACATTGTATGCTGCAGGAACATTAAAACAGATTGTTAGCTCTTCAGCATATTGCTTATATTAATAATAATTAATTAATTATCATATACAGAAAATAAAAACACCACACAACAGGATCGCAATAAACGCCAAAGGCGTTCAGAGCGCCTCACAAGGAACGCCAAGGGTGTTTAGTGGACCAAAACTACACCAGGGGAGAGGCTGCAATGAGCTCCAAAAGGAGATCAGCACGGACCTTACAATGAGCGCCAAAGCGGCTATGATAACAAAAAATACACCAACCGAGAGGCTCTCATTTTTAGCCATGCGACGAGCGCCAAAGACGCTCTGCGCGGGGCTCGCAATGAGCACCGAAGGTCCTCAAAGTACAAAAAGGTTTACATTGTGTGTCAAACAGCATTCCCATGGCTTCAAATTTTATTGCCCCGTCATTTTTGCTCAGGCTCCAATATCACTGTAAGCTCTTACTAGAGTAGGGCCCTTTACATTTTCTGTACCAGTATGTAACTTTTGTCTCATTTGTCTTATGTACTAACTGTATCTCCTATACTTAGTGTTATGGAATATGTTGGGACTCAATAAATAAAGGATAATAAAAAGAATAAGATAGCAACATGTGTGGAAGATACAAATATGGAATCCCACAGCAGTGTTCAATTTTCTCAAAAATGATTTTATTTATGATCATGGTTACATTATCACAAGAGATGCTTACCATGCATTTTGTTGCTCTCCTGGAACTCCTCATCCTCCACATCCACTGTCTCATGATCGGAGCAGTACGTATTGATGTTTTCCTCAAGGTACCAACTCATGTTTTCATCCACAACACTGAACATCATCACAAAGTCTTTATCTACATCCTTACGATTTAAAAAGCTATCCAGTGTCCCTACAAGGGTGGTAAAGGAATAAACATTTATATTGCTTACAATAATGTGACACAAAGACCTACCTCCCAACATTTCAAATGGCCAAAATTGGTATAAACAGGTTACATATATATCATTGAGCAACATATCTGAAATTTTAGAGATATCCAAACATTCAATACAAGAACCTGCTAGAAATAAGGTATCTTGGATCTGTTAGTCACAATAATATTTATAAAATAACAAATATATAAGTAGAAGAAAACTGGGAGAATAGTGATCATAATAACATCTTATTTGAAGTTAATTTTCAAAAAAGTAAAGTTATAGGGAGCCAACAAAGACTTTTACATATTTACATAGCTCCATATTAATTGAGGTTGAAAAAAATACTTTTAGTCCATCAAGTTCAAACTTTTTAGATCTCCTCTCATCTGCAATATGCAAATTAATTGTTAATTGATCCAGAGGAAGGCAAACAGAAAAAAAAAACAAGTGAAATTTAGACAATCGTCTCAAAAGGGCAAAAAAATGAATTCCTTCCTGACCCCAGATACTGGCGTTTGGATTCCTCCCTGGATCAATACCCCCTCTCTAATTAACCAGGATAATCCTGAATACCCTTTTTATTTAAAAATATATCCAATACCTTTTTAAAGTTATCTATTGAAACCGCTATCACCACCTCCTTTGGTAGAGAAGTCCACAGATTAACCACCCTTACTGTGAGGAACCCTTTTCTTTCTTTAAGGTGGAATCATTTTACTTCTAACCTCAAAGGATGTCCTCTTGTCAGTTGAAAATCTCTTGGCACAAAATGTTCATTTGACAAAGCCTTGTATTGACCCTGGATGTATTTATATAATGTGATCATATCCCTTCTTAGATGCCTTTTTTCTAGAGAAAATAAGTTTAATTTGGTTAGTCTTTCTTCATAACTTAGCCCCTCCATTCCCCTTATTGGTTTTGTTGCCCTTCTCTGTACTTTTTCCAACTTTAATTAATTTTAAAAGGGCACATTATAATGGTATAATGGCATCAATACAGAGTTTAGACTGAGGCAAAGCACTGACAGATAAAAATACATTAAATAATCATTCATACTAGCACACAACATGTGGAACTGAAAGTAAAAGAAGTAAATCAGAACCTGCGCTGCTTAATAATGATTTAATGATCAAGATAAGGAGTAAAAAGCAGCCATTTAAATTAGGGAGGATAGTAAATAAAAATATATTCAATTGGAAGTTAAAAAAATTAGTAAGGGCAAAACAGCTTTGATTTTACTATATGTTAGTTGTTACTCAGCTTAAGATATCTTTACTTCAGACTGATATTATTATCAGTACCTCAACTTAATCAAGAATGGTTTCCTGGATTAATCAGTTGTATTTGCATATGGTTTCTGAGGTGTCAATCTGTGAACAGTTAGGGCCTCATTCAATTGCGATTTGGCCATTTGAATAGGGCTCAAAATAAGCACAGAGCATATTTTTTTACAGAAGTTTTTAGTTAGTCAACTTCTATCCAACAGCAAGGTTTACTAGCTAAAAACTTCTGTAAGAAAAATATGCTGTGTGCTTATATAGAGCCAAATTCAATTGGCCAAATCACAATTGAATGAGGCCCATAGACTCTATGGGCCTCATTCAATTGCAATTTGGCCAATTGAATAGGGCTCTAAATAAGCACATAGCATATTTTTTGTAAATACATTTTTAGTTAGTGGACATCTATCCAAAAGCAAGGTTTTCACTAACTAAAAACTTCTTTAAAAAAAATATGCTATATTCTTATTTAGAGGCCTATTCAATTGGCAAAATCGCAATTGAATGAGGCCCTATTAATACCACTAAAGCTATATACAAAAGTAATCCAAATGAGCTAATAAATTCCTATTAACAGAATTATCCGGGTGGCCAAAATGCCACTAAATTAAATTTTTTGTTTTTATCAGTACTTTATTCTCCTGCCATTGGGTCCCCTGCTATGAAACTTTATCATTCTGTGTCTTGTTAATGTTTTTTTACCTCACCTTTTTTACAAGTCAGTAATGCCCCAATTAATCCACTTGCAATATCTTTGGGTGCATCATTATGAGAGTGGTAAATCCAGGTAAGGCAGTTTGGGTCCTCAGGGGTGGGTGCATATTCTTGTTTCACTATCCAGGTGTAGGTATGTTGTCCACCGGGAGGAACAGCGTCATCCTTTTTATCAGAATTCTTGGTTCCATCCGGGTATGAAGCCCCTAAAACATAAAACAACCAATCTGTTAGCAACATTGTATTAATATACTTGGGACACAAAGAACAACCTTCTTAGATCAACTTCTTTGAAGATCTTTTTGCTTTAAGCTAATAAAGTTCTTAAATAGATGGTGGTAACATACCATCTTATCCACCTTCTGAGGAATCTGGATGTGGACCAAGAAGCCATGGTCAGAACCGAACATGGGACAACCAAATACTTCAAGATCGGGAAAGGAGTGCAACAAAGTTGTATATTGTAACCTTATTTATTCAACTTGTATGTGGAATACATCACATGTAAGGATGAATCCAAAGCAGGAATTAATATTGCGGAGAGAAATATTAACAACTACAGATGATACTACTCTGATGGCTCAAAGTGAGGAGGAACTAAAGGAATTATTGGTGAGGGGAAAAGAAAACGTAAAAAAGCTGGTCTACTGCTCAACCTTAGAAAGGAGAAGATCATGGCAAACAGCAAGTTCCAAGGTCTCTTCAGATGGTGACTGCAGCCATGAAATTAAAATACTTTCCTTCTGGGGAGGAAAGTTATGAAAAGTCTGGAAAATCTATTAAAAAGTAAAGATAAATCACTATCAACAAATGTCTGCATAGTTAGAACTATGGTATTCCCAGTAGTAACATATGGATGTGAGAGCTGGACCATAAAGAAGTCTGAGCGCCATAGAATTGATGCATTTGAATTGTTGCATGAAGAACACTTCTTAGAGTCCTTTGTACTGCAAACAGCTCCAATCAATCAATACTACAGGAAATCAAGCCAAACTGTTCACTGGAAGGTTTGATCATGAGGTTAAATTTTAAATATTTTGGCCATATCATGACAAGAAAAAATTCCCTAGAGAAGACTCTGATGCTGGGAAAGATTGAAGATATACAAAGAAGGACTGCAGAGGCGGAGATGGATACATTCTACAAATTGATGTGTATATGGCAAGTAATACTACTATTAGACAATGCCAATTATCACAAATGTTAACCTCATACAAATTGTTTTAATATAAAAGCTCTTTGTCAATCTCATGAGCCTAAATTTTTAAATATATTAGCTCTTTGACTATAATTCTTTCACGACTTATGTAGTGAGCATAAGGAAGTACAAGCATTTTTAGTATAAGCAACAAGTATTGAAAACAAGACAAAGCCAACAATTATATATTGTTTAAATTGTAAAAAAAAGATAAAATTGAAAAGCTACACGTGCCAAGCAATTCACATCTACTATACTATTTTATGTGCTGTTTTCAAAGACCAGTAAATAAATATGAATTTATTTCAAAGGACTACTCTAATTCCCTAGATAAAGGAGTTAGTTATTTATTTATGCATTGATTTATTAACACAATTCATATTTAATCATTTTAATTGGCATTAATTGATATTAAAATCACTTTCAAAGAATAGAGTATTTGCCTCCTGATTGTTTATCTTCACCCTGATAAGGTTATATCTTACAGATATGTCTTAAGGTTTTTAAGAAAAATCAGATTATATACAGTAAACAATGGTTTATATCCTGCCCCACAATCCAAATGTGCAGCCAAGGGGAACCTATTTAACACAAGTCTCCAGCTAATCAAGATAATTGTTTTTCTACATTTTAGTGTCTGAAAATTTATCAGCTGCCTGTTAGACAATGTCTCCCCTATTGCAGTGCTTTCCAACCATATCCTCATACAACCCCAGATAAGACACGATTTTGATGGACCACAGGTGAGGGTATCAGTATTCAACAGGTCATGAAGCCTCTAATTGCCTCACCTATATGTTAAACCAAAATCATAGCCTGTCTGGGGGTAAATAAGGAGATGGTGGGTAAGCACTGTCATACTGATTTTATAATGGGTGAATACGAACTGAAAGTAAGTGTAATGTTGAATATTGCTTTTTTAATTAATTGAATATGAATTGTATTATCATCAATGTCTATTTAAAGTACCTAGCTCATGTTGTGGGGTATAATTGTTTATTTTGTAATGCATTAACCCCTCAGAGTCACACTTTCTGCAAGATATATAGAAGAATGTAATTTACCTTCTGAGTCCTTTTCATAGAACACTCCATGTGGATGAAGAGTATAATTTCTGGTAGCAAAATTCTTTAAATGTACAACTATTGTATCTCCGACTTCTGCTTTTATAAGAGGTCCAAGGAATCCAAGCCAGGTTGGTTTACTTATTTCTCTGTCATAGGCTGCATTAGCAAATTGTTTGTATATAGCTTTCTTGTATACACGTCCTATTCTGTTGAAATTGTTTTCCAAGAATATCGATGCATGTCTGAAAACATAAAAAGAAAGAAAGTTAATAATTGTGTGTGTCTGTGTATATATATATATATATATATATATATATATGAATAATTAGTATTGCAGTATATTATGATACCTTTTGTGTTGGACAAACGCCTTATTTATATTGACAAGCTTTATATATATATATATATATATTGTGATCGTTTGCTCCTTTGAAGTGATGACAAGCCAGTGGAGTGTGAGTTCTTGTCAGAAGTGAAGGAGTTAACACTTCTGAAAGAACTCCTAATTAGAGCAACTCCCCTTTAAAAGACTGGAAAGCAGGCCTGGATGGAGAAGGAGGGGCTGACTAGGCCCTAGGCAGCTGTGCTGCTGAGAGGAACAAAGCACAGAGTGGAAGGTGATCTGCTGTGGAAATACAGTGAAGTTGTGAACTACCCTGTCAAGGATCACCAAGTGACTGTTACTGGGAGAACGGGGACTACAGCAAGTTGTATGAGCTGGAAGATTGACTTCAGACTCAGGAGGAGAAGTCACAAGGAGGCCAAGTAAGTGAAGGGAATAAGTGAGGATTCCCAGGCAGAGTTTTGCCTTAAAGGCCTAGGCACGGTTGTTGCTGCAGTATTATGCCCCAGGGAAGAAGTGAAGATATAGAGAAGTAAATACAAGTGAGTTTGTGTATGCAAGGGTCCCTGGGGTGAAGCATGCTTCACCCACAACCGTGTCCCAGAGAGGAGCGCTGTGTCCGAGAGAGGAGCGCTGTGTCCGAGAGAGGAGCGCTGTGTCCGAGAGAGGAGCGCTGTGTCCGAGAGAGGAGCGCTGTGTCCGAGAGAGGAGCGCTGTGTCCGAGAGAGGAGCGCTGTGTCCGAGAGAGGAGCGCTGTGTCCGAGAGAGGAGCGCTGTGTCCCACAGAGCGAGGAGCGAGAGAGGAGCGCTGTGTCCCACAGAGCGAGGAGCGAGAGAGGAGCGCTGTGTCCCACAGAGCGAGGAGGGGGAGAGGAGCGCTGTGTCCCACAGAGCGAGGAGCTAGAGAGGAGCGCTGTGTCCCACAGAGCGAGGAGCTAGAGAGGAGAGCTGTGTCCCACAGAGCGGAGCTGTGACCCAGAGTGGAGCAGGGTCCCAGAGGTTGCTGAAGAGGGCGACCTAATCTCGCTGGGACCCTCACCTGTAAAGAGACTGTTATTTCCTGGCCACCAGGTGGCACTACCCCAGTAAAGAGATTGTTTACTTCCTGACCACAAGGTGGCACTACTCCCAAGTTTAAAGGACTGTATATACCTGGCCACAAGGTGGCATTCTCCCACCTCACGGAGACATAACTGTTTGTTTTCCATTAATTGAAGCAGAGCTACTGCTACAGCCGTTATTTTCTGTTCTGTAAATAAACCGATTTACTGCACTTCCAAGCCGTATCAGCCCTCATTTCAAGAAACCACCGCTATACGCGGCCATCCTGATCACAATATATATATATATATATAACACACAATGTTCTAACTATTTTCATCCTCTACAATGTAATTGTCATATAAAATGTACACTTCACATACTTCTGAGAATTACCCAGAGCAACAGATTCTTACCTTGTGGAACTCCCACGTTGTTCCTGTTATCTCTCATATAAGGAGCCATGTTTCACAGCTGTAATCAGCTATGAAACATGGCAACTTTCATGAAAAAGAACAGGAATTAAAGCAGAGGCTCCAGATAATGAAAATCAGTTACTCTGGGGGACTTCTTAGAAGTAAGTGAAGTATAAACTGTATATGACATGTACATTGAAGAGGATCAGGTTAATTGCCGGGAGGCCTGTAAAGTAGACTCTGGGAGAGGCTCACAATGAGAGCCAAAGGTGTTCATTGCGAGGCATGAAAGTGGCGGGTTGGACGAGGCCTATTTAATCATTAATTAATTAATATCTATATGCATACTAGCAACTTGCCCGTCAAAAATGACGGCAATGACATTTTAAGGCTGGCAATGCTGTTTGCCAACGCGAGACCCACCATGAGAGGCTTTGACGCTTATTGCAGGCCTTGTCCAACCTGCCACTTTCATGCCTCGTAATGAGCACCTTCAGCACTCATCACAAGCCCCGCAATGAGCGGCTTTGGCGCTCATTGCAACAAAGTGTCAGTCCATTTCCATCCTCCATTGCTGGAGAGTCCTCGGGCAAATATTAATTATGATGGGACAGAGGACCCTTAGAGGGACCCTGAAAGGCCACAACTGCGAGGTCTGCAATGAGTGCCCTCGGCGCTTATTGCAGCAAAGTGGTGCAAGCTTCGCGATGAGTGCCTGCAACGCTTATCGTGAGCCCTGCAATGAGCGCCTTGGGCGCTCATTGCAGCAAAGTTGTGCAAGCCTCGCGATGAGCGCCTATGGCGCTCATTGCACATGCACAAGCCCATAACTTTTAACATTGCATGACCACAAAATTTGTAACTTACCACAACTATTATATGTGATATTCCAACCATTTGATTTCAGAGGAAGCTACTGATCACGATTAGAATAATCTGCATTGATAGAGAAATCATAATATCCAGAGAGCAGCCACAACCCTTCTCTCCTTAAGCGACAACTACAGTGTCACACTTAGTATACTCCTACTGCATTCAGTGTTTCTTTAATTATGGTAGACCTTTTGTAGTGTTTCTAACAGGATTATAAACCTGAGGGGCACTGTAGACTCAGATAAGGACTTTTTTTAGATTCTGTTGAAAACTACCTCTACAAGCAGCACACTTGACAACAGAAATCAATTAAATAGTAAGAACACATAGGATATCCCTCCCCCTCTAGTTACAGGCAGGATAGCTGTCCAACATGGAATCCCCATGACAAAAACAGAATCCACCTTTCACCCAACAAGCAGAGACAACTAAATATAATATTTTTTCTTAATGGTGATTTTATGTTCATGACTTAAAAACTGCTCTTGTTAGTTTCTTACATGCTTCAGTGGGATTCACCCACCCAATATGTGTCCCAGATACTTAAGGTTGTAAAAAGAAAACCACTCCACAAATACGAGCTTATGAAGAAGCCATGAGAAGGGCTTTGATGTTGTGATTGTCACAAATCTCAAAACAAAGCCTGATAATTACAGATTTAGACTGAATTGGATTAACATCAAAGAGAGATTTAAATCTATGTCATTATTTATAATAAATAACTGCATATCTGTCAGAAAAAAAAACTCTTGGATGCCTAACTTTCCAAGGCTTAGCATTGTATACGCTGTTAGACTCATTTACCATACATAATGCTCAGTGTCTGCTGCACCTCTCTATCAGTCACTCTACTGGCTTCCCATAGTATCCGGAATAAAATGTAAAATCATGACCCCAACGTAGTGGCACGTCCTTTGCCCCCCATTATACAAGAGCTTACAATCGAAAAGTGACGTGGCATGTGAGGTATGTGTGACTCAGCAGCGTATCCATTGGAGGTGTCTTGTATAATGGGGGGCCCCAGACAGGGGCAGATCCCACAGCACCAGGCTGGAGGGCAGAGCTTCATCAGAGCGCAGATGATGTTGCGCTATTGAGCTGTGCGCAAAGAACGGGGTGCCCCCCAAAGTATAAAGCCTTTACTACAGTGCGCCCCTTATATCTCTGCCCTCATCTACAAAATGCCCCCATCCAACCTCCTAGTGCTGCTAATGACCACTAGACTATTCTCCTACTTCAAAACCTCATTAAAAATGCATCTTTTTAAAGAAGCTTAATCTCCCATTCTTTATTTGTTTCATCTAAAAGAGGGAATTGTGTGTCAAATGAAGCTCTAAAAGCAGAAAAAAAATGATTCAAAGGTTCAACTGACCTGGGGCTTGCCCTTGTTAGCCACTGAGCAGTGATATAAAGGTGTTAGTCATACTTATCTGCCATTGCAATCTACATACGCACATATGTCCCATGCGCTTCCTGTTAGTTTTGTGTATTTCCTGTAAGTTTCGCTATGCACAAGCACCATTGTCAAAGTGTGTAGCCTTCCGCCGTCAATGCGCATGCGAGGCGGGAGCGTTACACACTTTGACAACTATTTATATATATATATATATATATATATATCACATATTATAATTGTCCTGCTACGAGTCGTCGTCACGCTGTTTGCGTGGTCCGTACGATTAGTGGGCAAAGCGAGGCGAGCCGTTAAACCGTAGTACTTTAGCGGGATTAGCAATGAGCGCCGCAGGCGCTCATCGCCCGTCGAGCCTCGCGCAGAGAGGCGAGCCGTTAAATTGGAGCAATTTGGCAATGAGCGCCGCAGGCGCTCATTGCAGGCGAGCCTCGCATAGCGAGGCAAGCCGTTAATATGGAGCAATTTGCACTTTGGCAATGAGCGCCGCAGGCGCTCATTGCAGGCGAGCCTCGCATAGCGAGGCGAGCCGTTAATATGGAGCACTTTGCACTTTAAAACGTAGCAAAAAAATACGGCCGCAAACCGTGAATATCATAAAAAAAAAAATTAACAGTAACTACACAAAGCACATACATAAAAAACCTAACCGATAGCAAGAGGGAGCATCCACGACCTCCACAAAGCAAGTTACACCTTAATTTACATTAAAATAAAAAAAATTAAACACTAAAAAAAAAAACAAGCGAGAGAAAAAATGGCGGCCGAAAAAAATGAAAACGAGGCTACAGCACTCTGACCACGAAAAAGACTTACGGATAATCCGTGAAGGCGCATAAGACACATTACGACATCGCAAAAAACAGACGCAACCCGCGGACAAGAAAAAAGATAAAACACACTAAATACACAGAACACATAAATAAAAAGGTTACCGACAGCAAGAGCAAGCATCCTGGACCTCAAAAAAGAAATATCACCTTCATTTAAATCAAAATAAAAGAGTTTATACACTAAAAAAAAAGCTAAGCGAGAGAAAAAATGGCAGCCGAACAAAACGAAAACGAGGCAACAGCACTATAGCCACGGAAAACACGTACGGATAATCCGATAAGACGCATACCACACATTATCCGCCATTTTAGGATAATGCGGAAGTACACAGCTACGTTAACGGATCGCGCACGCACACTATTACACTGCACACGTTCATCACGCTTACACAGCACCTCCACACCACTAATGCTGCTGCAACATCAACACAGATTGCCAGCTCTTCAACACAATGCATAAAAATATGTAAATTCATTTATTAATTTGAATTCTATATTTCAGTAGTACACAGAAAACAACATTAGCTACCTTACAATTCCATGTGTATATTAATAACTAAACAACTTTTAAAACATACACATCTGATACACATCTGATTGCCGTCATTTTTTGACGGGCAATACGCTAGTATATATATATACTAGAGACTTGCCCGTCAAAAACATGACGGCATGATCGAGTTTTCTCCCAAAAATGCCCCCGACCTCTCCCTCTCCTGTGTCTCTTTGCCCCCTATACTGTGTCTCTTTCCTCCTCTCCCCCCTCTGTCTCTTTCCTCCCTGTCTCTCTTTCCCCCCTCTCCCTCCCCTGTCTCTCTTTGGCCCCTCTCTCCCTCCCTGTCTCTCTTTGCCTCCTCTCTCCCTCACCTGTCTCTCTTTCCCCACTCTCTCCCTCCTTGTCTCTCTCTCCCCCTCCCTTCCCTGTCTCTTATTCTCTCCTCTCTCCCGTCTCTCTTTCCCCCTTCTCCCTCCCCTGTGTTTCTTCCCCCCTCTACCTCCCCTGTCTCTTCCCCCCTCTACTTCCCCTGTGCTTCTTCCCTCCCTCTACCTCCCCCACTCCCTCCCCTGTATCCCCCTCCTCTCTCTCTGTTCCCCCTCCTCTCCCTCCCCTGTGTCTCCCCCCTCCCTCTCCTGTGTCTCCCCCCCCCCTCCTCCCGGCTCCTCCGTGTCCAGCAGTCCACTCTCTTGTCAGGATATCCACTCCCTTCTCAAGATACCCATGGCGGCAGCCAGGGGGCTGGAGGAGAGAGAGAGTGCTGAGCAGTTGGGGGTGATGTGGGCCTCTGTACTGCAGGCCTCGCGATGAGGGCCGTCAGGGGGAGGCTGTCCTAGGAGCCTACTGGCCTTGTGGTTAGTGTGCCAAGGGGGGAGAGGGCAGCACAGAGCATGGGCACCAGAGAGAAGCCACCGGGAGGGCAGCACAGTGGCTGCGGCACTCATCTCCAGGCCTGCAGGGAGAGATGCGGCAGGCTGGGGGCTGGAGGATAGAATGGCGAGGAGAGAAAGAGTGCTGCCTGTCCCAGGGGCCTCACAATGAGCCCCTGCGGCGCTCATCGCAAGCGCTGCAATGAGCGCCTTCGGCACTCATCGAAAGGCCCGCAGTCGGCAACTCGCAATACGAAAACTATATTAGTGATATTCAAATGTTAAACTGAGCGGTAATACAGATGTATGATGCATAATTACCTGCCAATTACATCTATACGTATGCTCTGTGCACTTCCTGATATTTTCAATTAAATTTAAACAGGTTTCACAGAATATTTTTTCATTCAAAACACAACTTTATGCATTTTGTTTAATGCATGTTCTTTTAAATGTATGAAAACAATAATTGTGTTCCATGCTCCTTTACAGGGAGCTAAATGATTTGCATGAACTGGTGCACCTATAAGGAATTGTGAAATTGATAGGCATTCCTTTAGGATAAAACTGTCAATAAATTAATGCAGGTCAACGTGATCTGGCCATCAGTACTTTGCTACCATATTATCAGGCATTTAATATAAGTGAATCATATTTCATAATTGAATCCAAAGCCCCCATGATCAGCTAACTTCACTCTTTTACAATGCAAAATGGAAGAGGCCACGTCTACGTGCAATACATATACTAATACTTTATATTGTTATTATCATTCCTACAGATAATGCCTGTGGAACATCTTGTTACTTTACAAACAAATGATCACCTTAATATTAACTTTCTAACTTTAACTAATCTAAATGTAATCACAATAGGTTGTGCAATTAAAACTTAAATGGCTTAAATATCTTAGTTTCACATTTTTTTTTTCAGGAAATCACAGAGCAAAGTCCTTTACTAATGCACTTTGAATATACTTTAAAAACACTGTCAGTTAATGGCTATATTAAAGGGCCTGTGTAAAGGCCAAGTAATGGATTGTGAGTATCTAGTTAGATAAAGAAATGTCTGTTTTATAAAATCAACAATAAAGCCATCTTTTTTAAATTAACTTAACCAGCTAAAGGTGCTGGGTCTTTCTCCTCTTCATCTTCTTTCTCCTCCTCATTACTCACAATGTTTGTCTGGAGGATATTGAACTTATCTTGCAGCTGTTTAGTTATTCAGGAGTTAATTAATGTTTTTTTGTGAAACAGACAACAAAAAATCCACCTACTTACATCACTAATGTCAGCAAAAGGGATATGGTTACAATTGCACACAGCACACTGATAGCAGGAGATTATTATTATCAACTAGTCATTTGCCCATCATACTATGTGTGTCCCCCCCCCCTCCCCTGGGTCTCTCCCCCCCTTTGTGTCTCTTCCCCCCCTCTCCCTCCCCATTGTCCCTTCCCCCTCCTCTCCCTCCTGTGTCTCTTCCCCCATCTCTCTCCCCTGTGTCTCTCCCTCCCCTGTGTCTCTTCCCGAGCCTCGGCATGCGCATCTTCTCTCTCTCTCCTTCCCTCCTTCTGTGTCATCTCCCTCCCTCTTCTCCCCTCTCCTTCTCTCTGTGAGCCTCACAATTAGCGCTTTCGACGAGGCCCGCAATGAGCACCTTTGTAAGCATTACACACAAACTCGCAGTACAACAACCATATTAGTGATTATTTGTAACACGCCACCATATAAAGACATCCAAGAGGATGTCCTGGTTTTCTTATTTTTCTGTAAACATGGGTTATTTTATAGTATAACAACATTAAATAAAAAATGAAATATTTCATTAATTAATTAAATTAATCAATTAAATATTTCAACATTTTAAATAAAATAATTTAATTAATTTAATTAATTAATTTGAAAAGCAGAATTATAAAGATTTACCTGTTGTTCATACAAAACAACGTACCATTGTGTCTAACAGGACATTAAAATAATATTATTATTGGTTCTGCAGAGGAAGAGGCACATGAGATCAAATTGCCAATGTCCGCTGGATAATAGAGAAAGCAAGAGAGTTACAGAAAAAGCATTTACTACTGCTTCATAGACTACTCTAAAGCCTTTGACTGAGTGGATCACAACAAAATGTGGTATGTCCTTAAAGAGATGGGAGTACCAGATCATCTCATCCTCCTCCTAAAGAATCTGTATGTCAACCAAGAAGCCACGGTCAGAACCGAACATGGGACCACAGAATGGTTCAAGATCGGAAAAGGAGTTCAAGGCTGTATGTTGTCACCTTATTTATTCAACCTATATGCAGAGTACATCATACGTAAGGCTGGACTGGGTGAGTCCAAAGCCGAAACAATATTGCTGGAAGGAATATCAACAACCTCAGATGCGCAAATGATACCACTCTGATGGCTGAAAGTGATCAGGAACTAAAGGACTTATTGATGAGGGTAAAAGAAGAGAGTGCAAAAGTTTTCCTGCTGCTCAATGTTAAAAAGAAAACAACGGCAAATAGCAGTCTCACTTACTGGCAAATAGACGGCTTAGAAGTGGAGGCAGTGACAGATTTTATTTTCCTTGGATGAAAAATCTCTGCAGGTGGTGACTGTAGTCATGACAATTAAAAGATGTTTGCTTCTAGGGAGGAAAGCTATGGCAAGCTTGGACAAGCTAGAGAAAATAAAGATATTAAACTATCAACAAAGGTCTGCATAGTTTGAACTATGGTATTCCCAGTAGTAACATACGGATGTGAGAGCTGGAGTAAAAAAAAAGTCTGAGTGCCCTAGAACTGACGCCTTTGAATTGTAGTGTTGGAAAAGACTGCTTAGAGTCCATTGGACTGCAAGAAGATCCAATAAATCAATACTTCAGGAAATCAAGATAAACTGTTCACTAGAAGGTATGATAATGAGGCTGAAGCTCAAATATTTTGGCCACATTATCACACGACAGGATTCCCTAGAAAAGACTCTGATGCTGGGAAAGATTGAAGGCAATGAAGGAGATGGATAGATGAGGTCACTGAAGCAATGAACATGAACTTGATGGAGCTCAGAGGGGCAGTGACTGAGAGATGCACCTGGCGTGCTGTGGTCCATAGAGTCACACGCGACTGAACGACTAAACAACCACTTTTATTCGTTATATTATTAATTCAATATTTAAATAAGATGCCATGTCTCCAAAAACTAGAAATTAAAGGGACTCTATCAAGCCAACAGGAATGTGATTTCATTTTAATTAGTATTAAAAACTGTCTATACATTATACTAGCAGTTTTTTCTCTACAGTAAATCTCTCTGAATTTTTTAGAATTGATTTTGCGGCTCCTGTATGCTAATATGTGGCTTGATAAGGTTGGGAGAGTGGTCTAACTTCCAGATAACGTGCAGGACCGTGCAGGACGCCACAATATCATTTTGGGTGATTGTTTAATAACCTTTACCATGTCCCTACATCTCATTGTTTTTAATCTTAATTTTGTTAAGAAAACCTAAAAGACATATTTTGAATTCCTTTAAAAAAACAACTTTCACCATAGACTTGAATGGTCAATACCGCTAAAAAAAAAGATTCTGAAATTATAGGTGATGAGTCTAAATGATAAATCATGTTCACTTGGATTAGAATATCACAGTTTTGTCAAATTACCTGTTGTTATTATTATCCTTTATTTGTAACGTGCCAACAAATTCCATAGAGCTATATAGGGGTTAAGTACAAATAATAATACAATATTAAACACATTTAAACACATTGCAAATTCAATATAAATTAAACTATCTTACTAACATTTTCAAATATTTCCTATATTGCCAGTTACCACTTGTCAAGTACCAGCCAACCTAACAATATTAGGAGCTGTGTAAGCCATGGGCATAAACATATTTCGGGGGGGGGGGGGCATTCTAGAGTACAGGAATCCATTTTGTTTTTGTAACATCACATACTGAGAGCTGGATAATGGGAGTGTATGTTTGTAGTTATATTTGGAAGGAGGGATTGAGGAGGAGGGAACGGGCAGAAGTGTTTGATAACTGGATAATACTAAATAGACACCACAACCCAGAAGCAGGGCCTTGCATCATTCAATAGCTCTCCAGAAAAGCTCCCGCTCATACAAACTCCACCAATGTAATATGGATACCTCCAGGGTCCTGTAGAGGCATCAACATTTATAAAAAAAAATATTAACAACTAGCTTTATAACTTTTTTTCTGCTTAATTAGGCTCTTCAGCAGACTCAATGTTTCAAACATATTTTTGTACCATTGTCCAGTGTCAGGGTACACTGAAATTCTATTTACTTATTGACTTTTGCAGTTTACCCATTGACTGTTTTTTTATGATGCCACTGAGATTATCAGCATTTGGAAATGTATTTTATTTCCTCTATTACAAAGCATTGTGTACATTGGCAGCTGTATGCTGTACATTTAAAATAAAATTATTCATGCATGTATAAGTATTCTGTGACCTCTTATCTGTAGAGTAATTTGGGGGGATTTAGTTCCGCTATTTAAAGGACAACTCTGCAATGAGAAAATAGGATGCCTTGCTGATAACAAGGCTGCAGAAGTTGATGGAATCCCAGCTGAATGAAAATATATACATTATTAACCTTTATTTGTAACGACATAACATATTCCGTAGGGCTCTACAAGGGTTTAAGTACAAGACATGCTGAAATATGTTGAAAGTATAATTTAACAAAATACTGACTTTTCTAGCCCCGGGTGGTATTCCTGATATTTTGGAGAAAGGTTGTGAGTGTGGAAGGGGTGTTTACTTTTCTACAGAGTATGACTTGACTTTATTGATGCACACTGCTGACTTCTGTGGAAGAGTGTTGTGTTAAATCCACTGAGCTCAAACTATCTAACAAATCCTAGTCACTTCTCTCTTTTTCTCTCCACCATCCACTCTACCACTAATTACAAATGATACCCTTCATTCTCCAGCTATCAAGAAACGATGACGCAAAGACACATAGGTTTTATATCCATGCCTTACAAAGCAGCCAATGCTGTTAGTCTGTTACATACTTGGTGAATGTGCAGTTTTTCTTTAACTACAGTGGTCTTTGAAAGTCTAGGAAACTTGTTATTGTTCAGTCCATCAGCCTTGTCCAACTCTCGGTGACCATAGCACTCCAGGCACATCTGTCTATGTATCTGGTTGTGCTAATCCATACGGTTTTATTGGCAAAGATACTAGAGTGGGTTGCCAGTTCCTTCTCCAGTGGACCGTGATTTGTCTGACCTCTCTGTTATAACCTGCCCTTCTTGGGTGACCCTATATGGTATATAGCTCTTAGCTTTAATGAAGTACCGACGCACCCCTTAGGTAATTGCAAGTGAAGTTGTATGTGAAAGGACGTTTATTTTTTAGGGCAAGCCGTCTAAAGAAGGAGTGAGGTGTCAACCCATCCAATTATCTAACAAAGCATTCTACCCTTATTATTAACTTTTATTTTGATGCTGCCAACATATTCCTTAGTGTTGGGTACAATAAATCCAGTACAAATTAAATGGACAGATATAATAGAAGTTGACAGCTCTGCACAGCTCTTGACAGCAATCAATCAAGTTTTTTAACACATTCATGGAGTGGTGAATCCAGAGCAATACAGGGCATACAGAAATCATTTTATTTGTGGATAAACAATTATTACAGTTATTGCCCTCTCCTTTCCTGCCACACTCATCCCTCTATTGACAAAAAACATGATCAAGCTCTCAGGAAGGGATATAAAAAAGAAAAAATGTATTCTGATACGCATGAACAAGTGTGCAAAAATCCTGTTGTTGTTTTTCTTTTCAAAATAGTTTTTATGTCTTTGACTCGCTCAGCTACTAATATTGTTAGTTTGTTATATACTACACAAACTAGTGCCTATATTCTTGAACTACTGTGGTCCTTTAAATCTCTTTAATTGCATACATAAGAGTCTTTAATGGTCTCTACAGTAGCCAAATTGACCATTGAGCCAGACATCTTCGAGAGTGAAAGGAGATGGGCCCTAGGATGCCTTGCTGATAACGAGGCTGCAGGAGTTGATGGAATCCCAGCTGAACTATTAAAAATCATTCAAGATGATGCTGTAAAAGTTTTGCTGGCATTATGGTAACACATTTGGAAGACTACAGTGGCCAGTAGACTGGAAAAGGTCAGTCTACATTCGAATACCAAAAATAGCAGTGCCAAAGAGTGCTCCAATTATCAAACTAATGTACTCCCTCCACATGCCAGCAGGGTAATGCTTAAGATCGTGCAAGCTCTGCTCCAACAACATAGGGACCTACCAGATGTGCAAGTCGGGTCCCACAGAGGAAGAGGCACAAGAGATCAAATTGTCAATGTCTAATGGATAATAGAGAAAGCAAGCGAGTTCCATAAAAAACATTTACTTCTGCTTCATAGACTATTCTAAAGCCTTTCACTCTGTGGATCATAACAAAATGTATCTTTAAAGAGATGGGAGTACCAGATCATCTCATCTGTCTCCTGAGGAATCTGTATGTGAACATGGAATAACCAAATGGTTCAAGATTAGGAAAGGAGTGCGACAGGTTGTATATTGATACATTATTTATTCAACATATATGCAGAGTACATCAAGACAAATACAGAGACGCAATTAATATTGCTGGGAGAAATATATGCGGATGATACTACTCTGATGTCTGAAAGTGAGGAGTAACTAAAGGACTTATTGTTGAGGAAGAAAAGAAGAGAGTGCCAAATGCTGATCAACGTTAAAAAAAAAAACAAATATTTAAGAGAAAACACCAACAAAACATTAATGAGATGGTATTGCACTCCTAATAAATAAAATATTTTTTGTTACTAGAATAAACATAATTAAAAATTAAAAATCAGATAAACCCACAATAGAAGAGATTAAAAAATATATATATACACACAATGTACATGATGTCAGTTATTATAGACGAAAACTTAAAAAAATATGGATATCCGGTTGGAACATTTGGACACCGAAAACAAATAAAAATAAATACATTATTAACATAAAAACCTAAATAACTTTGAAGAAAGAGAAAACAAATAATTTCTTAAATTATCCTACTCTTCCCCACAATTGTTTTCTTTCTTTTTTTTTTATTTATCACTGCTAATATTATGAAAAGTTATATAAAAGAACAAAGACATTTCTGTATTTATGTATATCTACAACATATCTGTTAATTATTTATTTTTAGTTTTAACTACAATAGGAACATGGAAAAAGGCAATCTAGATAGATGGGGAAGAAGTGGAGGAAGTGACAGATTTTATTTTCTTGGGCTGTAGGATCTCTTCAGATCGTGAAATTAAAAGATGTATGCTTCTAGGGAAGAAAGCTATGCCAAGTCTGGACAAGCTATTAAAAAGGAAAGATGTTACATTATTAACAAAGGTCCGCATAGATAGAACTATGCTATTCCCAGTAGTAACATACGGATGTGAGAGCTGGACCATAAAGAAGGCTAAGCACTGTAGAATTGATGCCTTTGAATTGTGGTGTTGGAGAAGACTGCTTAGAGTCCAAAGGACTGCAAGAAGATCCAATCAATCCATACTACAAGATATAAAGACAAACTGTTAAATTGGAGGTATGATCATGAGACTGAAGCTCAAATATCTTGGTCATATCATGAGAAGACAGCCATGTATAATGCAGTATTGGATTAAAATGTGAAAATGCATTATGTGCTCATTTGCATATCATCGTACAGCTTCCCACAGTGCAGTGCAATAACTGTATTTCTTGGAATTCTGAGCAGGAAATACATTTTTTTAACTTCTTTTTCAAATGTGAACACAAATTAACTGTTTATTTACTTTACTCTGTATGGTGGAGGGTTTCTATGACTCTTTTGCCCAGAATAAGTTAAATTATGATGTGGTTAAGGATCTCATTGAAAGAGCAATTTTATGTTTCGTGTTTATGCTCACTTTGTGACATATTTTACATTTTTTTAAAATGGCCACAGCAATGATCTCAGTCTTGGTATAAGAGCAAAGTACCAATAAAATATGAATATTTGCTATTGGAAGATATTTAAAAAAATATATATTTAAAGAAAACAGCTTTTAATTTACTACATTTTAGCTGTCACTATCCTTCTACAAGGGTGGTCCATTGGTTAGGATTCGGTGCTTTCACCTCTGCCACCTGGGTTTGATTCCAGTCAGGGAACCAAGAGGTCACACTACCCTGAAGCCATGCAGGGTTGAGCCTGATTGATACATGTATGGGAGACCACCTGGTAAAGGGGCTGCTGTCCTTCAATGAAGCTGTGAGCTATACCATGTAGGGTCACCCAAGATGGGCAGGTCATAGCTGAGAGATCAGACAAATCGTGGTTCACTGGAGACAGAACTGGCAACCCACTTCATTATTTTGCCATGAAAACCAAGATGTGCCTGGTGTGCTGTAGATCATAGGGTCACAAAGAGTCGGACACGACTGAACATCTGAAATACATATTATCATGCCATAATTGGGACCTCTGTTGCAGGTTTTAAGTCTTCTGCTGTTTCCTCAGAATAACAGTCCTTTTAATTTTTAAAGAACGATAAAACAATAGTACTAAATGTCCAGTTACATCCAAAGCATATAAAATGAAAGTGCTCCAGTCACGCTGACCTTTAGCCAAGTGATGATTAAACTTTACAGCCCAATTGTGCAATAAGTAGATAGAATTGTCTCTGACAGAAAGCAGATTTCGCATTTATGAAAAGGGTGTTTGATTATTCTGTGTACTTAGTAATTGTACTTGTGGTTTACAGCTTGTCGACGGGTTTATGATCGCATTAAAAAGATATGTCACTGCAATAAATAATGAGATTGCTTATCTTAAAGATTAATTCTGACACTAACCAGAGAGAGAAAGATGTCTGGCAGACTTCAGTAGTACAAAGGTTAGGGAGGCTGACCCCACGGACACTTACAGACTTCCTGTGATGCGTATAACGGAACGTGCTTTATACAGTACGGAGTATTGTTTTACATGACAAATCACTAATATAGTTGTCGTCAGCCGAGTTTGTGTGTAACGCTCACAGAATTGCGAGGCTCGCATTTTCTTGACAAAGCCGTGCATTGCGAGCCGTGGAAGGGGGAGAGAGAGGAGGAGGAGGGGAGAGAGAGAAGGAGGGGAGAGAGAGAGGAGGAGGGGAGAGAGAGAGAAGGAGGGGGAGAGAGAGAGAAGGAGGGGAGAGAGAGGAGGGGGGGAGAGAGAGAGAAGGATGGGGAGAGAGAGAGGAGAGAGAAAGAGAAGGAGGGGAGAGAGAGAGGAGGGGAAAGAGATAGAGAGAAGGAGGGGGAGAGAGAGAGAAGGAGGGCAAAGAAAGAGAAGGAGGGGAGAGAGAGAGAGAAGGAGGGGAGAGAGAGGAGGGGAGAGAGAGGAGAGAGAGAGAAGGAGGGGAAAGAGAGAGAAAGAAGGAGGGGAAGAGAGAGAGAATGAGAGAGAGAGAAGGAGGGGAAAGAGAGAAAGGAGGGGAGAGAGAGGAGGAGGAGGGTAGAGAGAGAGAAGGAGGGGAGAGAGAGGAGAGAGAGAGAGAGAGAAGGAGGGGAGAGAGAGAGAAGGAGGGGAGAGAGAGAGAGGAGGGGAGAGAGAGAAAGAAGGAGGGGAGAGAGAGAAGGATTGGGGAGAGAGAGAGAAGGAGGGGAGAGAGAGAGAGAAGGAGGGGAGAGAGAGGAGGGGAGAGAGAGAAGGAGGGGAGAGAGAGAGGAGGGGAGAAAGAGAAGGAGGGGAAAGAAAGAGAGAGAAGGAGGGGAGAGAGAGAGAAGGAGGAGAAAGAGAAGGAGGGGAGAGAGAGGAGGGAGGAGAGAGAGAGAAGGAGGGGGAGAGAGAGAGAGAGAAGGAGGGGAGAGAGTAGGAGGGGAGAGAGAAGGAGGGGAGAGAGAAGGAGGGGAGAGAGATATAAGGAGAGAGAGAGGAGAGAGAGAAGGGAGAGAGAGAGAGATAGAGAGGAGAGAGAGAAGGGAGAGAGAGACAGAAAGAGAGAGAGAGAGAGAGAGAAGGAGAGAGGAGAGAGAGAAGGGGAGAGGGAGAGAGAGAGATAGAGAAGGGGAGAGAGAGAGAGAGAACAAGAAGAGAAGGAGAGAGAGATAGAGAGAGAAGGGAAAGAGACACAGGGTACACAGAGAGAGGGTGCACAAGAGACAGAACACACAATTTTTAATACAAGAATATACCGTCATTTTTTACGGAAAAGTGACTAGTACATTATATTAGTTTAAGAAATGATCCAATCACAGATACATATATAAAACACTGTGTTGGATCCACCTTTATCTTACCAATGAACTGAAAGTGTAAAACGGTCTCAAAGAGAACCTGCAAATTGTGTGTTGTTGTTTAGTCGTTCAGTCATGCCGGACTCTCAGTGACCCAATGAACCACAGCACATCAAGCACAGCTTATCTCGGGTTGTGATAATCCATAGGGTTTTCTTACCTAAAGATACTGGAGTGGGTTGCCAGTTCCTTCTCCAGTCTATCATCCTTTCTGATAATATTCAGACATACAGAATGGCAAGCAGCCCCTAAAGGTGATGGTGGTGCTTAATAAGCGTTATTCATTTCAAAATAGGGCAAATTGAAATCGTAACACGCTTCTGGATCGCTACCTTGAAGGGGCTTGTGTACTTTAATACGCAATACGATGTAGGGTCACCAAAAATGGGCAGGTCATAGCAGAGAAGTCAGACAAATCAAGGTCACGTGGAGAAGAAACTGGCAACACACTCCAGTATATTTGCCAAGATAACCTTATGGATAAACACAATCATAAAAATTAACAAGCTCTGATCTATTGGGTCACTAAGAGTGAGACATAACTGAATGACTAAACTACTAAGGTTGAGGTCAGACATTTTAACAGCTGGTTTGAAATACTCCAGATTAACTATCATAAAGGTGTGTACCTGTGAACAGTATAGACGAGAAGAAATCCCTATTACCTCTTAAGTGCATAATTGTTCTAGTAATTATCATCTGATAATTACAAAAGAATGCAAGTAAAATCTAAACCAATACAACTCTTAAATATAAGGTGGTACAATACTGGAAGGATTTTCCTCTGAGGACCTCAAATTATATAAATATATTTTTATTGGAAGAACATTATAACATTATACATTATACACACATAATTATTCAAGGGTTACGTTATATACCGGTAATCTTAACTTCTATATCATTCACTTTCTTTTTTTCATTATTAAGTAAAACAACTGAACATAAAATAAAATGTAATTTGCAATTTATATGCTAATATCCTCTTAGTTTTACAAATGCTCTCATTTTTGTTAATGTATAACTCTATTGATTCAAGGAGCCCATTTCTTGTAATAATGTAATAAACTGTTTTCTAATGAGTACGTACGTTAGACTTTCCAAGAAGGCCACTTTGGGTGTTTTCTCTATGATAATGCGTCCTTGAGAGGTCTCATTTTTTCCATCTAGTTGCGATATGTAATTTTACAACACTGAATATTGTTGCTAATAGTTTTTAAATTGTAGAGAACATTCCTACACCACAAATATATTATCTATATACCACTAATATAGTTGTTGTACTTCAAGTTTGTGTATAACGCTCGCAAATTGCAAGTTGCGCATGCACGCTGCGTATTGAGAGGCTCACAATGGGCGCCCAAGGGGGAGAGGGAAGGGGAGAGAAGGAGTGGGAGGAAGAGAGAAGGAGGAGGCAATGAGAGAGAAAGAAGGAGGGGAGGAGAGAGAGAGTGAGAAGGAGAGGGAGAGAGAGAGTGAGAAGGAGGGGAGAGAGAGTGAGAAGGAGAGAGAGAGAGTGAGAAGAAGAGAGAGAGAGAGAGTGAGAAGGAGAGAGAGAGGAGGAGAGAGAGAAGTTGGGGGAGAGAGAAGGAAGGAGAGAGAGGAGAGAGTGATAAGGAGAGGGAGGGAGAGAGAGAGAAGGAGAGGGAGGGAGGGAGAGAGAGAGAGAGAAGGAGAGGGAGGGAGAGAGAGAGAGGGGGGAGAGATAGAAGGAGGGAGAGAGAGAGAGAAGGAGAGAGAGAGCGTGAGAAGGAGAGAGAGAAGTTGGGGGAAAGAGAAGGAAGGAGAGAGAGAGAGAAGGAGAGGGAGGGAGAGAGAGAGAAGGAGAGGGAGGGAGAGAGAGAAGGAGAGGGAGGGAGAGAGAGAAGGAGAGGGAGGGAGAGAGAGAGAAGGGGGAGAGATAGAAGGAGGGAGGGAGAGAGAAGGAGAGAGAGAGTGAGGAGAAGGAGAGAGAGAGAAGTTGGGGAGAGAGAAGGAAGGAGAGAGAGAGAAGCAGAGAGTGAGAAGGAGAGGGAGGGAGAGAGAGAGAAGGAGAGGGAGGGAGAGAGATAGAAGGAGAGGGAGGGAGAGAGAGAGAAGGGGGAGAGATAGAAGGAGGGAGGGAGAGAGAAGGAGAGAGAGAGTGAGGAGAAGGAGAGAGAGAGAAGTTGGGGGAGAGAGAAGGAAGGAGAGAGAGAGAAGCAGAGAGTGAGAAGGAGAGGGAGGGAGAGAGAGAGAAGGAGAGGGAGGGAGAGAGATAGAAGGAGAGGGAGGGAGAGAGAAGGGGGAGAGATAGAAGGAGGGAGAGAGAGAGAGAAGGAGAGAGAGTGTGCAGAGAGAGAGAGTGAGCACAGAGAGAGGGAGGAAGCAGAGAGAGAGAGGGTACACAGAAAGAGGGCGCACAAACAGACATAAGACACCATTTTTAAGACAATATTATACTGCAATTGAGGACGGGCAAGTTACCAGTATCATTAAATAGATGGCACTGGGAGCAAATGGTACCAGTGAAGTAGTCAGAGCTCAGGAGTGGTGTGAGTTTGATGAAAATAATAAATGTATTTCAATTCAAGATTATTTATTGTTACCAAGATCCCTTTTTATTCTCAAGGAAGATATTTCACTAGTTCTTGGCACCAAATGCCAGTAGGCGCTGCTTGTCGTTGCTACAGCATTAGTATTCCAAAAATACTTTGTTCTTTCTAAATGCTTTTAGGGTTGTGCAGCCTTCTCCAGGTAGGATACTCCGCGAAAGTGTATATATATATACACAGTATATAAAAATGGAAAAAAGGGGGGGGGGGGGGGGGGCGCTAGCTCCCAAACACCTAGTGCAGGTGACCTTAAGGGAACAGGAGTAATATATATACCAATAATAAAGTGAACTCTCACCTTGAGAGTGTAACAAGTGTAATGAGGTATTAATATCACGACAGACTGATCTCACTTGTGGCTGTTTCACCGCTCCCTGGGCGCTGCTTCCTCTGTCGATGGCCTCTACTACCACATTCAACCGTGTTATGGCTGAAACAACTTTGCATGTGGCGCAAGTATATTCTGAGTGTCTGTATATTTATATGAACAATCAATATCTGATTATATGTAGAGACTGATGCACTCTTATAATTAGTGCGCCAGTACACCTCCCTTGAATGATGCAAGTCAGGTAGTGCTGCTCTGGATTTCTGCTGCTACTGGCTGGAAAGTTAGTATAGGGTTAAAAAAGAAGCAGTTTTTCGATTAGTTAGTACGGGTGCCCTATGGGGGTGTGGATTTTTTTTTTTTAATAAAATAAATCTTTATGTGTATAGAATGAATCAATGTAATGTGTGTTTCTTATACAAGCAGCAAGTGTTAGATTAGAGAAAGGGAAAGGTCCATATACCTTTTGGTCCATAAAGTATTCACAAATTTTAAACATTTAACCCATGCACCACTGGCTTGTGTGTCTTATCATATAAAGTGCAGGGTGGGACAGTTTTCAAAAGTCCCTAATCTCAGTTTAAAAAATATTAACGATTGTGGCTACAAATCAGCGTGGGGCCAGTATAACATTAAACTGGGCAGAGTTCCAGTAATTAATTCCGTAAAATTACAAAATCAGCACCAGAGTAATGCAGTAATTGTAAGGAAAAATCGTATGCTACCAAACATTATCTAACATTCCTATATATGTCATGTAAGAGCTAGGTATAGTGCAGTCCAGATGTCTAAAGCGTGTAGTGCTTAGATCAGTGATGGTCAACCAGTTTCACTGGAAGGACAACATACGTGGACAACATTACCTTTAACCCTTTTGTTGCACCAAGAGCAGCTAAATGTATATTGTAATGGGAAAAAAAAGAGTCATGGCATATAATAGACATGGTGAGGAAATCCTGGGAGACAGAATAACAAAAATGTATACTACTCGCTCCCAAAATATAATGCATTTCTATGAAGGAATCCCTTCCAAGCACATGTACCTAAGTATTAGATATTTTTGTGAAATCAGATAAAAATATATATTTTTTAATTAAATAATTATTGATACATACCTTTGCATTTGTGTGGCACTATGCTCTAATTTGTTAAGTAACAAGCTATGGTGCCAGCCATACACTGGTATACAATGCCAAGCAGAGTATTTATCACAGACATACCGTATATACTCGAGTATAAGCCAAGTTTTTCAGCCCTTTTTTAAGGCAAAAAAGGGTCCCCTCGGCTTATACTCGAGTCACTCTCCCCCCCCCCCCCGTGTCTCTCGAACCCTCCCCCCGTGTGTCTCTAACCCCCCCCCTGTGTTGCTAACCCCCCCCCCCGTGTGTCTCTAACCCCCCCCGTGTGTTGCTAACCCCCCCCCCCCCCCTGTGTGTTGCTTAGTTTTAATGCTCCTTATAACAAGGGTTGACAAATATATACAAAACTTATAAGGCAGTTAGACTATTGAGGAGCAAGACAAACATTTCAGAAGAGCCACTGTGGTATATGTATATAAATACATTTAGAATTACCAAAAACATTAGTAGCCAGCCATAAAGCTTAAGGAGGCATGGCTATCATGCTCATGATATCTCGCAAGTTCTCCTTTAAAAAGAAATGTGTTTTTGGCATCCCTTTAAAACCCACTATGGGAAAGCCAGATGGCGCCATATTGTATATGAAGAGTATAAGCAGACTCTTATCACGTCATTTGCTTAATTTTGTGACTCAAGGCTAACTAAAGCATCTCCCGAACTGCCCATATAACGGTATTAACAGAAAGTGATTGCCATTACCAGGAAGCACAGAAAGCAAGTCCAATCACCTCAACTAATAGACGAGTTCCTTGATCAGTCTTCTTAAAGGACAACTGCACAATAAAAAAATGTGTGAAAACTTTGAGTTTTACTAAAAACATACTTAAACGTGATTAAAATGTAAAAAAAAATACTGTTTAAATTAGAAAAACACTATACTGATGCTTCTACAGGACCATGTAGGGAGCCATGATACATTGGTGGAAATTGTGTGCATGAGAGGGGTTTTTACATTACTGGAGAACATATGGTTCCATACTTTGATGCAACATCCTGCTTGTGGGTCAGAGAGAGGGAAAGGGTGTAGTGCCAGTTTCATCTTTATCCAGTTATCAAACAAAGGCACTGGACTCTTCTCTGTTCCCTTATCCTCTGCCCCTCAAAATGGGGGATAGATCTGGTGTGGAGAGGTAGATTTGGGTGTCATCTGCATAGAGATGATAATGAAGTCCAAAAGAGTTTATGAGGGTACCAAGTGAGTAAGTGTAGATGGAGAAGAGGAGAGGGCCAAGGACAGATCCTTGGGGTACACCCCCAGACAGGGGGTGAGGAGAAGAAGATAAGCCAGAGAAGGAGACACTGAATGATCGATATTGTAGGTATAATGAGAACCACGAGAGAGCAATGTCTCGAATACCGAGGGAGAAGAAGACATGGAGTAGAAGTGGATGGTCGACAGTGTCAAAGGCAGCAGAGAGAGCTAGAAGAAGAAGAATTGAGAAGTGACCCTTAGACTTGGCGGTAAGCAGGTCATTGGTGACTTTAGTGAGAGCTGTCTCAGTGGAGTGTTGGGGTCAAAAGCCGGATTGGAAGGTGTCAAGAAGGGAGTTAGAGGAAATAAAGTTAGTACGGCGGTTATAGACGAGCCGCTCCAGCAGTTTGGAAGCCAGGGGAAGTAGAGAGATAGGGTGGTAGCTAGATGCGAAGTCAGAGTCAGATGAGGGTTTTTTTGAGGTTGGGTATAACTATGGCATGTTTTAGAGAAGATGGAAACATGCCAGTAGTAAGGGAGAGGTTGAAAATATGTGTGAGCTGGAATTAGTGTGGTAGAGAGGGGAGATATGGGGAGAGGGGAGGGGAGAGATGGAATAGGATCCTGAGGACAGGTAGTGAGGCGAGTGGATGATGCAGTTTGGAGACTTCATCCTCTGTAGCCGGATCAAAGCAGTTCAAAGTGGCAGTGGGATTGGGGAAGTGAGAAAACTGGGTGTTGTTGGTTAGTTGAGGGGGTGGAGTGTGAGGCCACTAAGAGTTCATTGCAGGTGTTTATTACATTTACATTACATTTATAACACTTTCTCCTCATGGTAGCAACCATACATTGTATGCTGCAGGAAAATAAAAAACGATTGTTAGCTCTTCAGGCTATTGATTGCTGGATATATTAATTAGAAGTATATTAATTTATTAAGTAACTAATTAATTCATTATTATTTTAAAAATATAGATATATATTATCTGTTTTTGTGATGAACGCCGAAGGTGCTCAGAGGAGCAAAAGTACACAAGAGGAGAGGCTGTAGGCGCTCATTGAGAGCCACTCAATGAACACCGAAGGCGATCAGCGCGAGGCTCGCAATGAGCGCCGAAGGTCCTCACAGTAGAAAAAGCTTTACATTGTATGGCAAACAGCATTGCCATTGCTTCACATTTTATTGCCCCGTCATTTTTGACAGGCAAATCGCTAGTATATATATATATATATATATATATATATATATATATATACGGGGCAACACTGTTTTTTGTTTGCACCAGGGCCCTCCATTCACTAGCTCCGCCACTGGTTAGTTCAGTATATACTTGACAAACATGTATCTTTTTTCTTGAACTGCGGTGGATAATTTACTCTGGTAATGCTTGTCAAAACCACAGAATGTCTGCAATATTAAGCTCAGGGCAGTATATTTGTGACTGTACCTATATAATAGAATCTCTCAAAGATATTCTGCAATCAGATTACTCTGGGTACTGTCATTGCAGAAGGAATTTGGTAGTTTCTGTGATATAGCTACAGTCATCAATGATACTGGTCCAAAAATATATAACATATGTGAGTTTAAGATGTTTTATGGTGCAAAAGATAAGCGGTTGGATATTATGCGGACAGAATACTGTGCAAGGCAAAAAACCTTTCTCATTCTAGGCAATAAGAAAGTCCCCAAAGAAGAAACCTCTGAGAGCCACATGTGGCCCTAGATCAGTTGCCCACCAGCAATCAATACAAACATATAAACATATAAATAAACAAGTTGAACATTTCCTTGAAGCTCTTGCTCAAAACTAGACCTCAATTCTTGGGATTTAATATGTCAGCTGGTTACTCCCCGTGGGAACTTCCCAGGTCTGGCAATGATTTTGTTGGAGGCGGCAAAAGTGAAACCAGAGTTTAGTCTTTCTAAAAGTGGCAAGTGAGACATTCCAAGGAGTGAGTCAGAGAAGACAAGTCCATGTCAATGAGCTGAACGTACTGACTGCTAACCGCACACATCGGCTGCGCAAAATAATTTATAGAAAGTTGAACCTATGCACACATTTATTACAGAATTTGTGGTTTTGTGGGTTAGTGGTGCAACAACATGGTAATTCACAAGGTTTTACAATTATATATTCACATTACAAAAAAACATGTATCTATCTATCTATCTATCTGTTATGTACATATATAATTGTGATACATCGCTTTTCAAACTACATTTATTTGCATTGGTTCATTAGCAAATAAATGATGTATATATATATATATATATATATATATATATATATATATATACATATCTCAAAACGCTTTTAATGAGGTAGTTTCACTATCTGGCACTTCTGCAGTTCGAGACAAAAATAAACCAAAATATTTTCCTTTTTTGTTTTTTTCTTGGGCAAAATGGCCCAGTTTGGATGCTAATGCCTTTTTAAAGGCATTTTGAGAGGTTTTGGGGGGTTTGAGGGTCGTTTTGACCCTTTTTTTCGGGGACTCACGATTAACCGGAAACTACACTTATTCAGCAATAGGGAGTACCCGTAGGTGCAGGATAACGGGGAGTTTACTGTGTATATATATATATATATATATATATATATATATATATATATATATATATATATATATGAGTTGCGAACAGAGTGCCACCAGGCTTAACCCTAACACATTTCCCTAACCATAACCCTAAAACCTAACTGTAACCCTAAAACCTACCCCTAACCCTAATCACTAACACTTAACCCTAAAACCTGATCCATAATCCTAAAAAGTAACTTTAAAACCTAACCATAACTCCTAACCCTAAAACCTATCCCAAACACCCATTACTGGTCATCATTCAATAAATTGGTTCCCCGATCCCTGTTCAGAAGAAACTGTAGCGCACTTCGGCACTCAGCGCACCACCACCTGAACACATTCAATCAGTAGGTGGCGCTGCAGCGGGAGCCTGCTGAAGCAAGCTCACAGTGGCGGTCAGAAAAAAGGAAAGGTTTATATATATATATATATATATATAAATATAGAGCTTGATGGCAGATAAGAACCAAAAAGGGCTAACTGGGACTGCTAATTATATGTACCTAAAAGTTTGGCTTAATTAAGCTTCAGGATAGCCCTATAATTATCCTAGGAATGCTTGCATTCCTTATCTATTTTTGCCTCTACCACTTCCCATGGAAGTCTGTTCCACTTATCCACTATTCTGTAAAGTAGAACATTATGAAACTGAATACATTATATATATATATATATATATATATATATATATATATATATATATATATATATATAATCTTATATCACAAAAACTAGTGGCACCCAGTAGCCTACATGCACACAAGTCCAGATGCCAAAGTGACAAGTCATATGGGCTGTACCAGACTTTGCCCAGATACTTGGAGCTGCATTAGCACATTGCAGTATCACATCCTGTGCCAAAGTGTCAGAACAATCAGTAGTATTGCACTATTGATTTTGCACTGTACAAACCTCTCCCATCTTTGTAGTGTTTCCAAAAACAATTTTTTTAAATGAATGAAAATATAGCAAAGAATCTGAAGATCAAATACAATCTTAAAGTTACTAATGTAATAAATTATAATAAACTATGAATAAATAAATGCAATGATATGTGATAAAATGTATCAATGCTTTACATTGGGATATTGTTTGAAAATGAATAAAGTTGAAATCATACATTTAAATAAATAAAATGCATTTGCAGAACTAGTAATAGTTTCAGTACTTACTTGTCTTGTGAGATGTTTAGGTCAGTGATGAGATTCTTGCCTGATGGGGCATAGTCCCAGGCTTCCTCCACAATCCCTATATAATAGGTCTTTGTATGTGATTGCACTAATACAAATACAGGCCATAGAAGCTGCAGGGCAATAATACTCTTACAATAAACAGAAGGCATTGCAGTGATCAGCAGACAAGGAGCTCTGCAGCCTAGGACAGCAGGCTCTAAATAAAGAATGAACAAAAGGGGAACTCCTCCCAGCCAATGTGGGGCTGGACACAAGAGACATTGTGCAAGCACCAGCTACTCAGGGGTTACCATAGTAACAGGACTGCTGCCATGGCCTAAAAAGTTTACTGTGGCATTGGTGTTTATCAGGCTAGCAGTGTTTATGTTTACCTGGTAAAGACAGGATGCTGGCAGCAGTGTGACCTGATAGAAGTGGCATTACTTGGCAATAAATATGATGTTACTATGAATCTGATGTAACACATATATATATATATAGAAATGTATATAGTGTATTCATTAATAAATATATATATATATATATATATATACATACAAGTCACTTGCTTATCAAAAATGACAGCATCATATTGTCTTAAAAATTGTGTCTTCTGTCTGTTTGTGCGCCATGTATGTACCCTATGTGTCTCTCTCTCTGTGCGTTCTCTCTCTCTCTCTCTCTCTCTCTCTGCACCCTCTCTCTCTCTCTCTCTGTGCACCCTCTCTCTCTCTCTGTGCACCCTCTCTCTCTCACTCTGCACCCTCTCTCTGTGCCCTCTCTCTGCACCCTCTCTCCTCTCTCCCTCCTATCTCTCCCTCCCTTCTCTCTCTCTCTCTCCCTGCTATCTCTCCCTCCCTTCTCTCTCTCTCTTCCTCCCTCCTCTTCTCCTCTCTCTCTCCCTCCCTTCTCTCTCCCTACCCTTCTCACTCTCTCCTCTCTCTCTCTCCTCCTCTCCTTTTCCCCCTCTCCTTCTCTCTCATTCCCCCTCCTTTTCTCTCTCCCTCTCCTCACTCTCTCTCCTTTTACTCTCCCTTTGACTCTCCTTCTCACTCTCCCTCCCCTTCCCTCCTTCTCACTCTCCCTCCCTCCTTCTCATTCTCCTTCTCTCTCCTTCCATCTCCTTCCCTCCCTCCTCTCTCCTTTCCTATCCCCCTTTGGTACCCATTGCGAGCCTCGCGCAATGCGCAACTAGCAATTTGCAAGCATTACACACAAGCTTGCAGTACATCAACTATATTAGTGATATCTATAGCTATATATATATATATATATATATATATATATATATCACATATTATAATTGTCTAACTACGAGACGTCGTCACGCTCCGTTGCGCAGTGCGTACGACTTTGCGATGAGCGCCGCAGGCGCTCATCGCCCGGCGAGCCTCGCGCAGCGAGGCGAGCCGTTAAACTGCTCTGTTGCTTAGTGCGTACGACTTAGCGATGAGCGCCATAGGCGCTCATCGCCCGGCGAGCCTCGCGTAGCGAGGCGAGCCGTTACTTCGTAGCACTTTGGCAATGAGCGCCGCAGGCGCTCATTGCAGGCGAGCCTCGCGTAGCGAGGCGAGCCGTTACTTCGTAGCGCTTTGGCAATGAGCGCCGCAGGCGCTCCGCGAGGCTCGCCATAACTTCGTAGCACTTACAAAAAAAATACGAGCTGAAAAAAATTACGACATAAGCGGAGGAAACAAAACACTAAAAAAAACACTAAATACACACTAAAAAATAAAATAAAGGTCACTTACAGCATGGGGAAGAAGGCAGGACGTCTGGAAGTGAGTTGGAACTCCAATTTACAGCGATTTTGCCGAGTTACAAAGATCGAAAATCGGCTAAGCGAGAAAAAAATGGCTGCCGAAAAAAATGAAAACGAGGCTATACTACTACGAACTGCGTAAAACACAGCCATAGACGTACGTGTTAGAAAAAATACGAGATAAAGGATGCGGATTAACCGCGCAATGAGTAAAAAGACAGTAGCGAGTACATTTTACGATCAGAAATTACAGATTTACGCATTAACACAGATTTAACGACTTTGTCTCGCGCAACATCGGATTTCCCGCCTAAGCCAACGCATTTGATGAAATATAAGTTGCAAATTACAAAAATATTAATTTTTAAAAAAAAAAATTGTATTTATTTGAAGAAAAAAAAAAAGGGACAAATGTAGTGTCATGTTGTGTGGCAAACAAATTTAATGTTAAACCGTAGTACTTTAGCGGGCTTAGCGATGAGCGCCGCAGGCGATCATCGCCTGGCGAGCCGTTAAACCGTAGTACTTTGGCAATGAGCGACGCAGAAAAAATGACGGACGAACAAAACGAAAACCAGGCTACAGCACTATAACCACGCAAAACACGTACCGATAATCTGCGAAGACGCATAAAACACATTATCCGCCATTTTAGGATAATGCGGAACTACACAACTATGCTAACGGTTTGGTCTCGCGCACGCACACCATTACACTGCACACATTCAGCACGCTTACACAGCAGCTCCACACCACTAATGCTGCAGCAACATCAACTCAGATTGCCAGCTCTTCAACACAATGCATAAAAATATGTAAATTCATTTATTAATTTGAATTCTATATTTCAGTAGTACACAAAAAAAAAACATTAGCTACCTTACAGTTCCATGTGTATATTAATAACTAAACAACTTTTAAAACATACACATCTGATTGCCGTCATTTTTTGACGGGCAATACGCTAGTATATATATATAGTAATAATGCTGTGGTTCTCAGCAAATTGCATTTCTTACAAGCAGTAGAGTATTTATGCCTAGTCCTAGACGTTTGTCAGAATATTTTTAGAGCATAGAAGGGTAGCTTAGGTTGCCAGGTAATGCCATGGCATTGTGGCTATACCTATTAATATTCTGTATCTAAGTGAACCTGATATATACTCAAACATACATAACATGTATATACAGTGTGTGTATACATTACAAGGAAGAACTAGATAGTTGGAGTATAGACTGCGTAGAGTAGCATAATATATAAATACACATCAATAATCAATACACTTCAGTACTGAAACACTACAGGATGGTCTTAAAGTTAGTGATGTAATAAATGAATCAATAAAAAGTGCTTTCATCATATTGTTTTCAGCCACTAAGATTTGTAGTGGCTGTGTATATTGTTTTCCATGAGAAAGTGAATAGAAAATACTTGTGAACTTCCCATAAATTGTCCTATAACAACTACCGTAGTAGCAGCATTAGTTTAAGTGCATTCACAAATATTTTCTTGTTATTTTTCTATTTTGGCTACTCATTTACCTATATGCCAACTCTGCAATACTTAAATACATAAAACTATTTTCCACTAATGTGCATAATTAATGTGCATATACACGTTTTTCTATGTGCTGTTTAATTTTCCATTTATTATTTTGTGTGTGTGTGTGAACTTACAGGTTTTATTGGCCATTCATTGTATTAGGGCCTTTGCTAAGGCATTTGGAATAATTCCCTGATTGTGATAGCAGCCTTTGTTACTTAAACTCCAGTAATTATCAGTTTCTTGTAAATAACTATTTATTGTATTGTATTTGTCTTTAAGACATATATTATAGTTCACTCAGAATCACTGTAACAACTAATCCTTCCGAACTATGTTTTTATCCATTTCTTATGTCAGCTATCTCCCATTATCTACTATAGATTGTAATCAATATCCATTGTACTTTAGTGGTGGCTAAAAAGCATCTATTGATGGTATTTTCTGACGCGGAGGCTGCACAGGCTTCCTGGGTCAGCATGTACCGTCGCGTGACCCAGCGGAGCCTGTGAGGCCGTCAGCCAATCATTTGTATCGGGGGCGTGTCGTGCATCCGCGTTTCGCCGTTTGGCACAGCAGCGCGGTCTCCCGACTGAAATCCCACCCACCCACCCTGTTATTTTGGTTGAGTGTAAAAAAAAAAAATGTAAATATTTATATGAAGAAAATATAAAAAAAAAAAAAAAAGAAAAGAAAAAAGAGATTTTGTATTCAAGGAATAAGTGAAGAAGTGGCATTTTGTTGTGTATTTTGCTATGTTTTGTGGTTTGGCGGGAGGTGAGTTGCCCGGCCCACTGGCCTACGTGGGCCTCACAGGGTGTGCTTAATATAAACATTAGGGCTTTGGGCAGGGCCCAAAGCGTGAGGTCACTGTCCGTGGCCGGGCTCCTCCCCTGGAAAAAGTATTGCGGTATGTCCGTTATTCATCTTCTAAGCCTAAATGGATCATGCATGGGTCAGGCATAGTCAATAGTACCAGCATGTCCTTGGGAGCTTGAAAAAAATGCACCCTGACAATGCAATCCCATAAAGATTGTTCTTCCAGTGTCAGCCTTACATATTAATTAATTCCCTTGAGAAACAGATGACTTAAAGGGACATGGTCAATACAATACCTTGGTTTTATCTTACATGCACATTAAAACTAGATGATTTTCTCTACAGTAAACCGTTACTGAGATACTCAGCATTGTTTTTGTAACTCTTGTTTACTATTATACAATTGTATATGCTAATTTGTAGCTCTGAGTGCTTGATAACTGCAGGGCAGTAACATAATAGCATTGGGTACATTGTTTTTCCCATCACAGATAATAAATCACGAATTACTCACTAATTCGTACATTATTATAATTTCCATAACAATACAGCACAAGCCATGCTGAATATCTTAGGAAAAATGGCTCTTACAGTGTATAGCCAGTTTTTCATGAACTTTTTGGGGCCACAGTTCCTATAAATAATTTCAGTCCCATAGATATAGAGATCATTTGTGTTATAAAATCATATAGGTGCAATAGAGTGAAAATATAAGGGTTAACATATAAGGAAGGATTATACAACTTCTAGTGGGGATGGGAAAAAAATGTCCATACAGCTAAGCTGTGTTCCTTATGCATAAACAAGAGCTAATCGTCTACTTTGTGGTCAGATTTCAGAGACTGCTGTCCCCTTAGGCTAAATGTCTGTGCTCTCTACTCATTGATGTTATACATCTAGCAAACCGACACTTTAATTGTCCCTTAAAAAATAACTTTTGCTGATATTATATATTATCCTTTATTATTCTTACATGTATGATATTAACATTCCCTAATATTATGGTGTAATAGTGAACTAAATATCAATGATTAAATAGACTTTACTTGAAATATCCTTAAAGGACCACTTTAGACCACAAAATTCACATACTTGAGAAGTCTGTCACAAAATAAAGACATTTGCAGGTATGCAAGACAGGAACATAAAAATATTTTAGAGAAAATCTTATATTTAGATGGCTCTGATTGTATCATGAAGGATTAAATCTTGGACTTCTAGCCTATCTGTAGCTTGAAGGGACAGGTTCAGTGGCAGAGCTACTGCTGGTGCAGCGGTGCAAAACACCAGGGCCCAAAGCATGGTAGGGCCCCTGCTATCGGTTCTCCTCTTAAATGTATTACTTTTATAGAAAGGTGATCGGACCAAGTACAAATATTTCTAACTTTATATTGACTCCTGTAGGATTTAAAGAGATGTGACAGGGGGCCCACAAATGATTTTGCACTGGGGCCCTCCATTCACTCACTGGGTTGGTTTGCCTATGCAGCCTTACTCTCCCATTCAGTTATTTTGTCAAGAGGCTATTTGAAAAGGACATTTGCTAACAGAAGTGAATACAGATCTTATCCACATCTATAATTTCCCACTTTCCTCACAGTTTTTGTTATCCTTTTACAAAGACAAAATGTCAATCATTATATCAAAATGTCATAATTTAAAGGCTGTAATTATTAAACTGTGTCAAATATTTTGCACATTTTCAAGCCTAAATCATAGTACAAATATTACAATTTATTAGTCCTATAAATTACTTTCTAGTGGTTATACAGTTGAGTTTTATTTGTTTATTTAGTAACTGATTATCAATAAAATTTATATTTAAAAAAAAATGCAGCTTTTAAAATTTACAACTAAACTTAAGTATTTCAGCTGTTGCACTTCACCCAATCTTAAGAGTACAGGCGGTGAAAGATGATCTGCCCAGGAGGCTGTCACCGCCCATTGCAGGGAAGGATGCAGATAAAGATTCCTATCAAACCTTCCTGCTGGTCACATTAGATCGTTAATGAGTGAATCGGATAAACTAAACTATCTTGGATGGGTAGAATTGCTGTTATTAAAACTATGTTTATCCCTAAAATCACATATATAATGACCAGGGGCGGCCCGTCCATTGGGGCGTCAGGGCAAACGCCCCCCCAAATATTTTCTTCACCCTGCAATAAAAAAAACACAACAATGTATTAGTATAACCCAAAAACAAATAAATATAAGGTGTACATCATCATTTCAAGTCTAAATAGTATTAAAATGAATTAAAGTTAGAAAAGGGACACTGTCACTTTAAAATAACCCTTGCGCTACATTAACTAATGCTGTGTATCTATCTATCGCCCCCTGCCTGCACCCTGTGTGATCAAATTACAATAGTTACACTGTGTACACTAACCTTTAGACTCTTCTCTTCTCTTCAATGAGTCCTGGCCTGGCCCACTGACCGTTAATGCATGCCGCCCACCATCACAGTGACGATATGCATGGGCGGTCATAAATGTATCAATTAATAAATGACAGTCTTCCATCATTGACCAATCAATGATGGAAGGTTGTACAGTTACTAAGAGAACAATCTAAACCCACCCAGACCGTTAGCCCTGAGCGCCCGCCAGCAAATAGAGCCTCGAGTTTGATTTTGATTGACTGATACAGTCAATAAAACCACCAGTTCCCTGTCCCTTCCCCCTTTCTGTTTCCTGACCCTGGTCACGCTGAGACTGAGAGACCTCCCTGGCTGAATCTACTCATCTGCTCTGCCTGCCTAACACAGTAAGTCTACACCTGCCTCTGCCTGGCACCTGCCCCTGCCCCTGGCCAAACCAAAACCCCTAGTAGCCCCTAATAAAAGTTAGGGGTGACCAGTTACCCCCAGTCCCCCACTATGCCTGCCTGGCCTGCCAGTGCCACCTACCCAGCCACCCACCAACTACCACCGACGACCCCAGCCATCACCCCCATGTGGCCTGTGCCACCCCCGATCAGGCCTGCCCTATGCTAGCCTAGCTATGCCATCATGCCACCACCGGATTACACCGATCACGGGATCGGGGTAGTCGGGTGGTGAGCGGGGTGGCACAGGCCCACATGGGGGTGATCGGATCACCCCCTTGATGAGGCCTGTGCCACCCCTGATGACCTCCATGTATGCCACCCTGCCCGAGGCCCGATCACCACCGGGCCCCCGGCACCACCCCGATGCGGCCTATGCTACCCCGGGTATTCGGGCAGTGAGCGGGGTTGACCAGGCCACATGGGGGTGGATGTTCACCCCCATGAGGCCTGTGCCACCCCTGGTCGTGGCCTATGGGCGACCGATGGGCGCCTGACCGTGACCGACCCCACCCTGGATGAACCATTAACCACTACTACCTAACCCCCCCCCCCCCCCCCCTATTTTTATTCCATTTTTAGAAGTAACAGGCATGTATATGTGCATGTCACTTCTAAAGATAAAATAAAAATAAGCCAGGGAAGGGAAAAAAAAAATACAGTAACAACATTATTACAATTAATTTACACACAGTAAGCAAACACATTGTTAGTACAGTTAGTAACACAACACATCGTATACAAAAATAAACAGCTTTAAACAAACATTAATAAAAAATAAAATAAACAGCACATACACACATTGTTAGTACAGTTAGTAACACAACACATTGTATACAAAAATAAACAGCTTTAAACAAACATTAATAAAAAATAAAATAAACAACAGCACATACTTACCTGTAAAATTGACCCCTCCAGCGTTGGCCTTCTGTCCTCTCTGGATATAGTCATGATGAAAAATAAATAATCCATGTTGATTGAAGCCAATGATCAAAAATGAAATAATCCATGTTGATTGAAGCCAATGATCAAAAATAAAATAATCCATGTTGATTGAAGCCAATGATCAAAAATAATCCAATCTTGATTGAAGCCATTGTCCATCCATCCATTCTGGCCCATTGAAAGAGGCCTCCAAAAAAAAAAACCGACGCTCTAAAAAAAAAAAAAACAACACACTAAAAAGAGCTCCTCCTACAAGGAGCCCCTCCCGCGATTAATTGTTTTTTTCCCACGGTCTGCTATATATACTAATTTTTGAAGGACTCTGATTGGCTGAAATTTTTGATTGACATCGATTTCAACCAATGAGAGTCTTTAAAAAATTAGCAAATCAGCAAGCAGGTATGGAAGCCTGTAAGGGTAAAAAAGGTTAGTGTGAACTTGTTTGACCCTGTATGTATTATACATATTACAGGGCTATTTTATGTGATATACATGTTACAGGATAATATCCTGTAACATGTATAGCCAAAAAATAGCACTGTAATATGTATAACAAATAAAGTGTAATAGAAATGCATGAACAATATAATATATCATGAAATAAAGAACATCAATTAATCAAATAATAAATATCAATTAATATATATTGTTGTATGTATATGTTTATGTATATTTATGTGTAATTTTTTTTATATATATATATATATATATATATATATATATATATATATATAAATTAATATCAAAATATCACAATAAATAAATATATATATATATATATATATATATATATATATATATAACAATTTGATATATATATATATATATATTTATTTATTGTGATATATTGATATCAATTTTTATATATATATATATATATATATATATATATATATATATATATATATATTTATATATATATATATATTTTTTTTTTTTTTTTGGGCCTATATGTTATTTAAGGTTTTTAAGGTACGGTTGGGGCCTATATGGTCCCAATTTGTTATTTAAGGTTTTTAAGGTGCGGTTGGGGCCTATATGGTCACACTTGCTCTTTTAAGGTTTTAAACGTTACAGTTTGGGTCTTAAACGTTCTAATGTTTTTTTTTTTGTTTTCTATAACTTCCCAGGTGCAAACTGTCTGTGAAAGCAGATTTGTTTGGACTCGTTGGTTGACTTACTGGACGTGAATACCCCGAGAAGGAGCGTCAACTGTTGGTGAGTATCATTGCCTTTAATTTTCTGTCCATGTGTATAGGTGCAAATTTGATGGTGATGTAGTCTTGTCACATGAGGGTTTGCAATCTGTAATGTATACCAATGAAATCAACACACTGTTATTTTTAAGTAATTTTGTGACATAATATAAATTAATATACCGTGATCTCTTTCTTTTATTGGTATCAATATCAGAAATGAATACTATTGACTCTCTACTTGTGAAGCCTTTCGCCACCCTAACCTATGAGGAGAAGGTGGAAGTAAAACGGTTAGGAGCTGACCAACCAGAGATAAATCTGCAGCAAATCGCAAGAGATAGAGGGAAGCAATATGTCCGTAATTTCAATACTGAATGGTACAAGAAGAACGACTGGCTTTCTGGAAGCGTTTCTAGGAAGTCCTTATATTGTTTCCCATGCATCCTATTTGGTGGTGACGCTGCTTGGACCAAAACTGGAGTGACTGATGTCAAACATCTAGCTGACAAATTGGCAAAACACAAAAGTTCTAAAGCTCACTTGGATAACAGGATCAAGTTTGAGATGCTTGGACAGGCGAACATTGCTGTTCAACTGGACCAAGGATACCAAGTCAGCATTCAAAAACACAACGAAGAAGTGGCTAAGAACCGGTACATCCTTTCGAAGATAATTGATTGTGTTCGCTTTTGTGGCGCCTTTGAACTGGCATTAAGAGGACACGACGAGAGTGAAACATCGCTAAATCCAGGAGTGTTTAGAGGCCTGGTGGATTTGGTTGGCAGTATCGATAGTGCAATGGAACAGCATTTGAAGACTGCAACTGTGTTTAAGGGCACTTCCAAAACCGTGCAGAATGAGCTACTGGACTGCATGCATGAAGTTATAAAGGAAGTGATTCACCAAGAGCTTAAGGAAGCCCAGTTTGTGGCAATCCAAGCGGATGAAACAACCGATATTTCCGCTAGGACACAGTGCGTTGTAGTCTATCGCTACATTGACAAGAAGCATCAAGTGGTGGAAAGATTTGATGGCTTCACGGAAATGAAATCAACGGATGCAGACTCCATTGCTGCTGTTGTGCTGGAAACACTGAATACTGTTCTCCCAGAGCCAGAAGACAAGAAGAAACTCATAGCTCAAAGCTATGATGGTGCCAGTGTGATGCATGGAGATCAAGGAGGAGTTCAAAGAAAAATAAAAGACGTGTACCCGAACGCACACTACGTCCATTGCTATGCTCACCAACTGAACCTAATAATGGAGAAAGCAGTTTCAAGGATTGGAAGAGTTAGAGTTTTTTTTTCAAACATAGGCGGCATACCATCTTTTTTTTCACGCTCTCCAAAAAGGACTGGAGTTCTGGATGAGGTAGTTGGTAGAAGACTTCCAAGAGGTGCACCGACACGATGGAACTTCAACGTTAGGACCGTGAACGTGATCTACGAGAACAGAGATGCGCTACTTGAGTGTTTCCAGACAATTGAGGCATGTCTAAACTTTGATCCAACATCTATACGGGAAGCCGCAGGTTTCATTGGAATGCTGGAAGACAGGGAGTTCCTTTACTTCCTTAAATTATTTCATTTAATAATGCCACATGTAGACATCCTCTATAGTCAGCTTCAGAAGCGAGACACGGATACTGTTTATATCAAAAAAGTCACAGAAGACTTTGTCGCCAGCATCCAGAAAATCCGGAATTCTGTGGAAGAGATAGAAGCAAGTTTGCCAAGCGATCTAACAGTCAACAGGCGGAGTGCGGAGATCTCAACCTTGAGACAACTTTCAAGAGAGGTATGTGACATAGTGGTGGTTCATGCAAAAGAACGATTTTCATTTTCAAATCACCTAGTCAGTGCCAAACTTGTTCAAAGTGACTTGTATAAAACCCATGGCACTTGCTTTCCAACCCAAGCTCTGGAAGACACCGTGCAAGCATATCCAATACTGAAGAAGGAACAATTACGTACTGAGCTGTCACTTCTGTATGGGAAGACAGAGTTTCATACTTGTACAAGTGCTGTTGCTCTGCACAAACTTTTCCATCAATTTAATCTGCAGAATGATTTCACAGAGACAGTGAAATTATTAAGAATCCTGATTACAACACCAATGACTACTGCAGAATCAGAAAGATGCTTCTCAACATTGAAGAGGATAAAAACCTTTTTAAGAAGCACCATGTCCCTGGAGCGGTTGAATGCATTGGCGATGCTCTCAATGGAAAAGCAACTGATTTCCGAGATCCCACACTTCAATGAAAAAACCATTGAGAAGTTTTGTTCTTTGAAAGATCGCCGTGCAAAATTAAAATACAAGTGATTGAAGCAAAGAAGAATGCATACCCCCAAGGTGTGCAAAGATAAACTGCGTTAAGCAGCACCACCTCACACTACCAAACATAACTAGTGGTAAGTAAAGTATGAACGGTGTGTGGGTGTGCATATGGAAGGAGCTATGAAAGGTGTGTGCATGGTCAGTAACAATTGTTGAAGCCTTGGCGTGGTTTGAAGGAATTGGAGGCACTTCCAAGGGTAGCTGTCACTTGTGTACAGGAAGCAAGAATTCCATGTCTGTACAAGTGCTGTTGCTCTGCAGCAACTTTAGCATCAATTTAATCTACATAATTTAACAGAGTGAGTGAAGCTATAAGGAATCCTGCTTACAACAACGAAGACTACTAAAGAACCAGAAAGATGCTTCTCCACATTGAAGAGGATCAAAAAAGTAATGGCCCTGTAGCGGTTAAATGCATTGGTTTGAAGGAATTGGAGGCACCTTCAAGGGTACGTAAAGTTCTCAGAAATGGCACCACCTCACTACCAAAAATAACTAGTGGTAAGTAAAGTATGAATGGTGTGTGGGTGTGCATATTGAAGGAGCTATGAAAGGTGTGTGAATGGTCAGTAACAATTGTTGAAGCCTTGGCGTGGCGTTACTGCTCATATGGTTATCCATATGCTAATTCAACGTGTTTGTTTGACATTGATTATTGTGTGGTCTAAACAGAAGTGAAATGTTGTTGTTTTCTTGAATCCCAAGATCCACTGGTTTGGGCCTATGCAGTGCTGATTGGTCTTCTAAGGTATGTTTGAGGCCTATATGGTCCCACTTGGTCTTCTAAGGTATGTTTGGGGCCTATGGTCACACTTGGTCTTCTAAGGTATGTTTGGGGCCTATGGTCACACTTGGTCTTCTAAGGTATGTTTGAGGCCTATATGGTCCCACTTGGTCTTCTAAGGTATGTTTGGGGCCTATATAGTTCCACTTGGTCTTCTAAGGTATGTTTGGGGCCTATGGTCACACTTGGTCTTCTAAGGTATGTTTGGGGCTTATATAGTCACACTTGGTCTTCTAAGGTATGTTTGGGGCCTATATAGTCACACTTGGTCTTCTAAGGTATGTTTGGGGCCTATAGTCACACTTGGTCTTCTAAGGTATGTTTGGGGCCTATATAGTCACACTTGGTCTTCTAAGGTATGTTTGGGGCCTATATGGTTCCACTTGGTCGTTTAATGTTTTTTAAGTATGGTTTTGTTCTTGAATGGTATGATTGATTTGCTTGTTTTCTTTCAACCCCAGGTGCAAACCCTATGTGGCTGCAGATTTGTTTCTACTCATTGGTCAACTTAATGAACGTGAATACCCTGAGAAGAAGAGCTGACTAAAGGTAGGTGTCACTCCTTTAATTTTTCTGTTAATACGTATAGGTGCAATTATGATATTGCTGTAGTCTTGTCACATGAGTTTTTTCAATCTATATTGTATACCAATGAATTTAACACATTGTTACTTTACTTCTTGACATTTCTGCATTGCAGATCATGTATTTCAATGGGCTTTACAAGCATAAGGTCATTGGGCGGGGCTTATAAAGGTCATTATGACGTCAGGGGGAGGAGTTATAAAAATGGGTGTGGTTTGAAAAAGGGGGAGTGGCTATGTTTCGCCCTGTCGCCCCTCCAACTTGAAAAGTCACCAGCCGCCACTGATAATGACATAAATTACAGAAGTAGCCTCCAAATATATATTAAATAAATTACAAAGAATGATTGATACATTTATTTATCTTGGTAAAAAGCCAAGAATTAAATTAGATATTGTTAAAAGAAGATATAAAAATGCAACTCCTTCTATAATATATCTGCATAATTCAATAGTATTGGCACATTTGATAAATTGGAATATATCTGAAAATATTCCCAAATGGAATAGAAAATTAGTTAATTTTAGATTTCCCAATCCAGCTTTTGCTATGGTTACCACAGCTGGATTTATAAAGTACAATAGATTTACTAAGAGGAGTTAGAGCTATTCTAAAAATTTGGTATACATTTCCTTCTAAATTAGCTTCTGTTGAAATCCTATCTTACTGTAGGCTTTTATGTAAATACCTATTTAATGTCACCTATTGAAAGGAGCTACCTGGTAGACTATATTCCTCTGACACTTATTTTAGTAAATAGTAGTTGGAGGCTCCCACGTCGGCTGCCATGAGCCGCAGGCTCATGGCAGGCCACAAATGCGGACCCTCGCAAAGCGAGGGGCCGCATTTGCGGAGGGGAAGGCTCTACGGCGCCTCACAAACAGTTACAAACGACCACACAACCGAGACTTTGAAAAAAAACACATAAACACGCAATGACTAACTACGGACTTACACAAAAATATACGAGCCGCGGAACTTAGAAAAAATCCATTACGGACTTGCAAAAAAACTGACAAACCGCGTACAGCGGCAAACATGAAAAAAAACACAAAAATAACATACAAACCTTACCCACACCAAGGGTGGACACCCTGGACCTCTGCAACACTGCTTAAACCTCAAATTCTGTCAAATTTACAAAGTTTAGCCATTTCAAAATCCCCTAAGTGGGGCCCAAAAAACGAAAACGAGGCTGCACGACCCCTAAAGCCGCTAAATTACACAAAGCAAATACAGCTTTTACAAAAACCTGTACGACCTACAACATACACCATTAGCAAGGACGCTTCATCATACAAACCCGCCTACCACATACACAATCGCTGCCATTTTACAACACTAACTTACACAATGCGGAAGTACACAGCTACACTAACGGCTTCCGCACGCGGCCTATTTACACTACACACTTCACACGATGCTGACACTTACACCTCAGCTCCACAACACTGCAAACCTACATTGTAGGCTGCAGGAACATGAAAACAGATTGTCAACTCTTCAGCACAATGCTTCCTGCATGTTTTACTTACAAATAGGTAAAGTATATTAATTTATAAATGTACTACTTATTTAATTAGCATCCCAACATACATATACTCAACAAAAAAAACACTATCGCAATAAACCCAAAAGACATTCACTGGGCGCCTCACAACGAGCGCCAACGCTGCTCATAGCACACAAACTACACCAGGGGACAGCCTTGCAATGAGCGCAAAAAGCAGATCAGCGCTGACCTTACAATGATAGCAAAAGCGCCTCAGATAACAAAAAAATACAATAACCAAGAGGCTCGCAATCAGTGCCGAGATCTCAGACCACAACAAAAAATAATGTCTGTGCCAAACAACATTCCTTCACTTACAATTCTATTGCCGTCATTTTTTGACGGGCAATTCACTAGTTTTATATAAAGGTCTTAACTTCCATTTTAATGAATAAAATGTATTCATTTGTTTATTTGCATTTAATATATCTACAACACATTTTAATGTATGTGAATTTGTTCTGGAAATTGTCAATAAATATAAAATAAAAAATATTAATTACAAAATCTGCTTCCTGGGCAGATCCTCTTCCATCCCCTGGACAACTGTTGAATATCTGCTGAATTCTGAAACACTAACGTTAAAATGTAAGTTTTAATGCAACATTTTGTTCTAATACTGATTTTATTGGTAAAGGGCCATTTACCTCACTGTGAGTGCTCTTCATAGTGTGAAGAAACACAAGGTTTTATGTTCAAATTATCTTTCTTTTTTAATTGCAATAACAACAGCTAAAAAAAATCTCAAGTTTTAAGTCTGTTTACATACAAAGTCTATACTGCCTCCTGGCTGTTGCATGAGTAATAACAGACAGCCAAGTGTGAGCTGAAGACTTTATGATTGGTAGCATTTTTTTCCCTGGACTCAGGACTGCACTGACCACTTAACCCATAACTGCCTGTTTAGGTGAATCCTGCATTCCATGCTCTGCATAGACAGATTTGTTAAGGGTTAACTAATTTTTATTTTGCTCACTACACAGAGCTGTAGCTGCGGGTCTGGAAGTGGGCAGTCAGTGACACATGTAAACAAAGATTTTTCGATTTTTGATTTCTCAGTGAACAATGCATGTACAGTATTTCAAAAAATCAAAAAACATTTCAGCATGGAATAGGAGATTTTTACTGTGATGTGGTCCAAATTGTCCTGAATTCAGTGGCCCTTTAATCGGTTAATAAAGCGACTGTAGTCCAAGGATTTCTCAAATTAATTAAAAAAGATATTATAGCGTAATTATTTCTCAAATATCTTTTTTTAATAATAGTTTAAATGTGTAATGGTTAAAGCACTTGCAGTATCTGTCTATAGGTGGAATTGGAGAGTTACCCAATGGTGTCTTACTGTGCCATTGTTTTCTATTGTCAATGGGGCTATTTGGAGAAGACATTTTTAATTAAATTTAATTAATTGCCTTCATTTTAATTTTAGCTGACTCTGTTTGTGTCCTGGATTTCTCATATGGGTCCTCTAGAACATTGCTTGTTGTTCTAGGCCTTAAAAGGAAGCATTATCCTATTATTTAAATGTATTGTAATGCTAAACATCAATTAAAATTAATAGAGACAATATCTGCATTCAAGGTTCCCCAGATGAACAAAAGTAATTATTGCCACCAAGTGATGCAAAATTTAATCTCAAAGCCAAATTCATTTTTAAATTTACTAAAATCATACTATAAATAGGATATATCAGATGTTCCTTAATGTAATTATTAGTAATCACTATACACGACTAACCCACGTTTAATGAATTGATAGGCAGATTAAAGACTTGATGATCCTAAACAGAAATGATTATCTGTATTTCTTAGAATAACATAATAGCCAAATAATTCAGTGTTAATCTGTATTTGCATTGTATAATTTTCTAGTTAACACCCAGTGTATTAATAAGTAATGTCCACACAGATAAGATGGAAAATTAATTAAAGAATTTCATTGAGACATCCTGCACCAATGAGTCATATTTAATACCTTTAGCAATTTAACAATGTGTACTGGTAAAAATATTTAGCTTGGCAAGTGAATGTATTACATGAGTAAAAAAAGGGTGAGTGAAAACTATGCGGTCACTGGGGGAACTCAAGGGAAATTTCCAGAGTACTGCCAGGAACAGTCTTACTGGAAACGTTAGGTATGTAAATGAGCAAGTGAGGATTGATGGAAATATACAAAAAAACAAGGAAGGTGCAAAGAAAAAGACTTTGGTGTGAGAGGCCATTTTGGATGGTGATGAGGTCACGCAGTTCTTCCTTGTAATCATTTTCTACTCAATCATCATCCTCAGGTATAATCATTGAGATGTTAAAACATCAAAACCTGCTTTGCCAAATAGATCACATTTATTTAAGTGTTTTTTGCTAATTTCTTCCCATTGGAAGCCAATCTTCAGGTTCGGAACTAGTATCAACCCCTATGGATAAAACCAAATGGAGAGCTGTAGAGCCCTAAACCTCCAAAAAACCTGCCATGTACACGTCAGTTCCTTGTAAATAGTATGTTTACTGTTGATGCAATTACTACTACATCTTTTTAGACATATTTTTTAGACATTCAGCTGCCAACAAAGGTCTTGACTGCGTAATCAACACTGCTGAGAAATACGTACCATGCTACACCTACCAGTCAAAAAAATGGAGGCATTGCCTGGTATGTTACAGATGATGTTTCCCATCTTTCACTACACCCATCTAGGATAATGGAACAGAGGAGTCTGGCCTCATAAAAGGGTGGTCATTGTCTACCCCTACTCAGATATAAGTGTTTAGCTTTATGTCCTGCCTACAATTATTGCATAAGAAGGGAATGGACTATATTACAGAATGGTCCATATATCTACTGATATACTGGCATCCATGAGTGTAGGAGCCAAAGAAAATATTGGGGGGTTATCGTATATAGTATAAAAATACCACACAACTGCTTCTCTACACACACATTAAAAAATCTGGGGGTTTTGCCCCCCTCGTTCCCCCCAGTTCCCACACCCATACTGGCCTCCATCCCTACAGTACCGTCTATGGACTGCTGATATCTACATATCACATTGCTTATCAATTTTAAAGTTTATGTAGTGCTATATCTACCCATGTCACAACAAATATCAGATCTAGTCTGTTATGTACACTGTATTCCCCTCCCACATTCCTGTCACGGTCTATGTTCTCTTAAGGTGGATTACTAGAGTTAGCACCATATACAGTATATCAACAAAGTTAAAGAAGCAGAAAGAGTGTTATACAGACTGGGTTGGAGATCAGAATGAGGGACCTGGGGTGGGGGCCCTGGTATCCAATTTTCCCACAGGAATCAAAGGGCATTGAATATAGTAATGCATACCGCTGACCCATCTGTGTATCATTTTGGTGAAGCCTTGTTAAAAATCACATCAGAAATAAAGAAGGAGATTGTATAAGTATCACAGGGGCAGCAATGTGCATTGTTGTATTAGATGTGTTGTGTTTTATAAATGTAAAATTGCCATAGCACAACTATGCAAACATTGCAGCCCCTATGATAGCTTAGTAAATAACCCCCAAATATATTATTGTAACATATTTTACTGAGTGTTTATTTTGATACAAATTAAACAATTTATTTAGCCCATATAAAGAATTTGGACCTTTCCTGTTTTATGCTACCACATGTGCATGCGCGAGTGCACAGTATTGGAAGCCTACTGTTGCTAGGTGCACTTGCGTCCCGCGTGCAATGTACTCCCTAAGTCCCTAACCCCCTACACCCCTTGCCAGCCCTAACCCTAACCCCCAACAGCAGTTAGCGGGCCTAACCCTAAACCTGACCCCCTAACCCTAAGTCCCTAACCCCTAACCCTTTGCCGGTCCTAACCCTAGTCCTATCCCCCTATACCCATCGCCGGCCCTAACACTAACCCCCTAAACCACTTCCCGGCCCTAACCCTAAACCTAACCCCCTAACCCTAACCTCCTAACCCTCTTAGCCTAACCCTAACCCCCTAACAGATGCACGTGCACGTGAGGTAGCATAAAACAGGAAAGCACCAAGAATTTGCAACCTCCTGTATATATCTCTGCAAATAGCAAGTGTGTGAAAATAAAAAGTGCAATATGTATACATTGTGAATTCAATATCACTTTTATTGGTTAGCAATGCTAATCAACTAATGATGCCATGCCAGGCACATCTGCCCCCAATGGAAATGTTTGACCCCAAATACATTGTATATCCCTTATTTAAGTGGAGGGTCCCCTTATACAGTGTGTATCTTCACACCCCCTTATGTCAGCATATCCTCCATATATTGATGCTGGGACCCCCTAATAGTGTGAACCACCTTATATCTGTGAACAGACCTAATATCATGTACCCCTCTTATATTAGTGCAGACACCCCGTGATAGTGTGAACCCCCTTATATCTGTGAAAAGACCTAATAGCATGTACCCCTCTTATATTAGTACAGGGACACCATATTAGTCTGCTTCTTTATCATTGTTGAAATGTAACTGCAGTAATCCACCTTAAGTACACACAGATTTGAGAGAGGAGGGAGGGAGGGCCCTACAGCACTTCAACATCAGGACTCCCCATGCGGTCCCAAATATCTGTTGCCAGCCTACAGTATATTCATTTTATTGTCTACATTTGTTATGACAACCCTCTTTCTCAAATGCCTAGATAACTAGCCTAGACTTTAATATGTCTATGTTGCTTGCTACAATGCAAGGCTTTAACTACTTTAAATTACCATTTAATCGGTTACTATACAGCAGGGGTGGGCAAGTCCGGTAATGGAGAATCCCACACAGGCCTGTATTTGAGGATATCCTTTGTGTGCACAGGTGATTCAATCAGGATGACTGAATACGCTATTCACTCACCTGTGAGCAGCAGGGATATCCTCAAATCCTGGCCTGTGTGGGGCTCTCCAGGACCGAACTTGCTATACAGTTTTATATGTAGATTGCAGGAGATAAGGACAGCAAGTATAATGTATTACTACAATATCAATTACCATTTCCATTCCATTGGACCCTATAAATCCCCTATCCATCCCCCTATTCCTTTACCACTACCATAATAACCCAAAAGATAAACGATAAGAAAGCATAGGCTAATAACAAAACACTCTTTGGGCTGACATCTAAGATGTATGATTGTATGTTTGTAAGATTTGATATGCATGTATATAGCAAGCTGAGCTCCTATATATATAATAATATATGTCTGTATTACCTATAGAAAGAAAGATGAAGTAGACAAAGAATGTAATAAAAAACAAAAACAGAAAGAATAAAAGAAAATAAAGGATTGGAGTGGAATGAAGGGCAATAAAGCGAGAAAGGATGAAAGCTTGTGTTTTTTAAAATGCAACCGGACACAGCCCTAGGTGTATTAATAGTAAACATAAAAATCATGAGCACTGTTAATGAGTTAGTTACATCTTACATTGTAGCCATTTGACATTAAAACAACATTCAAATGTTCTTCAAAATAATGCAGACTAAGGGCCTCATTCTATTATCGGCCGTAAAACGTCCGCAAGGCTGCGATTCCTTGCGGGGGTTCCGTTATCTTGGAATTCAATTATACGGCCCCGCAAGGATCTCCCCTTACGGCCGGCCGTATATCTTGCAACCGGACGTAAGCTCAGAAAACTTAAAACGCAAAAATAAATTCAAGCCTGCACTGTACAGCTCTGTAAATGCTAGGGATCATATTGGGGGACATGAGGATTAATAGCAACCCCCTCTCAAGCTTGCACATCAGCCCAAATCCGAGTTTAAATTAACTGTTTATTTTCCGGCCGCAGCGTGGGCGGGTCTGAGGTGCTCCAAACCCTATGGACTTTTTACATGGATTTTTGACATAAATTAAAAAAATATTTTTTTACGGATTTGAGTGTAGGGGAATGTTGTGCTATTTTTGCTAACACCTACAATCACTTTATAGTCTCCTCAGAGTGCAGGATGGCTTTATTTCGGCTTTATAATGGGCTTAATTGGTGCTAGCGGGACCTTTTTCCTGCAAGTAAGCTGCGGCTCGCTTTTAGCCTTGCAGAGAGGGTTCCCGGAGCAATTGAATAGCAACCGGGCTTTTCTTGCGGCCGAAACAAGAGATAGCAAGGCGCCGGCTGCAAGCCTGCCGGAATCCCCGGCCGGAGGGGAATAGAATAGCCGAATAGCTTGCGGCCGGTCCTTGCGGCCCCGCATCTCCTACGGCCGTTAATAGAATGAGACCCTAAGTATTGCAGTAAGAGCTGCTTGCTCCACCCCTGTCACCTACAGTGAAAAACAAGTGTATAGTATACCACAGGACAAAGCAGTAAAGCAATCAGTTTATGACTGCATGTGTCTGCCTCTGTCACATATTCTGTCATGTTATTTCAAAAAAGTTGTCTCAGATAATGTAATAAAAAAAATTAAACCCATCCCATCACCAAGGTTTGAGCTTTCATAGCTTAGGCCAACATTTGTCTCTGACTGGTAGTAGCTCCCATATTTAATATATCTGTATGAAACCATATTAATATTATTTGCTACAGAAAGTGTCAATTTAAAGAAATATATAATCACTGTCCAATAAACATTCATTAGCCTGAAGTACGTGTCACTGATAATTGCTTTTTGTGCTATTTCAATAAAACGGTACATTTCATAGCAGATGGGTTTGTTCAGTTGTACAACCATTGGAGTAGGGTCAGTCACGTTTCTCTGACATATTGATTTCGTCAGCTATTTTGGAACCCAGACATAGGGCCTCATTCAATTGCGATTTGGCCAATTGAATAGGGCTCTAAATAAGCACATAGCATATTTTTTTAAAGAAGTTTTTAGTGAAAACCTTGCTTTTGGATAGATGCTCAGTAACTAAAAACTTATTTAAAAAATATGTTTTGTGCTTATTTAGAGCCCTATTCAATTGGCCAAATTGCAATTGAATGAGGGCCCTACTGAATAAACAGGGAATGAGAAAACTAGCCAGGAGTAGCCAGGTCATTAGTTTGAAAAAGAGGAGATGAATTGAATGCCTAATCCCGTGATAGATCTAAAATTGAGGAAAAAAGCCTGTGTGGACTTGTGTGGATTAGGATCCTTGCCTTTGATCAAAACTATGAGACTATCATGAATAGGATTATTGGGATTAACTGGTTTTTAAATCCCTCAACCTGTATTTTTTAAAGAGATTGCAGTTGTATTACTTGTGAATCTGATAACAAACAGTTGTGTATTACCAACTTCCTAAATCCTGAAAATGAAAGTAGTCATACCCTCAGCAGCACCGAGTCCAACAACAGGATAGTGGCCCACTGGGGATATCTTCATTTATAAAGGCAGTGGGGCACATAATAATTTGTATAAAAAGGTGATCAGATCATGTAATATATATTTAGCTTTTTATTGACCCCTACAGGCATCTACAGCCTTATTAAATTGCCATTTGGCCGATTGAATAGGGCTCTATTTAAGCACATAGCATATTTTTTTAACAGAAGTTTTAAGTTAGTGAAGACCTTGCTTTTTTTCACTAACTAAAAACCTCTGTAAAAAAATATGTTTTGTGCTTATATAGAGACCTATTCAATTGGTCGAATTGCAATTTAATAAGGCTGTTAATTTGTAGAGAGAAGTTGTAAAAATATATTTGTAAAGATTGTCCTCCATTCAGTTGCTCCACCGCTGACCCTCATCTACCAGACTAAAGAATGCCCTAATACAGAGGTAGTTATTTAATTTATACAAAAATCATAACATTAAAACAATATATGTATTTGAGAAACAGAAGTTAAAGTTCATAATTTGTATATTTTATGGATAGAAATAATTTATTATACTGCCACTCCAAATAGTAAAAAATGGAGGTTTACATGGTAAAGGAGATCCAGAGAAAGGAAATGTACTTATTTAAAGGGTAATTTACCTCACTGGTAACCATTTAGCCCACATGGGCCCTCATTCAATTGCAATTTGGTTTGGCCAATTGAATAGGGCTCTAAATAAGCAGATAGCATATATTTTTTAAAGAAGTTTTTAGTTAGTAAACATCTACCCAAAAGCAAGGATTTCACTAACTAAAAACGTCTTTAAAAAAAAAATGCTATGTGCTTATTTAGACCCCTGTTTAACTGGCCAAATTGCAATTGAATGAGGGCCATGGTGTGAAAGAGCACACGATTCTATGTTAAAATGATGTATTGCTTATTTTAAATTACACTAATAACAGCTAGTGTATACTCCATGAACACAAGATTGATAGTTTTTCACTGAACTTCAGGAATGCAGGAGGTGAAGTTAACTTCCAACTGTACTCTTTATCTGATCCCAGCAGTAATTTATCTGCACAGATGAATATGTGAAGGCATAAATCTATTTATTATTATTACATAGTTACATCGTTACATAGGCCCTCATTCAATTGTGATTTGGTCAATTGAATAGGGCTCTAAATAAGCACATAGCATATATATATATATTTTTTTTTTCCATAAAGTTTTTATTGACACATTCACAAGACAAGCACATTTGTAAACAAGGGGTGACACGCAGGTCCCCCACGCTCAATGGTTTACATCGTATACATTTGTGCTAGCCCAAGATAAAGTACATATGTCATTTCCGTGTGTCTCCCTCCGCCCTTTTCCTTTTTCTATTATTAAGATAGTCTATGAATGCAACCAATAACAGGTTAGGTAAATTACCCGTGATTAAATGCTCTAAATATGTCCCGCATATGCTAGATATCCTGCTTTGGTTACTTGTTTTATAAATTAAAACAACTTTAAATAACAAAAATAGAACATAACTTAACACAAATTAACGTGTGCCTTTCAAAATTACGCTTTACAGAATTTGCTTACTACCTTTCTTACCATCCACGTCCGCAGCGACCTCAAAAGAGGTACCATGGAGAGCCCTGCCCCGGACCGCACCAGCAATCAACTGCCTCCCCCTCCCGATCAGCGCTCTGCCTTCAGTGTATCTGAAATGAGTGTTCCGTCCCGCTCCAGTCACCCCAAATTTCCTTATAAACAGCCACCGTATCGTTCAATGTTGCTGTCATATGTTCATATGTCATAATAAAGTTGATTTTGTTAATGACTGAGTGGACATCTAGCGTATTCTTCCGCCAATTTCCTGCCAGACTGCTTTTAGCCGCCAACATGATGAATTGAAGCCACTTATTTTGATTTGTACGTAAGTTTTGTACTGGAAACCCTAGGAGACATGTTCCCATATCGGGTTGTATTTTTGTTTTTAGTGTGTTAGAGGCCAGTTCGGCCACCTTGTGCCACATTGATTGAGCAATTGGGCAGTCCCACCAGATATGGCGGAAGGATCCTCCTGTGATACAGCCTCTAAAACACTCAGGAGAGATTTTAGGGTCCATTTTATGTAACCTATCTAGCGTATAATAGGTTCTAAATAGAACTTTGGCGGATGTTTCCATATGACTAAAGTACCTGGAGCCTTTTGTCAGTTCCAGGTTAATTTTGGACCATCTACTCATGTCCCATTCTACTCCCATATCCTGTTCCCATTGTTTAATATGCTTAGGTTTGCTAGCTACGTCATTGGAGTTGGACATTGCGTACAATTCCCCCAGTATTCCCCTAGTTAGTGGGGCTTTATTACATATTAGCGTGAACCAAGTTGAACTGGGCGGGCCCCAACTACGAAGTTTATTGGTGACATTATGGCGAATTTTATTGTAGTTAAAGTATTCTCTGGGCGGGAGATTGTACGTTTCTATAAAACTCCTATTATTTAGTACTGCACCATCTCTGACCCAGCTCTCAAACCTATCTAGCTTTCGTGAGATCCAAAAATCTTTGGAGAACGTACCCATCTCCTCAAGGGTGCTTGGGGAAGGGAGTGTTGTGGTTAGCGAAGAGATGTTGGGGCTTAGCTGTCTATTACTGTTAGCTCTTTCCCATTCCTTCAGAGACAGAGCAATCATCGGATTGTTTCAAGCCAGCTTTAGGGGCAACGGGGAAGAAGGGTCCCATATAAGATTATCACATCTGAATGGTGTAATTTGGTGATTTTCTACAAAAACCCAAAGTGGCTGGTGCTCTGCCGAATGCGCCTGGGGTAAGAAAGAAATCTGGGCTGCCCTGAAGTATTTAAGGAGGTCGGGACAACCCAAGCCTCCAGAGGATCTCCTCCTCATCATAATTGATTTCCTTATTCTAGGGCACTTGTAATTCCAAATAAACCTAAATATTGCATTTTGGAAGTTGGTCAAGTCTCTGATATTTACCTGAATAGGCAGAGTCCTGAAAAAGTACAGGATCCTGGGGAGAATATTCATTTTTATTGCATTTATCCTCCCTGACCATGAGAGATGATATTTATTCCATTTCAACAAGTCTTGGTTCAGGGTCTTGTACAGCGGGATATAGTTTGACTGATACAGGCCAGTGATCTCTGGAGTGATTTTAATACCTAAATAATTTATATACTTTTCTGGCCAATCAAAGGGGTGATGGGATTTGAGAGTATCTCTCAAGGCCTGGGGAGCCTGTGCCAAGATCGCTTCCGTCTTGTCTATGTTAATTTTGAGCCCCGAGACGAACCCGAAGGACTCCATCAGGGACATTAGGGCTGGTATTGACTGAATTGGGTTTGTAAGTGTGCACAGGATGTCATCAGCAAAGAGGCAAAATTTAAGCTGATGTAGGCCTACTTTTTTTCCTGATATTGAGGCGCTATTCCTGATAGCCTGAGCTAATGGCTCAATGGCTAGCGCGAACAGGAGGGGGGAAAGGGGGCAGCCCTGTCTTGTGCCTCTTTTAATATTGATGAGTGTTTGGTTAGCCCCTGGAATGCTGATGTTCGCAGATGGATTATTGTAAAAAGACTTAATAACATTCACAAAATTACCCACCAACCTGAACTTCGACAGCGTGGCGTGCAGGTATGGCCATTCTATGGAGTCAAAGGCTTTCTCCAGGTCTAGTCCTATTGTACATAAAGGGGCATTATCTTTTTTGGGAAGTGGAATACATTGAGAAGCCTTCTTATATTATCCCCCGCCTGTCTATAGGGAATAAATCCCACTTGGTCCTTATGTATTAGCCTTGGCAGAAACTTTGCCAATCTGGTGGCCAGTATTTTCCCAAGGATTTTCACATCCCCATTCAGAAGAGAAATGGGCCTGAAGTTTTTAGCCAGTAAAGGATCTCTTCCTGGTTTAGGGAGGAAGATAAGACTCGCCTGATTGAGTTCGGGGGGCGTTGTCTTCCCCTCCATAATATCCCTAAAAAGTTTTTTCAACTTTGGGGCAAGTTGATTATCAAATGTGGCATAGTAATTGTTTGTAAAGCCATCCGGGCCCGGAGCTTTACCTTTTTTCAAATTTTTAATCGTTCTGCTTATCTCCTCTAGCGAGACTTCAGCATTCAACATATTTAAATCCTCCTCAGTGGCTGAAGGGAGGTCATAGGCATTCAGGAATTCAGGACCATCCTATTTCTGTCTCTGGAATATCGTTGAGGACAAAGAAGGTATTAATTTCCTCTTCTATTTGGGCCTGTATCTCTGAGCTCGTGATCAACTTGTCGTTCAGACGCCAAGCATGTATGTGGGGATTATTTTGACTTAAACTTAATTTACAAGATATCAACGCGTGGTCTGACCGCGGGCAGGGTAACATTTGGGCATCTGATGTGTTATTGAACAGTGATGAACTGATCAACAAGGCATCAATCCTGGAGTATGTACTGTGGGTAGGGGAAAATAATGTGTACTGTCTTTCAGAAGGATGTAACCCCCTCCAGGCGTCAATTAAGTCCAATTCTTTAAGTAGGGCATAGATGATGTTTAGTTTTCTAGCATCTCTGGTGTACGAGGGTGTCCCTGACCCATCCAGGAATAGCTGAAGTGCCAAGTTCAGGTCCCCACCTATGATAATTTCCCTCTGTCCTCTTGCTTCAGGAGGTTCAAAAGTTTGATTAGCGTGTTGTGCGGATTAACGGTGGGGGCATATAAATTCACCAGGGAGACCTTGAGATCCAGAACCGTACCTGTAATTAGAAGGAAGTTACCCTCCTTATCTTTTACCTGCTTTTATAACTTGAAGGGGAGGTTCTTGTGAAGGAGAATGGCCATACCTGCTTTTTTGGTTTGCTGTGAACAAGTATAAAAATTTGGGTAATCTTTGTGGAGAAACTTCGGGACTTTATCTATTGCAAAGTGAGTTTCTTGTAAAAAAATTACAGAGGGCTTGATTTTTTAATAAAAGAGGAAGGCTTTACGCCTTTTAAACGGGGAGTTGAAGCCTTTTACGTTATGTGTTATTATACTATGTGAGTGATCCGTCATGGTTGTCTGTTATCTAGGTGTGTGAAAGTCGCTTGAAAGTTACCCCACGCGGACCACTCTGTCTCAGCTCCCCTTTCCCATTCCGGCCGGTCCAGGACATGCCCACCACATCTCGCTCCAGACATGGACGACTCCAGGTATTCCTTAATCCGCCAGGCACTAGCGGCAAAACATGCAGAAAACAAAAAAACAATGTCAGAACATTTTAGTGTCTTAGTAGTAATCCTAGCATGACAGTGAATCCTCCCCTGACTACTACTTGTAGTCCTTCTGATAGGATTAAGGGAAGGGAACCTAACCCCCTAATTGTTCCTACAGGGAGAAAACTATCAATTAACATTAACCATAATAACATTGACCAAATTTTGGGCTCTAAGCCCCCGCTTGTCATAAAACTTAGCTACTTAAGGTAGCCATCCTGAGTACTCTATAAAATGTGTGCAATAATAAGCGAGTTAGAGAACAATAGGAAAACAAATAGAAAAACAATTTAACCCATTACCCACTGCTGGCTAAAGAGATTATATAGGGAAAAAAAAGAAACCCTTCACGAGTGAACAGCTCTTCAGGTTAAGCCTGGCCTCCAGCCCCGGTATGATCCTGCTAAACATATGCACAAACAAAGATACAATACTGAGGTAGAGCCTGTAGCGTACTCAATGTCCCAGCGTGTGCGAAGAATCGGGAGGATCAGGTTTTCCTCTTGCAAATCCCGAAGTGGATTCCAAGCTCTCTGTGCTGTCTCTCTACTTGCGCTCTCTCTGCGTGCTCTTTCTCTGTGCCTTCTCTTTCTGTTCGCTCTCCCTCTCTCTGTGTGCTCTCAGTCTGTGTGCTCTCTCTGTTCTCTCTCTCTCTCTCTGTGCACCCACCGTGATCTCTCTGCCTGTGCGCGCTCTCTCTATGTCCACTCCCTCTCTCTGTGCTCTCTCTCTCTGTCTGTGAGTTCTCTCTCTCTGTGTGCTCTATCTCTGTGTGCACTCTCTCTCTCTGTTCCTGCTCTCTCTCTCTCTGTGCACTCTGCCTCTTTCTGTGCGCTTTCAGTATATGCACTCTCTCTCTGTGTGCTCTCACTTTCTCTGTGCTCTCTCTCTGTGAGTTCTCTCTCTCTGTGCGCTCTCTCTCTCATTGTGCACTCTCTCTGTTCCCACTCTCTCTCTCTCTGCACTCTCTCTCTTTCTGTGCGCTTTCAGTATATGCACTCTCTCTCTGTGCGCTCTCTCTCTGTGCTCTCTGTTCGCTGCATCTTTCCTATGTGTGTCTCTCTCCCACTCTCTCCCTGTCCTGTTTGTTTGTGTCTCTCCCTTTCCTGTGAGTATGCCTCTCTCTCTGTCCTGTTTATTTGTGTCTCTCCCTTTCCTGTGAGTATGCCTCTCTCTCTGTCCTATTTATTTGTGTCTCTCCCTTTCCTGTGAGTATGCCTCTCTCTCTGAGCTTTTTCTCTTTGTCTCTCTCTTTCCTGTGAGTATGCCTCTCTCTCTGTCCTGTTTGTTCGTGTCTCTCTCTTTCCTGTGAGTATGCCTCCTCTCTCTCTGTCCTGTGTGTCCCTCACTCTTTCTGTCCTGTGTGTTTCTCCCTCTCTCTATCCTGTTTGTGTGAGTCTCTCTCTGTCATGTGTGTGTCTCTCTCCCATTCTCTTTTTCTCTCTCTCTGTCCTGTGTTTCTATCTGTCCTATGTATGTCTCTCTCTCTCTCCCTCTGTCCTGCTTGTTTGTGTCTCTCCCTTTCCTGTGAGTATGCCTCTCTCTCTGTCCTGTTTGTTCGTGTCTCTCTCTTTCCTGTGAGTATGCCTCTCTCTCTGTCCTGTGTGTCCCTCACTCTTTCTGTCCTGTGTGTTTCTCCCTCTCTCTATCCTGTTTGTGTGAGTCTCTCTCTGTCATGTGTGTGTCTCTCTCCCATTCTCTTTTTCTCTCTCTCTGTCCTGTGTTTCTATCTGTCCTATGTATGTCTCTCTCTCTCTCCCTCTGTCCTGCTTGTTTGTGTCTCTCCCTTTCCTGTGAGTATGCCTCTCTCTCTGTCCTGCTTGTTTGTGTCTCTCTCTTTCCTGTGAGTATGCCTCTCTCTCTCTCTCTGTACTTTGTGTTTCTCCCTCTCTCTGTCCTGTTTGTGTGAGTCTCTCTCTGTCCTGTGTATTTCTCTCTCTCTGTCATGTTTGTCCGTGTCTCTCTCTGTACTGTTTGTTCATCTCTCTCTCTTTCCTGTGAGTATGCCTCTCTCCCTGTCCTGTGTGTTTCTCCCTCTCTCTGTCCTGTTTGTGTGAGTCTCTCTTTCTCTTTGCTGTCTCTCCCTATGCTACGTAATGGCGACAGTGAGCGGGGGTCCTGCTCATGCGTGCATACCCCACTTTATCAGAAATGTGACGCCTGCGCAGAAGACACAGCACAGGCGTTACAGGCAGATTGTCAAATACTATAGGTGATATGGAGTCAAACAGGGTATATAGCATATGTAATATTACAGTGGGGACCTGGTTGTCTTGATTGACTATTCTTGCCCTCACTGGTCTATATAGAAGTTGAGAAGACAATGGCAGATATGTTCATGTTCTTTGCTGTTGCCATTTACTGACCACCCAAGCCTTTAGTGGTTAATAATTAAGGTTGTGTTGTGTTTACTATGGGCTGGAGCACTAGATCTATTAAGAAACTAGCAACAGGTTGGCTATTGATATTAAAACTGGCATGATGATAAGAAAACACTTAAACTGTACAAATTAATGGGCACACCCAAAAGCCAGAACAATAGGATTAGAGCTAACCTGTTAATTCCTTTAGTTTCACAATGAAATATCTTATTACTTACTAATCTGTAAAACCGGGTACTCTAGTTTGTTTATTCGCTGCATCATTATTTAGCTGTAATGAGCTTTCCAAGCTGATTAGCCAAATAAACAATGGACTGCATTCCCTAAACTTAGAGGTCTTGGAGAATTCTTGGTACATGTAGCCCAACAGGAGAACTTAACAATTGGAGTGATCTTGAAGAGGTTACATACTAGTAAATACATTCCTTAGGCTTATGCTAGACCTGGAGAGGGCTTGAAAATCTTATGTTAGTGAATCTGTCCCATATTATAACATGTAACAAGTCTTATTCTATTAATCCCATAGGATAATGTACGAATTTGAGAAGTCAATAAGAGGTCATATTTTAGGTAATATGCCCCATAGGATAATACAAGGAGTTTGAGGATCTTGAACAAATTCCGTCTTAGAGATATGTCCCATGGGACATATGAACTATTAAGAGTGCTCCTGATGCTGCTGTCCAGGTGTTACATTTGAAAATGGTCTAAGGTGTCTTTAGATTGTACGTTTGCGAGTTTTCAATCATGTGTCAGTGCTTTGGAAACAAGCACTATGTACATTTGATCTTAAGCTCAAAAACAAGGCCCTCCATTCCGTGTAATGTGTTAATTTTTTTTTTTTTGCTGTGTAATCAACACCTATATAGCACTACGGAATATGTTGGCCCATCACATATAATAGTTGTCAAACTACGAATCATCGTCACGCTTTGCGAGCTTAGCGATGAGCGCTGCAGGCGAGCCGTTAAACCCATAGCACTGAGGCAATGAGCGCCAAAGGTGCTCATTGCAGGCGAGCCTCGCATAGCGAGGCAAGCCGTTAAACACGTAGCACTTAGACAATGAGCGCCAAAACCGCTCATTGCCGGCGAGCCTCGCAAAAATACGACCTTAACGGCCGAACCGCACGCACCTACAAACTGTAAAAACACAATAAATACCCACAAAAATACATAAAAAGCTTACCCACAGCAAGGGGGGGGGGGGGGGGGGGCACCCAGGACGTCTGCAAGTGAAGTTACACCTCAATTTAAGTCCAAATTCTCTTAAGTCCAAATTCCTAAGCGAGAGAAAAAATGGCCGCCGAAAAAAACGAAAATGAGGCTCCACAACCCCGGACCGCCCAGCCACGTACAACTTACCCAAGAAGGGATCCGAGATAAGCTCGGAAACCCGCATTAACCCCACGGGATCCGAGATAATCTCGGAAACCCGCATTAACCCCACATTAACCCCCGCTGCAATGAAAATTCTAAATTCCCGCGTAACAAGTCCTTAAAGGGCCGTAAAGGTCCTTAAAGGACCCGTAATAAAAAAATAAAAAATACCCTATCACGCATGGGGCTCAATACAGAGCCCCATCAACCCCTAAAAAACTCTGTCACTCATGGGGGTCAATCCAGACCACCATAAGCCCTTAATTAACCCTGTCACTCATGGGGGTCAATACAGACCCCCATAAACCTATAAATAACCCTGTCACTCATGGGGGTCAATACAGACCCCCATAAACCCCTAATTAACCCTCTCACTCATGGGGGTCAATACAGACCCCCATAATACACATAATTAACCCTGTAACTCATGGGGATCAATAAATACCCCCATAAACCCATAATTAACCCTGTCACTCATGGGGGTCAATACAGACCCCCATAAACCCATAATTAACCCTGTCACTCATGGGGGTCAATGCAGACACCCATAAACCCCTAATTAACCCTCTCCCTCATGGGGGTCAATACAGACCCCATAAACCCATAATTAACCCCCGGCACTCATGGGGGTCAATACAGACCCCCATAAACCCATAATTAACCCTGTCACTCATTGGGGTAAATACAGACGCTCATAAGCCTCTATTTTACCCTATCAGTCCTATAAGGGTATATTATGATCATTATGGGCCTGTTACAACCCAACATTAACCACATAAGTGCCATGACGGTCCTCAAGGACCATCATGACACTAAGTATAAACACTCCACTGCACTATACCCCCCAATAAAACATTAAATATCAACTAACCCCCCTCTACACTAACCTATTAACACCTACACTACCTACCCCCTAATAAACACCCCCAACACTCTAATTACAGAAAAAAAAACTAAAGTGACCAAAAATAAAAAATCTACATTACATAAAATAAAAAAACCTAATTCACAAAAAATAAAAAATCTACATTACAGAAAATAAAACACCTAAGTCACAAAAAATAAAAAATCTACATTACAGAAAATAAAAAACCTAAGTCACAAAAAAAAGTAAATGAACACTACAGAAAATAAAAAAAATACATTACAACCCCCCCCCACTACAGAAAAAAAAAACAATTACACACCTGAAAAGGAAATACATACACAATACATACATACAATACAATACATTACATACAATACATTACATACAATACAAATAAAATGAAATACAATACAATACACCCCTATCTAATATACAATACATCCTATCTATCTAATATATATCACCCAATCTATCTAATATACAATAAATAGTATCTATCCCAAATACATCCTATCTATCTAATATACATCTCCCAATCTATCTAAATAAATACCACAATCTACTATACACTACATGCTATCTATATAAAATACATGCCCCTATCTAAAATACAATAAATGCTATCTCTATATAAAATAATCTACTTCTAAGCTAAAAAAAAATAATTAAGACCACTTACCTTTGCAGATGTCCCTTCAGATCAGCAACCTAGGAAAACAAATAAAAAAAATTAGTGCAACACATTTACAGAAAATAAATAAACATTATAAACATTCTAAATATTCTACTCACCTTTCCAGCATGTCCCCATCCTTCTTCCATTCTTCTCCGGTGCGGCCCCTGTTAAAAAAAACATAACATTAGTACACATACATAAACATAAAACAAAATAAAATAAACATAATCTACATTGTACTTACCTCCCCGCGATGTCTCCGGCCTCCTCTTCTTCTACCCCACCCTGGAACCGCGCTCTAAAAAAAAAAAAAAATAATGGAGATCCACACTCGCGGACCTCCCTGACGCTAATGATCCTCCTGGAGCCTTTTCCGGAAGAAAATAGTCAATCTTTATTTAAACCAATCACAAGGCGCAGATGCCTTCAGCCAATCACAATGGAATACACCCCCACAGGGTGATTGGCTGGAGGCATCTGTGCATTCTGATTGGTTGCACTGACAATAGCCAATCACAATGGGATACACCCCCACGTACTGATTGGCTGAAGGCATTTGCGCCTTCTCATTGGCTGTTGTCAATACCAATCAGCCAATGAGAAGGCGCATATGTCTTCAGCCAGTCACCCCGTGGGGGTGTATCCCATTATGATTGGCTGATGGCAATAAAGCCTTCTGATTGGTTCAAATAAAGATTGACAGGTGCATTTTCCAATCAGAGTGGGATTTTGTGGTGTTTCCCTTTCTCATTGGCTCACACAGTGGCATCTTCTGATTGGCTGAATTTGATAGACAGCGTTAACCCTGTCACTCATGGGGGTCAATAGAGACCCTCATAAGCCTCTATTTAACCCCATCAGTCCCATAAGGGTATATTATGAGCATTATGGGCCTGTTACAACCAAACATTGAAGGCATTTGCACCTTCTCATTGGCTGTTGTCAATGCCAATCAGTATTACAGCCAATGAGAAGGCGCAGATGTCCTCGGGGACATCCGCGAGTGCGGGTCTCTGTTATTTTTTTTTCTATTTTTTCTTTTACAGCACGGATTGTTCCAGGGCCCATCCGGGGAAGAAGAGGAGGAGGCCGGGGACATGGCGGGGAGGTAAGTACAATGTATATTATGTTTATTTTATTTTGTTTTATGTTTATGTCTGTTGTATTAATGTCATGTTTTTTTTTAACAGTGGCAGATGAAAAGAAGAAGGACGCTGGAAAGGTGAGTAGAATATTTATAATATGTACTATATTTATTTATTTTATGTAAACGTTTTGTAGTAATTTGTTTTAACATTTTTAGCCTAGGTTGCTGATCTGAAGGGACATTTGCAAAGGTAAGTGGTCTTAATTACAGTGGTGGGAAAAAGTATTTGATCCCCTGCTGATTTTGAATGTTTGTGTTAGGTATTTTAATTTCTTCATTATGAAGAAATTGGCTAAGAATATCATGATTATAAAAAGTATATCAGCTTGTTTTTTCCTTGTATCTTACTAGAATGTTTAAGTGGGTTATCTGTAGAAATGTTTAAGGTAATATTCCCACATCTGTTTCCTGTTTCCTCACTTTGTCTCAGCAATTACCGAGCACAAATATCTATAGGAAGCTGTGATTAGATAAAGATTGTTTTGCTGAGTTAGACAGAAAAAGACACTTGCTTGCAAATGTGAATTTAACCCTATTTTCAACTATGCTATTAGCTGTGACGTGTGTTATGCTATATAAGGGTCTGCCGCCCAAATAAACTCAGAGATTATTCTGATGTCACTCTGACTTCTGTGCATTATTTTCTCTCATTGTATCTTGGTACCCAGATATAATATATACACACATCAGAATACATGATTACTCACTAATCTGATCCTATCAGTTTGTCCACTGACAAAGAAATGATCAGTCAATAATTTGACAGACAGAATAACAAAACAAAAAAAAACGCATGTCAAAAAAGTTATAAATTGATTTGCAGGTCAATGAGGGAAATAAGTATTTGAATTCTTCTACAGATTTTCTATGGGATTAAGTCTGGAGACTGGCTAGGCCACTTCATGACCTTAATGTGCTTCTTCTTGATCCACTCCTTTGTTGCCTTGGCTGTGTGTTTAGTCTCATTGTCATGCTGGAATACCCATCCACGACCCGTTTTCAATGCCCTGATTTGAGGAGCTTCTCACCCAAGATTTGATGGTACATGGCCCTGTCCATCGTCCCTTTGATGTGGTGCAGTTGTCCTGTCCCCTTAGTAGAAAAACACCCCCAAAGCATAATGTTTCCATCTTCATGTTTGTAATAATGTTTCCATCTCCATGATGGTGGGGACAGTGTTTTGGGGGTTAAAAGCAGTATTCTTCCTCCTCGAAACACGGCGAGTTGAGTTGATGCCAAAGAGCTCAAGTTTGGTCTCACCTGACCACAACACTTTCACCCTGATCTCCTCTGAGTCATTCAGATGTTCATTGGCAAATTTCAGACGGGCCTGTACATATGCTTTCTTGAGCAGGGGGACCTTGCTGGCGCTGCAGGATTTCAGTCCTTCATGGTGTGTTACCAATTGTTTTCGTGGTGACTATGGTCCCAGCTGCCTTGATCATTAACAAGATCCTCCTGTGTAGTTCTGGGCTGATTCCTCACCGTTCTCATGATCATTGAAACTCCACGAGGTGAGATCTTGCATGGAGCATCAGAACGGGAGAGACTGACAGTTATTTTGTGTTTCTTCCATTTGCGAATAATCGCACCAACTGTTGTCACCTTCTCACCAATGATGGTCTTGTAGTTCATTCCAGCCTTGTATATGTCTACAATCTTGTCCCTGACATCCTTGGACATCTCCTTGGTCTTTGGTATTGTGGAGAGTTTGGAATCTGATTGACTGCTTTTGTGGATAGGTGTCTTTTATACAGGTAACGAGCTGAGATTAGGAGCACTCCCTTGCTGATTGATAGGGGACCAAATACTTATTTCCCTCACTGACCTGCAAATCAATTTATAACTTTTATGACATGCGTTTTTTTTTGTTTGTTTGTTTTGTTATTCTGTCTCTCACTGTTAAAAAACACCTACCATTAAAATTATAGACTGACCATTTCTTTGTCAGTTGACAAACGTTCAAAATCAGCAGGGGATCAAATACTTTTCCCCTCCACTGTATTTTATTTTAGCTTAGAATTAGGGTTTCTATATAGAGATAGCATTTATTGTATGTTAGATAGGGGGATGTATTTTAGATAGATAGCATGTATTGTATATTAGATTGTGGGATGTATATTACATAGATAGTATTTATTGTATATTAGATAGATTGGGGGATGTATATTAGATAGATAGGATGTATTGTATATTAGATAGATTGGGGTATGTATATTAGATAGATAGGATGTATTGTATATTACATAGGGGTGTATTGTATTGTATTTCATTTTATTTGTATTGTATGTATTGTATTGTATGTATTATATGTATTTCCTTTTCCGGTGTGTAATTGTTTTTTTTTCTGTAGTGGGGGGGGGGGGGGGGGGGGGTGTAATGTATTTTTTTATTTTCTGTAATGTTCATTTTTTTTTTGTGATTTAGGTTTTTTGATTTTATGTAATGTAGATTTTTTATTTTTTGATGATTTTATTTTTTTGTTTTCTTTAATTAGAGTGTTGGGGGGGTATTAGGGGTAGGTAGGTAGTGTAGGTAGGTAGTGTAGGTGTTAATAGGTTAGTGTAGAGGGGGGTTAGTTGATATTTAATGTTTTATTGGGGGGTATAGTGCAGTGGAGTGTTTATACTTAGTGTCATGATGGTCCTTGAGGACCGTCATGGCACTTATGTAGTTAATGTTGGGTTGTAACAGGCCCATAATGGTCATAATATACCCTTATGGGACTGATGGGGTTAAATAGAGGCTTATGAGGGTCTGGATAGACCCCATATAAAGACCGGGTTCAAATGGTGTAGTGCTTACACTTTGGGCCATGAGGGTCCTGGATGAGCCTCATGGCACTTATAGTGTTATGACATGCGTTCATTACTGTATTAGAGGGGTCTATATAGTTGAGGCACACAGTACACTCACATAGTGTGGCAAACAGCATTTCAGCACTTTCTTTTATTGACCGTCATTTTTTGACGGGCAAGTCGCTAGTTACAAATAAAGATCAACTATAATAGTTGTTAAATATGCAAATGTGTCCGTCACACCAATTTTAAATTACACTGCGATGAGCAGGAAAACTTGCAATTCCGACTACTCGCGATGAGCGCCGCAGGGAGTTAGCCTGCAATGAGCGTTCATCGTGAGGCGCGCGGGAGTTAGGCTGCAATGAGCGCTTTCGCCCGAAGGCGCTCATTCCAGGCGTTGCGATGACTCTCCCTAATGTTAATAAGGCAGTGGGATACATTAGATACATTGCATTTAATAATAAATAAAATAATAAATAACAAAATAATAATAGTAATAATACATTACTGAATTGTTACACCGCCATCTATTGGCGCTAAGGAGTCATAACAATAACTTATTAGTGCGCCATCATTTGGATGTTGAAATATAAGTTGCATTCTTACACAGCCATCTGTTGGATGTGAGGGTAAATTACAACAGTGGAAATACATTTTGTAGCACCATCTATTGGTGCTCAGTGCGAAGCATGAAAGTGGCGGTTTAGCCAAGGCCTGCAATGACGGACGAGAAGCTTGCAATTAGTGCCGCAGACGCCTCGCATAGTGTGGCAAACAGCATTGCCAGTCTTAACATTTTATTGCCGGCATTTTTGACGGGCAAGTCGCTAGTGATAATAATAGTAATAATGAGTCAAAAATCTAACATTCAATCAAATAATCTCAAAAATGTAAGATTTTCATGTTTATCATAATTATATTGTAATTACTTCTTCATTTGAATGTGCAATATAATGTGATTCAGTGAAATCTTAAGAAGACGGTCCTGAGACTTGTGCTGTACTCCCAGACCTTGGCCCTCATTCAATTGCAATTTGGCCAATTGAATAGGGGTCTAAATAAGCACATAACATATTTTTTTAAAGAAGTTTTTAGTTAGTAAACATCTATCCAAAAGCAAGGTTTTCACTAACTAAAAACTTCTTTAAAAAAAATATGCTATGTGCTTATTTAGACCCCTATTCAATTGGCCAAATCGCAATTGAATTAGGGCCCTTATCTGTTAGTTTTCAGGAACAAAAAGGGATGAGGAGAGCCTAACACTTTAAATACAAAGATGTTTATAGAATAGGAATTTATCAATACACATACAAGGCTGGCATACTGGCCATAATCTTAAGAGTTCTTCCATACCATAAGAGGTCTTGGAGAACTCTTGAAAGGGACATGTCTTGGTAAATCTACTCTACATGATAACCTATAACTGCAGGGATCTTGAAGAGGTCACACATTAGCGATTCTGCCCTTTAGGATTACATTGGAACTGGAGAGAGCTTGTGAAGGTCATGTGTTAGTGAACCTGTCTTATGGAATAACATAGATTTGGAGATGTCTTGGAGAATACATGTTTTATTAAATTAGCTCTATAGGGTAATATAGAATTGGACACGTCTGGAGAGTTTTTAAGGAAGTTACATTTTACTGTATCTGCCCATTTGAATTACATTAGCAGTGTACAAGTCATGAGGACACATCTTAGTGATCCGGTCTCTTAGGATTACTTTGCAACTGGCGAGGACTTGAATAGGTAACCTTTTAGTGAATCTGTTGCCTAGTAGTTGTCTTTACTGACATAGCTTTGTAGAATAACAGAAGAACTAGAGAATTAATGATGAGATCATGTCTTTGTGACTTAGCACTATAGTATTACATGGAAATTTTAGAGGACTTTATGAGGCCGTATAATAATAAGGATTTAGCCCCACTAGATAACATAATATTTGGAGATGGCTTAAAGAGGACAAGTCAGTGATTCTACCATATAGGATAATATGAGAACTGGAGATCTCTGAATCTGCAGCATATTCCAGAGGAATATTAGGGATTTCCATGAGAGCTCATAACTTTTCACCATAGTGAACCTAGTCCAACAAGTTGAATTGCATTTTATACAACTGGAACTGAAAGTATATTGTAAATACAATCAAATAAATTCAAAAATACAAAAGACAGTCAGATTAAACATTCAGTTTAGTGTAAATAAGTGCAATCCTAGGAAGCTAGTTCTAAGACTGGGGCTGTACCCCAAGAACATATCTGCTTGTTCTCCGGACCAACCAGGGACGAAGAGAGTCTAACACTTTACATGAACTTCTACCATCACTATAATAGATGTTGTTTTTGCGAATGTTGGTGATGTTTGTGATGTTGGTCATTTGCGAGGCGAGCAGTTGAGGCAGGCGACTGCGAGGCCCGTGGGACATAGGCTGTACGAAATCGCCCATTGCAGTGCTTGCATCACCCCCAGCTGTAATGAGCGAGATAGGCAATCATTGTGAGGCCCGCAGGGCTCGCATCACCCCAAGTACCTGGTTACTGCCAGTAACTGAAGCACGAACCCCCAGCTGCAACCTGCATCAACCCCAGTACCTGGTTCCTGCTAGTAGCTAAAGCACGTACCCCCAGCTGCAATGAGCCCACAGGCCTTGCATCAAGCCAGGATTCGTGCATGCGCAATGCGAGGCTTGATCCAGAAAGTAGTTTCGGCCTGAGGACAGGAGCTGAAGAGGAGGTGAGTGCGGTGCTGCTGGCAGGGTTGCATCCAGGTACAAGACACAGGGGAGGGACAGGAGGGGGGAAAGGAGACAAAGGAGGGGGAACAGAGAGATAATGGAGGGCAAAGGGGGGAAGGAGACACAGGGGAGGGAGAAGGGGAAAAGACACAAGGGGGGGAAGGGAGAGGGCGAAAGGAGACACAAGGGGGGAAAGGAGACACAGTGGAAAGGGAGAGGGGGAAAGGAGGAACAGAAGAGGGAGAGAGGGAGAAAGGACACAGGGGAGGGAAAGGAGACACAGTGGAAAGGGAGAGGGGGAAAGGAGGAACAGAAGAGGGAGAGAGGGAGAAAGGACACAGGGGAGGGAAAGGAGACACACAGGAGGGAGATGGGGGAAAGGAGTTACAGGAGAGGGAGAGGGGGGGAAAGGATACACAGTGGGGGAAAGGGAGAGAGGGAAAGGAGGAGCATGTGAGGGAGAGAGGGGGCAAAGGAGATACAGGGGAGGTTGAGGGGGAAAGGGAGAGGGGGAAGGAGGTACAGGAAAGGGAGAGCGGGGAAAGGAGACACAGGAGAGGGAGAGGGGGCAAAGGGAGAGGGGGAAAGGAGGCAAAGGAGAGGGAGAGGGGGAAAGGAGACACAGGGGAGAGAGGGGAGGAGACACAGGGACGGGGGAAGGAGACACAGTGGAGGGAGAGGTGGGGAAAAGACAAAGGGTGCGTTGGCAAAGACAAGCGATGAGCAGCAAAGCCACTCGTGCAGCACAGGATGAGCGCCAGCCTTACAATTTTATTCCCGTAATTTTTGACAAACAATTTCCTAGTTAGTCATAGTTGTAGATAGATTATTGAAGGATATATCTGCCATTAGAATTCATATAAGAGCAAAACTAAATATTAATGTAGTTTTTCATGTGTAGTATCACCATGTTAATAAAGTTTTGAATCTCAAAGACATCCCCCCCATGAGCATTTTAAAGGGATACTTAATTCAGCTCAGTTAGGACCACTTCAAAGAACAAATCTCTTTAAAGCATTTTGAAATACGTTATTTTTTCACAGATTTATAAATGAAATCTATTTACACGAGGCACTGGCATGCCTCAGACAGACCCATAGGAACAGCTCTGTGCAGGGAGCATAAGCAGAAAGAGAGTTAACCCGTCACAAATTCATCTGAGCAGAGAAAGGACTGCTGGAAACACCTTAAAATGACAGTTGGGGGTTAACATGTCCTGCTGCATTCCTGAAGTTCTGGGAGAAACTATAAATCTTTGTGCTCACAAAGCCTTCATTGCCTGGTGTCGGCAGATGTTGTTAATCATGGAACAGTCAGCAGTGTATTTGTAAACAGACCTAAACTCTTAGATTTTTTGGTGTTATTAGCGTAATTAAAAAAAACATTATTTGACTTACAATCGTTTGCTCTTTCACACCATAAAGGGCACTTACAATGAGATAAATGGTCCTTTAAGGTAGCCAGTGGTTAAAATAATAGACTATGTATTATGCAAATTAAGTATATAGCATTAGTTTAAAGCAAAATGCATGTTAAGTGTAATTTTAAACTATGAATCTGAGAAATTATAGTTTAAAAATGTTACCAGATTCATCTAAATTGTTTATCTGGGCATCATCTGCAAGGCTACAGCTAAATACAGTTTGACAAAATGATTAGATTGCACTTCTCAACAAGACGTTTTACAAAAGGAAATGTTTGTATATCGTCACCATTATAATCTTCTTTGCATACATTAAAAAGATAGGTAGAGCATATTATTATTATTATTATTATCTTTATTTATATCAAACCATCCTAAATTGAACTGAAAATATTCATAAATAAACAAACTCAAATTAATTTTATTAGATGTCCATATAAATTATTTTCTTAATGCAAAGTGAATTACAAGTCTCCCAATGGACTAACTTTTTGTGGGACTCATATTTGTAGTTTTGGTGTATATACCCCTGTCAGTGTATGAGTTAACCCAACATGTTAGTCTACCTGCACTGTCTGTATGTGGCTGGGTCTAGTTTGTTGTTGAGCAGTTCACTATGTACAGCACTTTAAAATTAGATGTCCAATGAAAAGTCAAGAAAGTTGATTACTCCAAAGCACCAAAATAAAAACATATTGTTTTAACCAATTAAATGCTTATCACTATTTTAATGTAATATCAACTTTCAAAAAGTATCAGAAACTCCCACTTGGGAGCATATTATGTGCAGCCAATCACAAATTGCACCAGACGAGTCACTGAGTTCTCCTTTAGAAATAATAGTTCCTCTGGAGCAGGGATCTTCAACCTTTTAATACCTACCACCCACATTGTATGGTAACATTTCCTTACCTCCCACCGATGCCGCCGTAAATTAATTTACCCTCATATCTTATTTCTGGTTACATAAATCATATGACCCTAGCGATGTATTACCCTGTACTTACTAGATAGTGATCCGTTCCTGACTGCTGTCCCTACCCCTCCCACCAGCTCTCCAAATATCCAAGCGTGGTGCTGTGGGTCTCCGGCGTGTGCCATCACTTGTCAACAATGCCACCTAGGATTACCCTGCTGCCCACCATGAAAGCTTGAACCGCCCACTAGGGACCAGGTTGACCCCGACTGCTCTAGTGAATGAGATGGAATCAATGTATAATGTGAGTAAGAACAAGATACGTCAGACAAAAAAGGTTTTGATTGATTGTTCCAGGGGAAACTGGTCAAGGTCAGTATCCAAAGTCTAATGGTCAAAGCCAGGAGTCAAGAGCAGGATCCAAATCAGAGCGTGGACAAAAGTTTCACTCCAGCTCAGTCCAGGTGAAGGTTCTGGAGTAGCCATTACAGTCTCCTGACCTTAATATCATTAAGCCACTCTAGGGAGATTTCAAACGTTCATGCAAGACCACCAAAGACTTTGCATGACCTGGAGGCATTTTGCCAAGACCAATGGGCAACTATACGACCTACAAGAATTAGGGGCCTCATAGACAACTATTAAAAAAGACTGCCAGCTGCAAATGATGCTAAAGGGGGCAATACACAGTATTAAGAATTAAGGGTATGTAAACTTTTGATCAGGGCCATTTGGGTGATTTCTGTTATTATTATGTTTTAAAAGGAGCCAAACAACTATGTGATAATAAATGGCTTCCCATGATAACTATCCTTCAATAAAATATATATTTTTTAATTATCAGCCATATTTTCAAAATAATTCACAATTTCTGCCAGGGTATGCAAACTTTTGAGCACATCTGTATATTATATATATTGATCTTAACCCTATGAATTGTTTTAATTTTAATTTTCTGTTGAATTATACAGTGACATAAGTCACAAATTTCACATATAGACAGTTTCCTATATACTGTATATATCCCACTGATCATTTTTATTGTCTATTAGTTTCCTCCCGTTGCTCATTCAATTGCATTCCCCCAGTTCCCTTACTGCGCTTCTCTTGTTTCGATGTTCACACTATCCGCCTTTTTTCACCCATCTCTCTGCGAGTTGCTGTAATCTATCGGCAGCCTGGACCTGCCTCTCACTTTCTGCATCACTTTACCGCCTGGCTCTCTCATTTTTTCTCTTCCAACATACCTTCACTCGTTATCAGTGATTTACATTGCCACTGACACTCCCACTTCTCCCACAGCCACAAAACTACTTGCACTTACCTCTTCCCTCAGTCTTTGTCAATGGATAGATTCCCCTACCCACCACGTTGGACACTATCTTAACCTCATTTTTACCAATCACTGCTCTATCTCCAATCTTATCATCTCCCCACACCCTCTTTCTGACCACCATCTCCTAACTTAAAGCCTAACAACCCTTCCAATATCTGTACCTTTCCACGCTCAGCTACCAGAACCCACAGAAACCTGCAGGTACTTAACCAACAACATCTTTCCAATCTACTGCAACCCCTTCTCAGTCCCCTCTCTTCCCTTATTTGCACTGATATTGCCACCACACAATACAACCTGACTCTCCTCACCTACAACCATGGCACACCACATAAACATCCAGAAGTGCTCCCACACTGCTGAATGATTATGGAGAAAATCTTGCACCTCAGCTGACTTCCTCCATTACAAGTTTATCCTACTCTCCTATTACTATGCCCTCAATCTGGCCAAACAGCGCTACACATTCTCCACATTAATATCAAATATGGCCTCCAGCACCAAATGTTTGTTCTCCACTTTAAACACTCTCCTCTGCCCTCCCCCACCTCCCGCCACTTTTTGTCTTACAGCTGAAGACTTTGCTAGCCACTTTAGCAGTAAAATACAAAATATTCAAAATGAACTCTCTTCTTAACGTGGCCAGAGTCATATCACCTTCCCCTCAACATACCAATAGCATCCTACCCGCACCCTTACCCAAACCTTTATCTATTATGAACTCCCTTGACCCCCAACTGAGGATTAAGCTGCTAGCCTTATTTCAACCTCTCGTCTTGCAATCTGTCCATATGATCCTATTCCATCACAACTGATCCATCCCCTCTCAACCACTCTTATCCCAACTCTTACACATTTATTCAACCTTTCCCTAAACACTGGCAAGTTTTCATCACCTATGAAACAAGCCATAATTACACCCATTTTCTAGAAACCCTCATCTGATCTAGCTGCTGCATCTAACTACTGCCTTATCTCTCTACTTCCCTTGGCTTCTAAACTACTTGAGCGTGCCGTCTACAATCCCCTTACCCGATTTGTTCTCTCCAACTCTTGATCCCTTCCAGTCTGGGTTCCGGCCCCAACACTCCACAGAGGCAGCTCTAACAAAAGTTACTAATGACCTGCTAATCACCAAGTCAAAGGGTAATTTCTCTATCCTAATTCTCCTGGATCTCTCTGCTGCCTTTGACACAGTTGATCACTTTCTTCTTATTCAAACTCTCCTTTCCCTAGGCATCTGTGACACTTCTATCTCTCGGTTTATATCCTATCTAGAAAATAGAACATTTAGTGTCTCGTTCTCTGGCGCCTCTTCCTCTCCTCGCCCTCTAACTGTCGGTGTACCCCAAGGCTCAGTACTAGTTCCCCTCATTTTCTCCATCTATACATCTTCCCTCTGTGCACTAATAAAATCTTTTGGATTTCAGTATCATCTACTGTATATGCAGATGACACTCAAATCTACCTCTCTGCACCTGAAATATCCCTCTCTCTGCTAGCTCATGTTGCCAATTGCCTCTCTAGCGTATCCTCATGGATGTCTGCCCGTCAACTTAAACTCAACATGTCTAAGACAGAGCTTCTTATCTTTCCACCCTCTTCCTCGGCTCCCACCCCTCACTTATCTCTCACTGTTGACAATGCCATAATCTTTCCTACCAGGCCCACTGTCTTGGGGTCCTGCTGGACCCTTCCATCTCTTTTATTCCTCACATTCAATCACTCACAAAATCTTGTCACTTTCACTTAAAAAATATTTCCAAAATACGCCACTACCTTACACAAGACACAACTACTATTCTTATTCACTCTCTCATCATATCTCGCCTCGATTACTGCAACTCGCTCCTTGCTGGCCTTCCTATCACCTGTCTGTCTCCAGTCCAATTAATTTTGAAGGCATCCACTAGACTCATCTACCATACTAAAGGATCAGTGTCTGCAGCACCTCTCTGTCAGTCACCCCACTGGCTTCCCATAGCCTCTAGAATAAAGTTCAAAATCATGACCCTAACATATAAAGCCCTCCACAATAGTGCACCCTCCTACATCTCTGCTCTCATCACAAAATACACTCCCGCCCTCTTCGCTCTGCTAATGACCTTCTTCTCTCCTCCTCTCTTGTCACCTCCTCTCACTCCTGCCTACAAGATGTTTCTCGTGCTGCCCCAATAATTTGGAACTCCTTGCCTCGCTCCACTAGATTATCCTAATCCCTCAAATCCTTTAAAACCTCTTTAAAAACACATCCATTCAAAGAAGCCTAATATCTCTAGACTTTACATGCTCTATTAATCTATCACTCTCCTGTATACCACCCACACCCTTTAGAATGCAATTTTGCAAATTTTCAATCTCAATAGGTGCTTTACGGAAAGCACTGTGAATGTCTGATTGAAAGCTCAATAACAGGGTCTTCCATCCTTTTTACTGTTTAAAATTGTTCTTCACTTGTACTTAACCCCTTTATAGCGGAATATGTTGGCGCGTTATAAATAAAGATAATAATAATAATTGTCTATGTAATGTTTTATTTTCAGACTCCAGCATACTAATATTTTAGTTCCATTTAAACACATCTTAAACAGGGAGCAGTCCTGAGTGGTATTTATAGTAGGAATGTATTTGTGTTTGATAGTTGCTGGAAAATATATGTTGCTTATTGATAAACTCAATATTAAACCCATTGGACTAGCACACCATTGTATTACCTTTATAAATGTGGCTATTTGTCTTTTTATGTAGCTAGGATTTTGAGTTGTAATGTTTTTAAAACAATAATTTAAAGAGATATGGAATGTTTCCTGTTTTAATAATAAAATAAACTACCTATGTTATTTGCATATCTAAATATAATTTTGTTAATAAGTGCTCAAAAGCTCTGTTTTTACCCACTAAAACCTTCTAAATTGTCCCAAAAAGACATTTCCTGTTTTCTGCCCTCTAGCAGTGGTGGCCAGCGACCAAGATTTTTTTTCAATTTCCTAGGGACAGGGTAAGGATTAGGGCTAAATTTAGGGGTTTTGGTTAGGAGTTATGGTTTAGGGGTTAGGTTTAGATTTAGGGGTTATGGTAAAGGTGTTGGGTTAGATTTAGGGTTAGGAGTTATGGTTTAGAGTTATGGTTAGATTTAGGGTTAGGGTAGTGGCAGATGATAATCTTTAAAACTTTAAACACTGTGCGTGCGTGAGTTACAGGGAGCAGAACTTTGTGGGTACTATTTGAAAAGATTAAGGGCCTTATTCTAATCCTACGATTTTTAAATAAGTAGCTGCAAGGGGAGGCCGCAAGCTACTTAGCTATTCTATTTGCGGCCTCCAGGGGATTACAGCCGTCGAGCTGCGATCCCTCGCGATTTTCTCAGTCGCAGCTTACTTCCGTCAAAGCCTTTGATCTAGCACGGCTGCAAAAAAGCCCAAATGCTATTCAAATGCTACGCTCACCCTTCCATCAAGCCCGTAAATCGCTAAAACTGAGCGCAGCTTACTTACACCCAAAAGGTCCTGCAATGCTCTTACTTACAAATGGTAGCACCAATTAAGCCAAATATAAAAGACATCCTGTACTTTTATTAGAAGTGAAAGGGGTTTTAGGTCTCAGAATTAATAGCTCAACATTCACACACTCTCAAATTGGCAAATAAAAAAAGTTTATTTTATGTTAAATGTTCATCTTAAAGTCCTACGGGCTTCAATTTCTGAGCCCATAGGACTTTGAATCCAACCTCCTGAACCGGAGGTTGAAGCCCGTAGGATTTCATGACAGAAATGTAACATGCAATAAAGTGGCTTTTTTATTTGCATATGAAGTGCTACGTTTCGACAGTAAGACCTACTGCCTTGAATGACCTATAGGCCCATAACTTGTTATCCGCTATTAAAGCACGGAAGTGCCGATGGCAGATTTCATGGTTTGCAATCAGCATAGAGGGACCTCCTTGCGGCGCCGTCCATGTGAATACCAACGCAGACGTAGTGCTTTGCGATGGGCCGTAAGCCCATCGCAAAGAATCGCAGAGTTGCATCCGTTTTGCGTCCTCGATTAGAAAAAGGCCCTAAGTGAGTAAAAAAAGGGAGCCCTCAATATTCCATTAAAAAAAGAAAAATATAAGAAGAAGGATTTAAGCTTAGGACTGTCAGTTCCAAAAACAAAGGCTTTCATCAACTGAACCACATTTCTGCATTTTTAGCAGTGAGTATAGAAATCAATCAAGCAAAAATAGAATGAATGCAAGTTTTAGAGTGTGCATTATTATCTACTAGTAACTTTCCCGGCATAAATGATGGTTCAATTGATCGTTCTGTCTCTCCCTCTCTCTGTGAGACCTCTGCCTCTCTGCGTGCTGTCTCCCTCCCTCTCTGCCCTGCCCTCTCTTCCCTTTCTCTCCATCTCTCTCTCCCTGCCTCCTATATCTCTCTCCCTCCCTCTGTCCCCCACGTTTTCTATCTCCCCCCCTCTCTCTCCCTCCCTCTCTGCCTCTCTCACTCTCTCTCTCCTTCCCTCTCTTTCTCTCTTTCTCCCTCTCTCCCTTCCATCTCTCTCTCTTCCTTCAATCTCTATCTCTCTCCCCTCCCTCTCTCTGCCTGCCTCCCTTTCTCTCTCCCACCTTCCTCCTCTCTGTATCCCTCTCTCTCCCCCTCTTTTCCTCTCCTCTGCTCTCTCCCTCTCCCCCAGTTGCGCCATTCCCCCAAATTACTCACATCTGACAACTATTATAGTGGATATAGATTCATGTGGGAGGGTTCAGGGATTACACAAGCAACAGCTAAAAATGACAGTATCTAATCAGTTCTTGATCAAATTAAAAAATAAACAACTTTTACACATGATTACCACCCTCTATCTGATGGTGCAGAGTGAAATCTGTAAAAGATATATAACTTTCATAATGATGTCTTGTGAGGCGTGAGTAACACAACCATTAGCAATTGTACTTTTTAGATAATATGAGGGTATACAGGATTTGGACACCAGAGGGCAGGCTTTCACTGTATACATCACATATATAGTTGTGACCGTACGAGTTGTTGCCCGAGGGTCTCAGTTGCTGGCATGGAGCGCCGAAGGCGCTCCATGCCAGCAACTGCGACCCTCGCAAATTTCACCTCGCAACCCAAACAGCACGACACACACATTACGACACTCGCAAACAACATACGACACACGTTCACACACATTACGGCCTCGCAACACTTGGACGCAACTCGCGAACATTACAAAATGTAAAACACAATACATACACACAGAACATACATAAAAACCTTACCTACACCAAGAGGGAGCACCCAGAACCTCAAAAATGCAACTTACACCTCGATTTTACTCGAAATAAAAGAGTTTTCAGACTAAAAAAAAAATCTAAGCGAGAGAAAAAATGGCCGCCGAACAAAATGAAAACGAGGCTACAGCACTCTAAACTCGCAAAACACCACAAGAAACTCGCAAAACACCACAAGAAACTCGCAAAACACAACAAACGACCTACGGATATTCATACCACACAGTGCACACATTCAGCATGCTTACACAGCAGCTCCACACCACTAATGCTGCAGCAACATCAACACAGATTGCCAGCTCTTCATCACAATGCTTCAAAATAGGTTAAGTATATTCATTTACTAATGTATTACATATTTCATTATTATACACCAAACAGCATTAGCTACCTTACAATTTCATTGCCGTCATTTTTTGACGGGCAATTCGCTAGTCACATATAATAGTTGTCAAACTGCGAGTTGTCATCACGCTTTGCGCCCCCCTGACGACAACTCGCAGTTTCACAACTCCCCCTGCCATGCCCCACTGAGGCTTGCGATGAGCGCCATATCAACCCAGCGGCCCTCCCTGCTCCATACTCCCTGCTCCCTGATTCGGTGAGCGCGTGCACGTGCGAGTGGGACGCACGCACGGGACGCGCCCACACGGGAGAGAGGAGTGGGGAGAGACATGAGAGGAGGGGGAAGAGAGACACGGGGGAAGAGAGACACAGGGGGAAGAGGGGGGAGGAGAGACAAGGGGGGAAGAGAGACATGGAGGAAGAGAGACACGGGGGAAGAGAGACATAGTGGAAGGGAGAGGATAGGGGAGAGACACACAGGGGAGGGGGGAAGAGAGACACAGGGGAGGGGTGAAAAGACACAGGGGAGGGAGAGGAGGAGGCGAAGAGAGACACAGGGGAGGGGGAAGAGACACAGAGGTGGGGGAAGAGACACAGGGGAGGAAGAGGAGGAGGGGAAGAGAGACGCAGGGGAGGGAGAGGAGAGGGTAAGAGACACAGGGGAGGGGGAAGAGAGACACTGGGGAGGGGGAAGAGAGAGACATGGGAGGGAGAGGAGGGGAGGAAGAGGCACTCATCGCGAGGCCAGTAAAGGAGAGTGGGAGAGGCCCGCAATATGTGACAAACACCATTGGCAGGCTTCAAATTTTATTGCCGTCATTTTTGATGGGCAAGGCGCTAGTATATATATATATATATATATATATATATATATATATTGTATCACTCTTCAGCCCACCATATGTGAAACGATTGCTGTAGTTAACTACTCAAAACCAAACCAGGCACTCACCCCACACTGATGATCAGGAGTTACCGTGAAACAGGTCTGTATGTGGCTAAGTGACCTGGTTTGCGCACAATCCATTCGTTGCTATGCCAAAGCTGTGAAATACAGTAAAGCATAAGCTTAAAATGAGCCATGTATATAGGGCCTCATTCAATTGCGATTTGGCCAATTGAATAGGGCTCTAAATAAGCACATAATATATATTTTTTGAAGAAGTTTTTAGTTAGTAAGCATCTATCCAAAAGCAAGGTTTTCACTAACTAAAAACTTATTTAAAAAATATATGCTATGTGCTTATTTAGAGCCCTATTCAATTGGCCGAATTGCAATTGAATGAGGGCCATAGTGTTTATGGAGTGAGCATGCATTGTGGTCTCATTTGCATGTTCTGCCCAGTTTTCCCAGAGTGCAGTGCACCAACTGTTTTTCTGAGAAATTCGAGCAGGAAATAAATTAATTAACTTATTTCAAATTTAAATTTGCTGGAGTTACAGAGCGATTAAATTAGAAAAGGCTGCAAGAACATGGCTGGAATCCAAATCCATAAACCATGCTTCGCACATAGCATTTACGGGCGTGAACATGATAAGTTATTCAAACCTGTAGTTACGGGTTTAGACAGAGCCAATAGTAAAATAAACCGTCATCATTACGTCTAAAACATGGAGGTTAAATTTCTATAACTTACGGTTTTGAAGTCTGAGTTGCAATCGGACCCGCATTCCAGAAATAATGGAATATGAAAAAAAAATCTATAAATATAATATTATAGTATATACAAGTTCTATTAAATGCATTAACACATTGATTGCCAGGATCGATATAACACAGAAATTAAAATTAAAAAAATATTTTTTATTGCAGATTTGCAAGCTTGAGAATGTTGCTTTTCCTGTAATTTTAAATACAGTAGTGTTTTTATATTTGCTTTTGCAGTGCTACAGACACAAGTTTAACCCCCTTGCGGGTCCTTTCTAGTACTTGGAGGATTTTCTTAAGAAATTATTTAGGAAAATACAAAGAAAAGCTTAATTTTTACACAAATAAAAGAGGTCAATTATTTTTCACTGGTATTATAGTAAACTTAATAAACTTAAAGGCAAGTTTCCTGGATTATGAATGCATATGATCGAGGAGAATCAGAAGTGAATGAAAAGAATGTTGCATGAAAAAATACCAAAACAAATATTAACAAACTCACCCTGATGTTTGCTAAATCTCTTTAGTTTGCAAGCCACAGTTTTTTTTAGTTAACACCCCTGGATATCTCTGCTAAAATAACAATAAAATTCATAATTAGTTTGTTCAATAACAGTTTTAATATAATGTAACAATCAGTGATGGCAGTTGGTGCAGGAAGGAATCATGGGATGTGTAGTCCCCTTGTAGAAAGGATACAGGAAGATTCAGACACTGATCTGTAGATCTCTGCATTGAGCTGCTGCTGGCTGAATGTAGTGTTTCTATTGGTAGGTACCATGTAGGCAGCTCTGGGGTGTGGAAAACAAGTTTTATTTTAAAATAAAATAAATCTGAATGTGTATGGAATGAATACATGTAATGTTTGTTTCTAATATAAGCAGCATGTGATAGATTAGAAAAAGGGAAAAACAGGGAAACATATATATGTATTTAAAGGGACATGGAACAAAACAGTATGTGATTGGCTAGTGCATCTAGTATCAATAGAAACAAAGTGTGCATGAGTTGCAGGGGGCAGACCTTGTTGGGGCTATTTGGAAGGTTTCGCCGATTAAAAACAGAGCTTTTAAGTGCTTGTTAATAAAATTATATTTTTATATGCAAGCAAACATTTAGGTAGTTTATTTTAATATTAAAAATAGGAAAACTTCCATATCCCTTTATTAAAGTTAAGTTATTTTGTGATATTTTGGGATAGGACTGATACCATATTATAATGTTTTTTAGGACAAAGAGCTACATTCCCAGTGATTTTTGTGAATAGACTTAAACAGTTTTATTATTATCATAACTATTTTAACATAAATGTTGATTACACATACATACTGATTACATAATACAAATACACATAGAGTAAATAACACACATAGATACACTTAGAGGTCAACACATACTCCCCACACTATACCCCAACAGTTAGCAACCACACATAAAACATACTTGTGACGAAGTGTCCTTCGCCACTTTGTCTTGGAGAGGACTGTTTGCCAGCCTCCTGCCCTGCGACTATGGCCCTGGGACATATTGCCCTTTAAACACAGTATTCGGCCAGTTTTAATATAATGTAACAATCAGTGATGGCTGTTGGTGCAGGAAGGAATCATGGGATGTGTAGTCCCCTTGTAGAAAGGATACAGGAAGATTCAGACACTGATCTGTAGATCTCTGCATTGAGCTGCTGCTGGCTGAATGTAGTGTTTCTATTGGTAGGTACCAAGGCCCTCATTCAATTGCGATTTGGCCAATTGAATAGGGCCCTAATATCGCACATAACATATATTTTTTAAAGAAGTTTTTTGTTAGTAAGCATCTATCCAAAAGCAAGGTTTTAACTAACTTAAAACTTCTTTAAAAAATATATGCTATGTGCTTATTTAGACCCCTATTCAATTGGCCAAATCTCAATTGAATGAGGCCCCATGTAGGCAGCTCTGGGGTGTGGAAAACAAGTTTTATTTTAAAATAAAATAAATCTGAATGTGTATGGAATGAATACATGTAATGTTTGTTTCTAATATAAGCAGCATGTGATAGATTAGAAAAAGGGAAAAACAGGGAAACATATATATGTATTTAAAGGGACATGGAACAAAACAGTATGTGATTGGCTAGTGCATCTAGTATCAATAGAAACAAAGTGTGCATGAGTTGCAGGGGGCAGACCTTGTTGGGGCTATTTGGAAGGTTTCGCCGATTAAAAACAGAGCTTTTAAGTGCTTGTTAATAAAATTATATTTTTATATGCAAGCAAACATTTAGGTAGTTTATTTTAATATTAAAAATAGGAAAACTTCCATATCCCTTTATTAAAGTTAAGTTATTTTGTGATATTTTGGGATAGGACTGATACCATATTATAATGTTTTTTAGGACAAAGAGCTACATTCCCAGTGATTTTTGTGAATAGACTTAAACAGTCACCCACTTGTGTTTACTGCTCTTGAGTGTAAGTGGATTGTATTTAAAGCTATTTCATGTGTCTGTTTTTTGTCAAACAAACCACAATCTTGTTTTTAAGCATCAAAAGCTTTTTTTGTCTATAATTAAGTTATCTTCACACACCTACATAATCCCCCATTTCACAGCCAACACAAGATGAAAATCGTTATGTCCTTAAAGATTTGTTAAAAGTAAATAAATAAAAATAGCTTTTAAATTATTACTTTTTATAATATGTAAATCTCCTCACCACTTCCTTTGAGCCCCGGTAAATTCCAAGTTGGAGTTACAGAGCGATTAAATTCAACAGGGCCGCAACCAATGGGCTGGAGCCGCAAACCCGTAAACCCTTCAGGCGCCGGCAAGCTGACAGTGGGCTGGAATAGATGCGGTCCACTGTTATTACCCAATCCCGTAATTATGGAGTGCGACACAGGCCTCAGAGCCAAAGAAAAGCGGGATCCCGGAAAATGATTGACAGGGGGAGATAATAAAGCTGCGTTCCACACGCCCATGCGTTGGCTGTGTTGTATGATTCTGAAGTAGCACGCAGCTCTCGGAGTTGTTGGTTGGATAGAGAGAGAGAGAGAGTAGGTGATATTGGAGAGCAGGTTCTTACAGTTCTATTCCTTTTTTATTATTATCATAACTATTTTAACATAAATGTTGATTACACATACATACTGATTACATAATACAAATACACATAGAGTAAATAACACACATAGATACACTTAGAGGTCAACACATACTCCCCACACTATACCCCAACAGTTAGCAACCACACATAAAACATACTTGTGACGAAGTGTCCTTCGCCACTTTGTCTTGGAGAGGACTGTTTGCCAGCCTCCTGCCCTGCGACTATGGCCCTGGGACATATTGCCCTTTAAACACAGTATTCGGCCATACCAGAGTGTATGTCACTCATTCTGGACCTTTACATACAGGGGGGTCATTCGGTACTTGCCCTGTGGGAGCGGTGATACCCCAGATAACTATATCCCCAGATATTCGGTAGTTTTGTGCGCTCAGATCCCAGCTATCTGGGGATATGTGAAATGTGAGTAAAGGTGAATTGCAGTAATGCTGATGGGTTGTCAAACTAGAGAATTGACCAACAAATACTTTTGTCCGGACATCCCCAGGCCGATCCGTTGGGATCAGACTGTGTATGCCGGCTTATGGTCAACGGGGAGGTGTGTAACGGAACCCATCACTGTTTTACCCTGTTTTATGATTATTATGGTTAAAATATGATCCTACTATTATACTGCATGTATGTTTGTTTATGCTCTGCAGAATATTGGCCCAGACTAGTGCAGACCTTGGCATGGGAGATAATCCTGTTACAGATAAGGAAGTCTATTGTATAAAGTGTTTTCATTCTCAGAAAAGAAGAACAAAGAAGGATGCTCTAATTAATGTCTGATTGTATCCAAGTTGCCAGGTAGCCTCAGGGAGGTGTGACTCACCTATTGTCCCTCTATGTGTATTGTGTGGCCAACTATGGGGGATATGGGAAATGTCTGTGTGTTATGTGTAAAAGATACTTTTACTAACTTTTGAACCCCTGGTCTGATTCATGCCATTTTTTAATATGTTGTATCCCTTGGGTGAGAGCTATTGAACGGTGCTGGACTTAAAGGTGTACCCCCTGTTTTTGGGGTACATCCAGAATGTGGTTAAAATTGTGTCTGTTTTAATTGTGTTACCTGTTATCTGAAGGGAGGAGACGTGGGGGTTGAACCATGTATATAATTGGCTGTTGTGATAATTATGTGGGTGTAGCCCTTCAGAGGGCACCATTGCATAAAAGGAGATCCCCTGTCATTAAAGAGTACTTCTTGACCCTTCAAAACGTAGCCTTGTCTTGTTCTTGGAGGGGATTGCTATATCATACTGGGGATTGCTATGCGCTGCATACTCCCTGGGAGCTTTAAGCTACGGCGGTCGTGGAGTCTGTGGTAGTGTGGTGTCCGGTGCGGTGCTTGTAGGCCTCGACGCAAGCTAGGACGCATCCATCAACGGAGGTACCCGGTCGGGGTGCCAGTAGATCCGTTACAATACTTTTTTTTCTGATCACAAATATATACACAAATACTTTTTTTCTGTTATCATTGTTTTACTTTTGGGATTGAAATGGAGGGAGGAGAGAGGAGGCGAGAGGATTGGAGGAGAAGAGGAGGAGAGGCGAGGAGGAGAGAGAGGTAGCCACAGAGAGTATTGGAGAGGAGGAGGTGGAGGAGAGTGGAGGAGAGGAGGTGGAGGAGGTAGAGGAGGTTGAGGAGGGGGTTGAGGAGGAGGAGGCAGTGATGAGGAGGTTGTGGAGGCAGTGGAGGAGGTTGAGGAGGAGGTGAGTGGAGGAGGAGAGGGGGTGGGAGAAAGTGTAGGAGGGGAGGTGGGTGGGCAGATGCCCATATTGATAGCCACATCATCCTCAGGATCAAAGGGGCCTGATCCCAGGGGGTGGTAGCAGGGATAAGGGACAGGCCCCAGGGACAGTTGAGCAAGGACAGGATCCCCACCCGCAGTCGGGAGGGCAAGAAGCTGGGGGCAGACACAGGGCCCCAAATTACTCCCCCGAGGAGATGGAGGTACTCCTGCGTGCCATCCATGAGCAGCCCGCTATCCTGTCAGAGGCTAGGGAAATAAGGCCCAGGCATGGAAGGAGGTAGCGTCTGCAGTAACAGCAGTAGGCATGGCGGAAAGAGATGTGACGTCTGTGAAGCACAGGTTTGATGATGTCAGGTTCCTGGTGAGGAGGACGATGTCCAAGGTGATGTCCTCAGCAACAAGTGGTGGCCCCGGAGTGACTGTCTCCTACAATGAGTGGCAGAGGGACCTCAAGGACCTACTAAGCCCAGTGCCTACAGGATCCAGCTTTCACGTCAGGTGAATATCACATACACCAACATGCCACCACATGTACATCACACACACTACACATGTAGAGGATGACCAACAAGAACACTGACTTGTCATGGAATATACAAGGGATAGATGGATAAGTCATACGTCATTAAATCCATGAGGCTGACATATCACTTCATTGGGCACAACAAAAGTAATCACCCAATATCCAGTTAATTTAAGGGTGTGCCCACTGCAGTGTATGCAGTCACAGACAGCAGCCAGAATCAAGAGAGCGTTAGGAGCCAAGAACTATAAAGATTAAGAACCCAACAAAGATCACAGCTAGCAAATGATAGCTACTCAGAGTTGCACTCAAAGGGACAGTTACCTCACTCTAGATGAGATTTATTGTGTGAAAGAGCACAGGATTCTATGTTAAAGTGAGCTATTGCCTTATTGTAATTTAAATAAGAACAATTAAACATATGCAAGCTAAGGTTTGTCTATAGATGATTAACAGCCTCGGCCTTAGCGAACATTTCACATATTATGGTTTACCTGCTTACAAGAATGTAATCAGCCAACAGTTAAACACTCAACTATCATGGAATCCTCTGTTACGTTACACAATGAAGAGCACTGATAATGAGGTCAATGCCCCCACCTTCTCCTCCCCCTGCGGTTCGTTGACCTGGCTCCCACCACCAGGTCCACCACCTCTATATTGGAGCCAGGCACCGGCCAGGCAAAAGCCTCTCCCCACTGGGCCACCACCAACACCTCCTCCACAACCACCACTGGGCCCTGCAGCCAGACCTCCATCCCCACCATCACCAAGCCAGGCTGCTCAGTAGGAGAGGCTGGCCGTTTCCAGACAGATCATGTACTGTATGCAGGGGACCCAGGCCAGTATCTCCTCCAATCACCGACAGATTATGAGCACCCTACCTTGCCGGGCTGCTCAGGATGGGGACAGGCCAGTGTCATGAATCAGCCAGTGGCCATATTGGATTTGGTGTGAACTATGCTGGGGCCATTTTGTGACTGGCAGCAGTGGCCATTTTGGGCTGGGTTATCTTCCACATGCTGTTGCCATGGGGAAGAACAAAAGGTTTGGGGCCCACTTGTTATGGATATATTGTTATGTTGTGGTCTAGGGGATAAAGTATTATAAGTTTACCCCTTAGCATATCCCCATCCCTTCCATGTTTAGGCTCATTGTAATGGGTGTCATGTGAGGGAGCTGGTGGGATGTGTTGGTTCTATGTGTGTAAAACATTGTGTGTTGTATTTGTAAATATGAATGTATGGTATTATATTAGTAGGTTATTATATTGTAGAGGGGAAGCCGTTGAATACAGGCAAGCCTCCTTTGTTCCCAAAGGCCTGTTAATCCCATTAGCTAAGTGTCCAGCAGAGAACTAACAATGGGAAGCTCACAGCTGGAGAGCAGACAGGCATGCACTCAGAAACAATGGGATAGCCTGAAGGCTTCTCATGGGCACAAGAGAACCAACGTATGCTTTGCCCTGGAGAGTCAGAGTCCAAATGAATTAGTTGGCCTCGCCTAGTGGGCGGACCTGGGAGGGGACTATGGGTTCACACACAGTTCCCCTTCATGATTGGCCAGACGTCATTTGGGGCTGGCTAACGGTAGCCACTTCCCCCATTCTTGTGTGATGTGGTTAAATATGCTGTTCTAAAATAAAACATGGTTCATAATTTTCATCAAGACTTTGTGTGCAGGTGTATTATTGACCCAAGGGCATATGCTGGCAGAGGAGATCGTTTCTGACTTCCTTCCAGGGTTCCCAGCGCACACTACCTTAAGCTTGGACTTATGCTCTTGCATCCGCAAAGAAGGTCCATTGGTCTGAGTCACCCAAATCTTAGGTCTAAAACCTACAGGAGATAAGAGGACTAGGATCCTCTATACTCCATCATCATTGTAGGTTGTGACAATTGGTGGCAGTGGTGAGAGACTCTACAGAAAGACCAAGAATGGAGCAGCAATATGAGGAAGATATTGCCAAAGAAGCAAAAAGACGGTTTAAAGAAGTCAGACACCTTTTTCCAAAAAAGTTAACAGCACAAGATGTGGGCTGCGTGCTTGACCAGATGTTCCAGAGAATATGGAAAGAGCGCATGTGGGTAAGCAAAATGGAGGCGACCACATATACAAGGCCGTGCCCAGGGCTGTCTGAGGTCCAGAAAGCAGAACTGGCTCAGAGTTGCCTAGAGGAGCTCTCTGAGTGGGATGTGTCAGAGGATCAGGAGGAGGAGGAAGGGGTAAACCCTGCTCCTGTACCACCTTCGGGAATGGAGACTGTTTTCCCCTAAAAAATGCAGAGACTGTGTCAGAGCCTAGAAGGGATGGTAAAGTCAGCTTGGGACCAACTCTCCAGCTACAAGAGCCAGAGACCCAGGGGAATGTTCCCTGGGTGGGGTCAGATAACCCATGTTTGTCCCCTGATACCCCAAGAGACTTAATCCCAGAAGAAACGCTAGCCGAGCACAGTTTCTCCAAACGGGTCACGCCTGAGTTACCAGATGTGGAAAAGGTCTCACCTGAGGACTACCTTCCAGCACAAATCCTGGCAGAAACCCCAGTAACTGCTCAACAGGTAGGGCCAGATGAACTAAGTCTGCCCTCAGAAGTTCTAGCCAATGTGTATGAGCCAGAACTGCTCATGGAGGCAGGGGCTCAGGATTGCTATTTAAGAGACTGTGGGGAGGGAAAGGAACTGGTTCCTAGCTACAGGGAACCAGACCTCACACAGGAGGAGGCAGTGGCACCAGGGCTAGGAATAGCCGTGCCTGCCTGGGAGAAAGAGCCATGGGTGCATTGCGGCACCCCAAAGGATTGTGGATGTAGTGAGGACTTGCCTGAGATGACCAGTGCCCAGGAGTCCACAAATTATGAGGCCCAAGTTGCCAAGGAAAAGATAGCAGAAGAAGAGGGTCAGCTGAGCGCCCCAAAGCACAGCCTGGGTGGGAACAGCGTAGTTCTCCAGGCTGCAACACAGACAGACCAAGGGGAAGAAAACCAGGAGGGTCTGTCCACAGATACAGATCTCCAGGAGCCAGAGCAAACAGAGCATCCAAGTCCGGACTCCATCAGGGACGCTGGAGTCAAGCGCAGACGGTATGTACTTTACTGCAGTTATTGTGTTATTGGGCTCCCAACAATAATGATTTTGCTGAGGGAAGTACTAGACTGCCCCCTTGCAATTCCATAGGCCCAGAGACTGTTTTAGAGACCCCAGCCCAGCTGTGGGGACTGGCTGGAGGGAAAGGGGTTGCTATGGGACAGGGGTTGTTTTATGGGGCTCCCAAAAATACGGTTTTGCCTCAGAAGAATGTATGGGTGCAACCCACTGTGTCCCCAGAGACTTCCATGCTGCTGCCAAAAACAGAGAGATGGGATCCTGGACTGTTTTGGGTGGGGGTTACATGGGAAGAGCAATTTGCTCTATACAGTGGGAGCAAGGCCAAGGGCTGGGGGAGGTCTTTACTCTGCACCTTGCGACAGACAAGAACTGGCCTAGCATACAGAGGGCCTGACCAAACCAGCAGATTCATGACTATCAGCATAGCTGGGAAAATCTTGGATGTTCCCTGCCCGTTTGGGGAAGGATTGTCATGAATCAGCCAGTGGCCATATTGGATTTGGTGTGGACTATGCTGGGGCCATTTTGTGACTGGCAGCAGTGGCCATTTTGGGCTGGGTTATCTTCCACATGCTGTTGCCATGGGGAAGAACAAAAGGTTTGGGGCCCACTTGTTATGGATATATTGTTATGTTGTGGTCTAGGGGATAAAGTATTATAAGTTTACCCCTTAGCATATCCCCATCCCTTCCATGTTTAGGCTCATTGTAATGGGTGTCATGTGAGGGAGCTGGTGGGATGTGTTGGTTCTATGTGTGTAAAACATTGTGTGTTGTATTTGTAAATATGAATGTATGGTATTATATTAGTAGGTTATTATATTGTAGAGGGGAAGCCGTTGAATACAGGCAAGCCTCCTTTGTTCCCAAAGGCCTGTTAATCCCATTAGCTAAGTGTCCAGCAGAGAACTAACAATGGGAAGCTCACAGCTGGAGAGCAGACAGGCATGCACCCAGAAACAATGGGATGGCCTGAAGGCTTCTCATGGGCACAAGAGAACCAACGTATGCTTTGCCCTGGAGAGTCAGAGTCCAAATGAATTAGTTGGCCTCGCCTAGTGGGCGGACCTGGGAGGGGACTATGGGTTCACACACAGTTCCCCTTCATGATTGGCCAGACGTCATTTGGGGCTGGCTAACGGTAGCCACTTCCCCCATTCTTGTGTGATGTGGTTAAATATGCTGTTCTAAAATAAAACATGGTTCATAATTTTCATCAAGACTTTGTGTGCAGTTGTATTATTGACCCAGGGGCATATGCTGGCAGAGGAGATCGTTTCTGACTCCCTTCCAGGTTTTCCCAGGCACACTACCAAAAGCTGGGACTTATGCTCTTGCATCCGCAAGGAAGGTCCATTGGTCTGAGTCACCCAAATCTTAGGTCTAAAACCTACAGGAGATAAGAGGACTAGGATCCTCTATACTCCATCATCATTGTAGGTTGTGACAGCCAGCACCTCCTCTCCTCCACCCATGCCTCCACCACCGCCATTAGAAGCGCACTACTAGTGCCGCTGCCTCACAGGGATGCTTCCCCCTTCCCCCCCATACCCAGCACCTGTTAAACAGTGGCTGCCCATCGGGCATTGGGGCCCTGATTCTAGTCGGTGGAGGATATAGGGGCTACGCATATTTTTGTGCCTTCTCAACAGCACTACTCAGTGACGATCTATTGGTCACATTGTTAACCTAATCTAGCCTGGCTACAGAGTCTTGGATCTTGGCTTATGTGATGGTGATATTTTGTATGCAGATGGCGAACTCCTATCACATGGTCCATGATCCTCCTCTCTGTGGACACGTAGGGTTCTGTTGAACATGTCACCAATTGATGGTCACTGAGGAATGCTGTTGAGAAGAGATGCTGCAGTCCCTATCTATTTTAAGGCCTTATTTTATGTTTTTATGTTATGTTTTAGTTTTAGGTACAATTCCGGTCCATGAAGGCATCTTCTGCATCTGCAAGCATTATGAAAGAAATGTATGAGGTTTAAGGCTTTCCCAGTGCCTCTCAGGTAGACATTCCTTCAAAATTACAACCCCCCCTTAACATGTAGCTCCTACATTTTAAAGCTATCATATAGCCAGATATCTAAGACATGATTGTTGTTAGCTTAAATGTAGACTAATACCACTATGGTGGAGGACTTGCAGAGTCTCACAATGGCATGTTAATGACAGCCAGCATTAATATATGTACTAGTAAAGCATGTGATCCTGACCTCAATATCAGTCTGAGAACAGATCCTTGGGTCTGATGTAAGTAACATTGAATCTGTCTGCTGACCTTTGTGTCCTCTCCATATTAATGGGTATTTTCCTGTATTGCTGATATCATGAGTATCCTTTACATGTGCTAACACCTGTATAGCTGATGGATGTGATATGAATGTTGATGAACAGTATTATACGGAGAAGGTGATAGTACACTTTGACCACTGACGCTGGTCACAGCTAATAATTTTGTGAGGAATTGGCTCTGCTGGGTTTTGAACCCTGGTCCCCAGGCTGCTGAACCTCTTCCTTACCACTGCGCCAGCCTGCCTTTGTGAATTTCATTGAGATCTGATAACCTTGACTCTGCTAGCAATAGTATCAGTGCCTAAGTCTCTTCAGCTGTGCCTGGTCAGGTGTCTGGTCCTTGGCCTATATAAGGCACTTCCTGTCAATGTACCTTGCCAAATTATTGTGGTTCCTGTTTCCTTCAATAAAGCTTGTTCCTGTTTCACCTACAAGTTGCTGAATTGGATTATTGCTGACCTAGGCGGCTGGTCTCTAAAACCTTGTGATTCCTATATCATTACAGAATAATCTGGCCCTTTCATGGAGACCGCCGGGACAGATTCTGCATTGGCCCAGCAGGTTGCTTTATTTGCAAGAACTGTGCAGACCCAGGCACAGACCATTCAAGTGCTGCAGGACCAGGTAGCTGAACTGCAAAGTAAAGTTCAGTCAATGCACAGTGAGTATACCAGCTACAGGGCACGTGATGTTGAGGCTGCTACTGTTACACCTGCACAAGATGCCCGCTTGCCCCTACCAGAAAAGTTTGGAGGAGATCGCAAAAGATTTAGGGGTTTCCTAAATCAATGCCGTTTGCACTTCATGATGTTACCTGACCAATTTCCATCTGAAAGAGAGAAGGTGGGATTTATTTTCTCCCTATTCAAAGATGAATCCCTGGCTTGGGGCTCTCCTCTTCTGGAACAGGACAGTCCAGTCTTGGGTAATCTAAATTACAGCTACAGCAGAAGCCACTCTACTTCATTTGCATCAAGGGAGGCACTCTGTGGCTGAATATGCTGCTGAATTCAGACAGTGGGTTGCTGATACTACCTGGAACCAATCTGCCCAGAGGTTCCACTTCAGAAAAGGTCTCTCAGAAGCTATAAAAGATGAGCTAGCTCGTGTTGATCTTCCTGCTGACTTTGATGCATTTGTGCGCTTGGCTATCCGTATTGATCGGAGACTGTCTGAAAGAAGATTGGAAAGACAGGGCTCTTTTAGACCAAGTGCTACTCCTATTTCCTACTCAAGAATTTCTACTCCGACCCCACAAACACCTACAGACTCTGAGCCAGAGGCTCTGCAGGTAAATCTAATAAGAGGGCCATTATCCAATGAAGAAAAACAGTGGCGACGCACTCACAATTTATGCCTGTATTGTGGTAGTGCAGGGCACTATGCCATCAATTGCCCTAGCAAATCCAAAAGAACAATAGCTATGGCTGCTGAGGGTGCACAGATTAGACACCAATCCCAGATTTCAGATCAACTGGATTCTGTCACACAACCCTTGTTTTCTCTGGCTCATGGTGAAGAGGGTATGTTGACTCAACATCCTCATTTTGTGGTGCCTATCACGTTGCAATGTGGTGATCGTAAAATTTAGACTACAGCTATGATAGATTCTGGAGCAGGTGGAAACTTTATGGACATTACATTTGCAGCAGGTAATAGAATTCAGTCTATCCCTAATTCTTCACCTGTGTTAATGGAGACAGTAGACAGTTCTTCACTTACGTCAGGCCCGGTTACACATGAGACTCTGCCCTTAAAGTTGACTCTGGAAGTGAATCACCATGAGGCTATATCTTTCCACCTAATTTCCTCAACACAGTTTCCAGTGATTTTGGGGGTACCTTGGCTTGCTCTGCATAACCCACAGGTTATTGGAAGATCAGAACTTTGTCCTTTCCTTCAGAACACTGCTTAATGAATTGTCAACCCTCTAAGGTTAACACCTGTTGCCACAACAATTAATGAAATGGTTGCTACAAACTTGACTAAGGTTCCTCTACAATATCGGGATTTTGCAAATGTCTGTGATAAGAAGAATGCTGATCAGCTTCCACCCCACAGGCCTTATGATTGCCCAATAGAGCTGTTGCCTGGGGCTGCTATCCCATTTGGCCGTATATATTCCCTTTCTGAGCCTGACTTGAAAGCTCTTCGTGAATACATACAAGAAAATCTTGCCAAAGGCTTTATTCGACCATCTACTTCTCCATCAGGAGCTCCTATATTCTTTGTAGAAAAGAAAGATGGCAGCCTAAGGCCATGCGTTGATTACAGGGACATTAATAACATCACTGTTAAAAACCGCTACCCCTTGCCTCTCATTCCTGAACTTTTGGAGAGACTTCGCTCAGCTAAAATATTTACGAAGCGTGATCTTCAGGGGGCATATAATCTGGTTCGCATAAGACCAAATGATGAATGGAAAACAGCTTTCAGAACCAGGTACGGTCATTACGAATATCTAGTAATGCCATTTGGGTTGTGTAATGCCCCTGCAACTTTCCAGCATCTTGTCAATGATGTACTACGAGATCTCCTGGATCAGTTTGTTGTGGCATATTTGGATGATATCCTAATATTTTCTGATAATCTTGAAAACCACAGAAAACAGGTCCGTATAGTTCTGGAGCTCCTTCGTAGTATGGACGCAAGTAAAATTAAAGCTGTGCTGGACTGGCCCATCCCCAAGAATGAAAAAGATATTCAGAGATTTGTGGGGTTTGCCAATTTTTACAGGTGTTTCATTAAGAATTTCTCTGCCGTTATTACACGGATCACTGAACTTACACGTAAAGGGACTCCTTTTCAGTGGTCTGATAAGGCTGATACCGCATTTTCCCGATTAAAGACTCTGTTTTCATCTACCCCCGTCCTGGTACATCCTCAGCCGGAATTACCATTTATTGTGGAAGTTGATGCTTCTGATTCAGCTGTTGGTGCTATACTGTCTCAAAGGACTGGACCTAAGATGCTGTTACATCCGTCTATTCCCGTCAGATGGTGCCAGCAGAAAGAAACTATGACATAGGGAATAAAGAACTATTGGCTATAAAAGCTGCCTTCATCGAATGGAGACTTCTCTTGGAGGGAGCCACCCATCCAATTACTGTCCTCACAGATCACTTAAATCTGGAATGTATTCGATCAGCTAAGAGACTGTCAGCCAGACAAGCAAGCTGGTCCCTGTTCTTCTCGAGGTTTAATTTTTTGGTTACATAACGTCCTGGCTCCAAGAATGGTAAGGCGGATGCCTTGTCTAGAATAGCTGACCCCCTCCATACTACCGTAACCAAGACCACCATCTTGCCGGAGGATATATTTATGGGAGTCACATTTCCTTCTGATCTGATGTCTCACATTAAAAAGGGCTACGCTGAAGACCCAGTTCTTCGTGATCCTCCTCGTGATCTCCATATGACGATGCTTAATGGGTTTTGGATTTTTCAACAACGTATGTTTGCTCCGGAGTCAGTGCGACTGGACCTTTTACGTCCCTACCATGACTCAAAACCAGCAGGTCATCCAGGAATCCGAAAGACACAAGAGCTACTCGCCCGATCCTTTTGTGGCCCAAGTATTATGAGGATGTTAAGAAGTATGTGTCCTCTTGTGATGTATGTGCCAGACATAAGACTCCTCGCTCATCCCCTGTTGGCTTGCTTCAGCCTATTCCGATTCCTCATCGTCCCTGGGGATCTATATCCATGGACTTTATTGTGGAACTACCTCCCTCTAAGGAACACACTACCATTCTTGTTGTTGTGGACAGGCTAACTAAGATGGGTCATTTCATACCAGCTTGTGGTCTCCCTTCAGCTAAACAGACCGCTGACCTGGTTATTCTGGAAATATTTCGCTTGCATGGAGTGCCTGATGAAGTAGTTTCTGACATGGGAGTGCAGTTTACATCTTGTTTTTGGAAACATTTTTGTTCTAATCTAGGTATTAATGTAAATCTGTCGTCAGCTTTTCATCCACAAAGTAATGGACAGACTGAGTGAACCAACCAGACTTTGGAGCAATGTTTGCGGTGCTATATTAGTTACCTGCAGGATGACTGGCTGGTTGTTCGACCCACGGCGGAGTTTGCCTATAACAATGCCCAACACTGCTCCACTTCTTTGAGCCCATTTTTTACCAACTATGGTTACTATCCAACCTTTCTAGTGAGTCTCCCAATTACTACTTCCATTCCTGCAGTCACTGATCGGCTAACTACCTTACGAGATTCCCAAGACCTGTTGAAGGAGACTCTTTCGAAGGCTCAGGAATGTTACAAGAGAGCTGCTGATAGGCATAGAACGGAGGCCCCAGTTTATCATGTTGGTGACAAGGTTTGGCTGTCAACAAGGAATCTTAAGCTTAAGGTTCCTTCTCATAAATTGGGTCAGAGGTTCATGGGACCTTTTGAGATCATCGCTCAGATCAATGCTATCACTTTTCGTTTGCAACTTCCAGATTCCATGAGAATACATCCGGTGTTTCACGTTGCACTGCTGAAACCTTTCCATATTAACACTTTCCCTGGCCGTGGCCCTACCTGCCCCACCTCCAGTCCTCGGGGATGGTGAGGATGAATACAAGGTGGAGAAAATTCTGGACTCCAGGATCTTCCGCAACAAGCTTCAGTATCTGGTCCGCTGGAAAGGCTATGGTGAGGAGGAGAGTTCTTGGGAACCAGTGGACAATATTCACGCTCCTGATCTCCTTCGGGCCTTTCATGTGCAGTACCCTGCTAAACCGGGTAATAGGGCATCCAGAGGCTGCACCTATAGAGGCGGGGGTAATGTGAGGAATTGACTCTGCTGGCTTTTGAACCCTGGTCCCCAGGCTGCTGAACCTCTTCCCTACCACTGCGCCAGCCTGCCTTTGTGAATTTCATTGAGATCTGCTAACCTTGACTCTGCTAGCAATAGTATCAGTGCCTAAGTCTCTTCAGCTGTGCCTGGTCAGGTGTCTGGTCCTTTGACTATATAAGGCACTTCCTGTCAATGTACCTTGCCAGATTATTGTGGTTCCTGTTCCCTTCAATAAAGCTTGTTCCTGTTTCACCTACAAGTTGCTGAATTGGATTATTGCTGACCTAGGTGGCTGGTCTCCAAAACCTTGTGATTCCTATATCATTACAATTTTTTTGTGAGATGACACATCATTATTAATGGTCATGGCTAGTGGTTTGCCCTGAGAACAAGCTAATGGTTAGTAATGCTTGCAGATGGGAATCAGGTGAGTTGGTATATTGTTACAGTTACAGTATTTAGCATTCTACTGTACATGCATGTTTTATCATTTTTATCCTCCTCTGCCTTTTTCTGTTTGACCACTTTTTTCAGATGTATGGGTGAAACTGGATTGGTTACACAGTCCAGAGGTTTAAGCATCTGTTTCATTGAGCAGATATAGACAAGTTGTAAGCGCTATGCACATTAATGGTTTCTTCAATTAAATGGAGTGATTTCTGACATCAGATTCTGGTTGAAGTGGTGCAGTGACCACATGTGACCCTGGTAGGTGCTATGCATCATGCTTATTCTAGACTATGACACTACCCCCTGTAGGTATCCCCTTTTCCCAAGAGCCTCTTGTCATTAATGGGAATTGATTGATAGCAAAACACTTAATGGGAGGTCACCAAATTATAATGGGTATATATCTTGGCACATGGCCACCAGCAATGGCGTGGGACTTTCCAGGATGGGCGTAGCGGAGATTATCCCTGATGGAGGTGAGTTGGCTGTTGCTCCAAGTGCCTCTGCACATCCTCCATGTGTGTTTGCGGCCCCTCCTGATGGAGTATGTTAGTGTGATGTATGTTCCCCAGTTCCCCTTCTGGATTGCTGCCTTGTGGTGGTGAAGGGGCTTGTGTACTTCAATGAAGCTGTGAGCCATACCATGTAGGGTCACTCTAGGTTAGCAGGTCATAGCAGAGAGGTCAGAAAAATCACAGTCCAATGGAGAAGGAATTGGCAACCCAATCCAGTATTTTTGGCATGCAAACCTTGTGGAACAGCACAGACCGAGACCGAGCTAAATGTGCTGCAGTCCATAGGGTCACAGAGAGTCGGAAGGACTGAACAACAAATATTAAAATGTTCCCCTGGTACTTGGTCTATGTGATGTGGCGGTGTAATTTGGCCACTATTTGTTTTCCCAGTGTAGATGTGATGAGCGAGATGTATATGCAATTATATTTATATTTCAGGGTCCACATTAAAGCCTCTGTGAGTGAGAAAGTGTTAATTTGGCAAGCCGTTTCATGTTTTTGTGTTGTTATTTAATCAGGCAGTGTGTCTTTAATTGCTTTATGCATATTGCAGCATGGCTTTTCATATTGGCATATGCATGATCATTCCAACATATGATGATATAAACAATATTTTAAATGCCTACTTTTTATTTGTGGGTTGTTGTTCAAGTAATTGTAATGCCTTTCAATACTTTTCCCATATTTCACAGCCCACTGGTGTGTTATATGGTCTTTTACAGTGTTAAGAACTTGTTTGTAAACCCTTTGTGGGTCCTATTTGGAGGCTGTAATATTTTTGGCTCCATTTGACACTCATGGGTTTGAACATCGGTGTGTCCTTTGGGATTCATAGCAATTTAATAGCGAATTGCGATAGTAACATTTACGGGCTTGACTGATCAAAGGCTTAACTGTAACGCAGTTACGATTTTCATGGCCCGTGGGATTTTTCCCGCAGATCGTTTGCGGGAAAGAGACCAATTTTAATAGCTTTAACTCTTGGGGCTACGATTTCTAAAATTGGAGCAATTTAATGGGGCTCTTTGTTTAAGAACTTACTGGTCTTTTCACATGGGAGGTAAGGCTGGATACTGAATTGAACTGAGCTAGATGAATGGTGACTTAGCATTTCTTTCTCTATTTTTATAATTGGTTGTGTTTAACCATTCTGACAAGCAGGAAGGAGCCTATGAAGATATGATTACATGATATAAATACATCCAGGGTCAGTATAAAGATTTGTCAAGTGAACTTTTTGTGCCAAGTGATTTTAAACTGACAAGAGGACATCCCTTGAGGTTAGAAGTAAAAAGATTCCACCTTAAAGAATGAAAAGGGTTCTTCACAGTAAGGGTGGTTAATCTGAGGAATTCACTAACAAAGGAGGTAGTGACAGCGGAGTCAATAGATGACTTTAAAAAGGGATTGGATATATTTTGAAATAAGAATGGCATACAGGGTTATCCTGGTTAATTAGAGAGTATTGATCCAGAGCGGAATCCGATCGCTTGTATCTGGGGTCAGGAAGGAATTGTTTTTTCTTTACATTTTGAGACAATTGGCAAAGTTTCACTTGATTTTTTTTCTGTTTTCCTCTGGATGAATTAACAATGAATCTGCATATTGCAGATCAGAGGAGATCTTAAAAAGTTGAACTTGATGGACTAAAAGTCTTTTTTTCAAACTCAATTACTATGTAAAAAAAAATGTTTTTGAGGGGCGGTAGAGTTGAATTATCCCCCCAGATCTTTGTGGGCTCCTACGTCCATGTATACAACGATAAAACGATAACTTTTAAAAGGGATTAGATATATTTTAAATAAAAAGGGCATACAGAGTTATCCTGGATAATTAGAGAGGGAGTATTGATCCAAGGAGGAATCTGAACACCAGTATCTGGGGTCAGGAAGGAATTTTATTTTTTTCCAAACTTTCACTGTTTTTTTTTTATTTACATTTAACAATTAATCTGCATATTGCAGATCACAATAGATTGAAAACTTGGACTTGAAGTATTTTTTCAACCTCAATTACTATGTAACTATGTAACCATATGATTGTCATAGCATAATAATTATATATTTTTTCTGAAAAGCATATGTCATTGCTCTTGCCACATGATTCATTTATTCACATGGGATAATCAGTAGATTAATCTTAAAATGGTTACAAATATGGTATAATTTAAAACTATAGCACTTCATCAATGTAATGTTATTAAAACATTGCATTTTCTTACAGTAAACAACTTTGCAAATGTAAGCCTTTCTGATCCACTAGATCCACTATTTTGTTAATGAGAGATAATTGCCATTAATTAGTGGTTAGTTCCTTAGGAATGTGGTCCATTGTCTTCAGTGTTTCAGGGGCTAAACAATAATTAGTAGTACTGAACTCTCATTAGTAGCACAGAACTCTCATTAACAAAATATATGAATATCTGTTTCTGGGTGGATTTGAATGGCTAATGGACAGATGGAAATGGCCATCCTTAATGTTAATTTTACTATAGGAAAATTTTGGAGAGGTGAAGATGGATTTTGTAGTGATAGAATGTGGGGTATGAGATCAGAGAAAGATTAGACTATATTGAAGTTTAAATAATCATATCCTGAGATTTCCTTTTGTGTATGCAACACCAGGATCACCTCCTACATTTCAAGCCCATTATCTGGTGTCATACTTCAACATAGTCTAATCTTTCTTTGATCTCTTTTGTCCAGAACAGACATACAATACACACTGACCCTCATCCTTTGTATAATGTAATTTAAACCAATCACAAGCATTTTTTGAGTGCTTAAACTATATGCCTATATGATTCCAAATGTACACAACCATTTAACATCCCTCTGATGCATTACCATTATCTGAAGATCTACCTTGTAATTATATGTTGCACAACATTACTCAGACTACAGAGTAAATGCTACGTCAGCACAAAAAAAAGACATATTGTATTACCAATTTCTGGAATCTGTAACTGCTATAATTCAATTCACTTTCTGTACGCCCATTTAAAGAGACAATGGATTTAACATTTTTTATCATTTATTTAAAATAACTTAGTTTAACGGATTTATAAAAGTTGTTCTTTTTTGCAAGGAACATGAGTGATAAATGTTGTGGAAATGTTTATTTTATTATCGGAATAGAAAATAAATAAAATAGAATTACCTTATTTGCCAATCACAGTAATGATTACTGAGTTGGTGTATGAAAAATAAATTATAAAATTCTGGTGTTTATTAACAATTCTAAATGTCACATAATCACATTTTGTGTGGGGTAGGGGAGGAGTCAGCAGTTCTACCTGTAGTCATTGCTATGCAACTTCTAACAATTAAAATTAATGTACAAAACATCAATAATTTTCAGCTTAATTCATTTAATGAAGATAACTAAATTATGCACAAAAATATATTGGATATATACTTAATGGTAATTTGAGGATGGCTGTAAAATAGGAAAGAGAATTGGGAGCTATTATATTAGATAATTTGAAAGTAGGCAACATGTTTTCTAAAAGGATATCACCAGATTAGTATGGTGAATAAGGGCTTGTTTTCTTGACTCCAGTAGGAAATCGTATGCTTAAAAACTCCAACCAATGTAGCTATCACATGCTGATTGTCAATGGTTTGCTGCTCTACCAGCCCTAATAAATTCCCTGAACGTGTAAAACCGTAGCTCGTAATGTAGCCAGTAAGACTTACGGCTATTAAATTGACCCCGTAAAGAAAACCGCTGCCAATCTACAGGTTTGGAGCTAAAAAAACTATGGGATATGGAACGTGGAACTTTGAGACTGCAAATCCTTTGTTCTCTCAAGTCCGTAACCGCTACAATTCCAATCATGCTATTAAATTGCAACTATTTCACTTGCCTTCAACTCCTTAACACGCAAATGGAGCCCAAAGGCCAACGAGTGCTAGAGTGGACTTGCAAGGGGGATAAAGTCCAATCCCTAGCACTTTAAATACGCATATACACTTTTATTAAAAGGGAAAGTGATGTTAGGTCTTAAAATTATTAGCACAACATTCTCAAGCTCGCAAATCGGCCCACAAAAATACTTTTTTTCATGTTGGATTTCCGTGTTAGATCTATCCCAGCAATCAATGTGTTAATAGATATAATGGAACTTGCATGCAATAGAATATCATATTTACGGCTTTATTAATATCGCATTATTTCTGGAATGTGGGTCCAATCGTAATTGAACCCTGTAAGACTTTGAAATCCAACCTCCATTTTTCTTGGACGCAATGATGGTCGATCTCTGTTTCCATTGGCTCTATTCAAACTCCAGGTTTTACTAATTGATCACGTTCAAGGCCTTGCATCCAACTGTCGACAAATGGTTTACAGCTTTGTGTCTGAAGCTTGTAACACGCAGCCTGTTCTAATTTATTAGCTATGTAACTCAGCCCTTGCGAGCTTCTCGATGCTGCTACGGGCTTCTAATTTAATAGGGCTATATATGTGGTTTTAGCCACAGTTTCACTACATGACTCCCATAAGAAATATAGCCTAATTCCATGTGTTTTTAGAGAACTCTCCTGGAGCTCGTAGTGAGGCTCAACACTACATGTAAATTCATTCTCAATTAAGAGCAGCTAACCCCCTTACAATAACACTTATGAGACACTTAAGAAATTAAGAGTGTCCTTATAAACCAGTACAAGAAACAAAAACGGTATTTTACAGAACTCTAATACAATAAAAATGAGGTCTGCACATACTAAATTACAAAAATAAATTACAATTACAATAAATAAAGCACAATGTCAGTACCTGTCTCTTTGTGTGAGAGTGTGTATCTGTGTGTGTGAGAGAGTGTGTATGTGTGTGATATAGTGTATGTATCTGTGTGAGAGAGAATGTTTCTGTGTGTTTGAATGTGTGTGTGTGTCTTTGGGCTGGGGGAGGTCATGGGGCAATTCACTGGGGCTGTGGGAGGTCACAGGGGCAAATCAATGGGACTGGGGGAGGTCCCGGGCAATTCACTAGGGCTGGGGGAGGTCACAGGGGCAATTCACTGGGGCTAGGGGAAGTTTCACCTGGGATGTTATGCAGATAAAACAATGCCTGAATGAAGGGTTACAGACCTTATTACAGAAATGTAAATGAAAGATACAGCTCAATTCACAGACCAAAAATATACAATGTATTATGTATGCTAATTTTCACTTGGAGTCAACATTAATAGAAAACGCAAGAAATTCAGCAAACTTTAGGGTAACGGTTTAAATGTTTATTTTGGTATTTTTAGTGCAAATTTTTTTTTCATACACTACTAGTTCTCCTCTATCAGATGCATTCATAACCTACCTCACTTGTATATACCTTTAATATATTAGTAGTAAAATCAGTAAAATGAGTACTGCCAATTGTGCAGGATTGCAGTAGCATTCTGCTTCTCTCTGGTTGAGCCCAGGTTTATGACTACAATGAATATCATAGATTTACTTATCTGGGCTCAATCAAAGAGAACCTAAATAAACAAGCAGTAACATACTGCAATCCTGGACTTTTGGCTGCACTCACAGGACAGATGTCACCAAAACTGGTTTAGTGTATGTGCATATAACAATCACCTATTACACAATAAAGAGGAAATAGTAAATTAGTTTCAAAAGTTTAAGGAAAAATTATCAGTTTACAAGAATCACGGTCAACAAAGTAAGTAGACCATCAGAAACGTAATCAGTGTGGTTCAAACGGATCACAGAGCACCATAAGGCTGACTAAAAATAAAATAAGAAACCTAATTAACTCCTAGTACTGTAGAAACATGCATAGCACTTACATATCATTCAGATCTGGTCAGTATACCAGAAGAACTTTGAATTTAGAGTAAGGATTCTCTAAGAAATGAATGTCAAAAATGCACCTATATATTTTCTTGAGCTGGTACACCAAAATGCCTAGGAGTAGGAAATCCCATTCACCTACATGCAGTGAAAAATAGTGTGGCACAGCTTTGCAATGCTCTGTATGAGTAAAGAGAAAAAACAAGACTGGGTGAAAAAAATTGGATTGATATGTACAGTTTAGCAAGGTTTACAGTTCAGTGTTCCAATAAACATTCCTACCTGCTGTTTATCTCCAAGTAGTGCTACCAATGTTATAGTATCTGTCAAACCCTAAAATAATACAACACAGTGCATATTGTTTAGTACTGATCTGTGATATCACAATGATGCATTGAGATGACACTCTAAATAACAGTACTTGCTCTAAATGATGTCTCTGTGCATTGGATAAGGCATCCTGTAAATAGGTATGGATATCAGAGGTCTTCCACTATGTTAAAATATTACAATAATGAGTTAAACAATTAATGCATATAAGGCATATTGATGTATGCCAGATATATGCATTCATGTTATCTGTCAATAATCTGTGAAGATTAACACAGTTTATGTGTATTTATTGGAGACAATAAGATATATAGCATTTGTTAGGAAACATGACATGTCTATATGAAGCGGATATCGAGCCTTTTTTGCAGTGACAATCATAGGAGCTGATTACAATATGAAGGCCATTGATATTTGATTAATTGATTGTGTCATCAAATGGTTTGTTAAACACTAAACCTATGTGAGTTGTGGTTATCTATGTTGTTGGTGCCCGCAGTAGATGGTTTACTTACACTAGCTAGCACTCCTTGGAGAGGAACACACTGTAATGTTCTATTTCATAGCTACCTGAAAGAGAAAACAGAAACATACCGTAACTAAAAAAGGGACATGACGAAGCCCCTATATCTTCTCCCTCTTGCACCCCGGCACTTCTCGCTATGTCACATGTGATCTCTGTGTCCTGGAAAGGGTTCTGACAGGGGGCCGGTGGTGGAGGTGCAGCAGCAGATGGGGCAGGCGTGTATGATGGAGGTCTGTGTTGAGTTTACCTTATCTCTGGTATGGTAGAATTTGAAGCTGACTGTTTCTGCATATAATTCCCCCATTCTTATCAAGTTTTTGTTTAGCGTGGAGAGCTGACCCTACATGGACCTGTATTTATGACAGTTATATTGCAACTGAGTTAGAGCCATTGCTATGTGATGCATCAGTGAGCAGGAGTGTGTATTTGGTGAACTTGATTGATGATGGTGCTATACATTGCTTGGTTTCAGGCCGGTTCATGTCCTGGTATGCCAACTAAGCCCATTGAGAACATTCTGCTCCCACAGAAGTTCATCCCACATGAAATCCTCCAACAGTGTTATGCAGCCACCACTTTTGGCTCATCCTAATAGTGTATCACAGTCTTTACATCCCTGACACAAACTTCCACAGTTCAAACCTCTGCTGCCACCTGACTTCACATACTTGCCCTTTAACCAGCTCTAACCTCTCGGCCTCCATGGTTTACTCATAGATGGCATTTAGGTCAACAATAAATTACTCAGCCTCTGGATCCCTGACAGTGCCTGGGAACCAGAATCTATCAGGGCTGTCCCCTGCTTTATACACTTCATGTTGCAATATTTCTTTAATTATAGTATTTTTGCTTTCGGGATTTCTGTTAGTTCATTCCCCTAGCTTCTTATGTAACATGTAAGGACCATCAAGAGTATAAAATAATCTCTCTAATGTTACAAACCCCCTGGTTGCATAAACATAGGTTCCTACATGAGTTAGCCTGCAGTGATAATGTAATAGTTCCATAAATTCTGTCATAAAAACTCCCATAGGGAGTCAGCCTTAAGGGAGTTTCTACAGGAGTCATGTAATCAAGGCCTTAAATAGTGCATTGTCTAAAATACAAAATTTATAACAAAAGACTTTATTACTTTCAAGATTTACCAATTATTAATAATACTGTGATATGTAGTAATTTTTGATGAAAAAGTATTCACTATTTGTTGGAAATATATTATTGTATATTGTTGTGGAGAAATACAAATATCCATATACAGTATTATTTAGTATATATATGTATATAGCATTTATTACCTTTGTCTCATTTTAGTATTTGGCGAACTTATGCTCTGAAACAGTTAATTATGCATTTCCCTAATTCAGCAGGTTTACTGAGAAACAAAAAAAAATATTTCTGAAACAACAACAATAGTCAAGGCAAGGCTAACACTCAAGGCTAGAACAAATTGTTTACTGTATATGAACTATAATAATAAGGTGATCTGCGCAATGAGTACATGCTTTTGATGTATGCTAGGTACATGTTGGCTCTTAATTGGCTTATAAATGTAAATAATCTTTTATTGGCTTAGAAGGTGGGAGATAATGGGCAGTATGTAGTCTGTATGTTGGACTACTATAAAAGGATATGATTTTTATCTAATTGTTGCCAGCAGCAGATATAGTGTATACTATTCTGTTGTACATGCCGTGATTGTAAATAAAGTGAAAAGAGAAAAATCAGAGGTTTCTGTATTTTCGTATCATGACTGGGTTTTGGAGTAGAATGTTGGTTAGTGGATTTGCTTTTCTTCAACAATATACACAGTGTATCACCATTTCCCCTTCCAATAAAAACTATGATAAAAAACACATCAATCAAAGGACTGAATAAAGTATAGGGTGGAAATATATTCAAGAAAAATAGGAGAGCAAGATCAAGAGGTCAGTATTTGAAGTTGAAAGGTTAAAAATGTAGGATTAGGAGGGGTGGAGCCAGCATCTGAACACTGGGGGACGCATACTAGCTGGGCTCTGCAGCACAAATGGGCCAAAAGCCCCAACTCACCGTTGTACTGGGCCCCAAGTCACGTTTCTAGGGGGGGGGGGGGTAGAGACTTCTGGGGAGGCAGCCCTCGTGCCCCGGCGCGGCTCTCTTCCCAGTGGTGCCTTTCACAGCGAGTGAGGGAAATGGAGAAGGAGGCTCCCCAACGTGCACCACATGATTTTTTGGAAACCAATCTCACTTTGGGCTAAGAGGGATTAGTCAAATGTAAAGACCGCTGGGAGGGCCTACAAGCCTAGGCACTAGACCTTCCCTAGAACCATTGAGAATTTAAATCCTGTTTAGTTATGTCACTAGCAGTGTTTTATTTTAACTGAAGCTGCACTCATAACTTACAGAGTTAATACCCAAGTGCTCGCTAGAGTCCTTTAATGGTTAGTTGTTAAATGCCATTTACTCATGATGTCACGTTTATTAAAATTCTACTTATGCACAATGTCTTAACTTTTAATTCACAAGTTGTCAATTTGTTAAATTCCCTTTTATCCTTTCCTTTCCATAGTTCCTGTTTGACCCCAGCCCACAGCACATCTATACTCCTCTCCATGTAATCGTACATACTACTTTCTCTAACCACTCTGACTACACTTTTATAACACACAACGTCAACACACAACTCCCCCTTCAAAAGGTGGAAAGCCTCTATATTCTAAAAACACAAAAACCCTCAGTGCTTTTCTTAGAGAGACCCATTTTACCCAAAATAAAACCCCTTCTTTCCTGCATAAAGATTACCCAACCTTCTATACCACTAGCCAAAAATCTAAAAAAGCAGGTGCAGCCATTGAGCTTCATAAAGATTTCCCAATCAAAATAGTTCACAAAAAAAAAGATGAAGAGGGAAACTATATAGTACTCACAGGAACTCTCTGAATACAAAACTTACCCTAGTCTCCTTCTATGCACCTACCATCGCTCCACACAAGGCTTTTATTAAATTACTAGAATGACTCAAATCCCAAGAAATAGGCAAAATAATTATAGGAGGCTATTTTAACCTAGTTTTAAGCCCAGAACAAGTCAGGTCCAGTCAGGCAGACTAACAACTGTTACCCAGAAAAAAATAAAGAAGATTAAGGCCCTTATGTACAAAATAGGTCTGGTTGACGCTTGGAGAGGGCTCTACTCTATGGAGAGAGAGTACACATTTTACTCGCCCACTCACAAATCCTATTCCAGGATCGACACGATAATTACTGATGCCTCCCTACTAGACTGGTCCAGGGGCTCGAAAATTACCGGTATCCCCTGTCCATGGGCTGACCCTAACATTGTTTCACTGGTCCTGAACTTAGGTGCCAATTTCAATACGCCTTGTGAATGGAGAATCAATGACATGTTGCTGTCCAACCCTGGCATACAAGAATAATTTTCCAAAGAACTTGATTTTTATTTTAAAACAAATACTAATCAAAATACAAGTAGGCTGGTTATGGGCTGCTCACAAGGCCTATATTAGAGGCACTTGCATTAGACTAGCCTTTTCTTACATAAAAAACAAACAAACAAAAAAAAACAAGAGATGGTACTTTCAAAAGAACTCCATAATCTTGACAAACAAAACCAACTACTTCAAACAGACCCTATCTTGTCAGATCGGACAGAGGAAGCCTTAAGAAAAACTCAACATAAATATTTTTCCCAGGCAAACAAACCTAGCTCCCTTCTCGGAAAAAGGGTTAAACTCTAAATACCAGCGATACAAAATTACTCAGGTAAAAACAACATCTGGCTTGATATTGACGGGCCAGGTGCTGATCCAAGAAACATTTCTTTAATTTTACTGAGACATTTACTCCTCGCACACTAAAGTGAGTGATTATTTAACTTCTTGGATCAAGTAGACCTTCCTGTCCTGGATAACTCAGAATTAGGGCAGCTTAATGCTGACATTACATATGAAGAAATCAGAGACACCATTAAAACTTTGAATGTGGGCAAATCTCCAGGACCAGATGGTTTTTCCAACCTATATTACAAGAAATTTGCAGACCTTCTAATTCCCCAACTAGTAACATTATTTAATGCAATTCTGAAAGGCGAATAAATGCCCCCTGAATTAAGCCAAGCAAAATTAGTATTCTTTCATAAAGCAGGAAGGACCCTCTGGAGGTTAAAAGCTATTGCCCGATTTCTCTACTTAACAGGGATATAACAATCTTAGCCAAAATTATGGAGAGTAGGATCTCCCTTTTTCTTCCTAGACTTATCCATAAAGACCAGGAAGCTTTATCCCACACAGACAGGTTGGTGATAATATAAGAAGAGTCCTAAACATATTCTATCTTACCCAAAGTTCCAAAACCCCACTTTGTACCTTAGCACTCGACATAGAGAAGGCATTCGATTCTTTAGAATTGTTGTATCTATATACAGTCTTAACTAAATTTGGTTTTAAGGGACATTTCCTGAATCTCCTGAAGACCTCCTATAATTTTCCCAAAGCTGAAACTACCAGGCCCCAGTAATAAATTACTGAATACTTAAAGAGGCACAAGGCAGGGATAACCACTATCACCGCTGCTCTTCGCCTTGGCAATTGAGCCTTTAGCCCAAATTATCAGGTGCACCTCTGATATTCATGGATTAACGATAGACAACCACAACTACAAATGCTGTCCCTTCGCAGATGACCTTCTGTGCACTCTGACCAAGCCACTATCTCAATTCCAATCCTTATGAACCTGCTAGATAGCTTTGGACAAATTTCCCGGCCTCAAGGTTAACATGGAAAAAACTGAGGCCCTAGGGTCTTGCCTCCCAGGATCCGATCTGGACTACTTAAAGCATTCTTTCAATTTCTCCTGGCCTAAAACCCATATTAAATACCTGGGTATAAACATCACCCCATATTTAGCAGATCTATACAAAATTAATTATATCCCTTTCTTCAAATAATTGACAGCTGATCTTAACAAATGGACTGAATACCAAATCTCATGGACAGGCCGCATTACCACAATAAAAGTGAATATTCTCCCCAGAATTCCTTAACACTTCGGATCTTTAGCTATTAAAGTTATAACTAAAGATTTAGATAATTTCCCAAAACAAATCTCCAGGTTCATCTGGCGCAATAAACTTCCTAGAATCGCTAAAGATATACAGCCTCATTCAATTGCTCCATTTTCGAGAACCGAGGTCGCAAGTGGAAAACCTGGGCGATGTTGCTATTCAATTGCCTCCATTTTGCAACCACGGATCGAATTCCGAGTGATGGCCTTGCGAAAATGGCTGACCTGCAACTCGGAGCTAACACCAATCTGAAGCCATTGATCTTTCACTTTTGCAGCCCAGAAAACGCAGATCCCTATTCAATTGCCCAATCCCTCCCACTCCGAAAAAGTATCCCAGCGCGCAAAACGCAAATGCAGGACGAAGTCCCGCTTGTGCTCAGGAGGACTTGCATTGCTTTAGAAGCCCTTACGTATGGTCCCCGATATGTCCCCAGTGCACCTAAAAAAAAAAACACACTGCCACATGAGACCCCAATGATGTAGGGGCCCCGATCGGACCCCTGCAGGGTTCCCACATTAACTCCTTGTTGCGTTGGTCTCGATCGGGACCCCCACAGTGTGGCCATATTAACCCATGCTGGGGGTCCCCAACCGGGACCCCGCTATGTCCCCACATTAACCCTTGCAGTGGGGGTCACTATCTGGACCCCCATTGCAATTAAAACGTTTACATTCCCAGCCGCAAGTCCTTAAAGGACCCGCGGCACACTAATTGTTAAGGCCGGCAGCGGTGGTACTGTAAGTAGCCCCCCGGCACCTAAAATGAACCCCCCAATGCTGGGGGTCCTCATCGGGTACACCCGCAATGGCCCCAAATTAACCCTTACATTGAGGGTCCAGATTGGGGGAACCCCACTGTATTTAAAAAGTTTAAATTCCCAGCCGCGAGTCCTTAAAGGGCCCTAGACAAACTAATAGTTACACCCGGCAGTGGGGGTAAGTACCCTCACTGACACCTAAAATTAAAAAACCCAAAGGCTGGGGTCCTCCAGGATCCTTATGACACAAAATCTAAGCACTATTAACCCTAACTATACTCCATTAACCCAACCCTGGGCCTATTTAACCCTAACTGTACCTATTTAACCCTATCTGTACCCAATAACACTAACAGTACCTACTAAACCCTAACACTACCTATTTAACCATAACTGGGCCTATTTAACCCTATTTAACCCTAACATCACATATTTAACCATAACAGTACCTATCTAACCCTAACTGGGCCTATGTAACCCTAACAGGGCGTATTTAACGCTAACAGTACCTATCCAACCCTAACTGGGCCTATTTAACAATAACAGTACCTGTCTAACCCTAACTGGGCCTATCCAAACCTAACTGGGCCTACTTAACCCAAACAGTACCTATCTAACCCTAACCGGGCCTATTTAACCCTAACTAGGCCTATATAACCCTAACTGGGCCTATTTAACCCTAACTGGACCCAATAACCCTATCTAGGCCTATTTAACCCTAACAGTGCCTATCTAACCCTAACTGGGCCTATCTAACCCTAACAGTGCCTATTTAATCATAACTGGGCCTATTTAACCCCCAATGTACCCAGTAAACCCCTATCCTATAAACCCCCTCCTACCCTACCCTATAAACACAAACACAACCTACCCAAAACTAATTACAGAAAATAGAAAAACACACATAATTACTGAAAATAAAAATTTACCTAATTACTGAAAATAATAAAATACATTATTGAAAATAAAAAACAGAACACTATAAAAAATAAAAAACAGAACACTATAGAAAATAAAAAAAAAACACTACATAAAATATAAAATAACCCACATTACTGAAAATAAAAAAAAATAATTTACAAAAAATAATAAAACCTAATTTACCAAAAATAATAAAACCTAATTTGCAAAAAATAAAAACACCTCACCACTACAGAAAATAAAAAAAAGAATTACTCACCTAAAAAGGAAAATACATGCACAAATGAACATAACATTACAAAACATCAACATATACAGTTCAAATATGCCCCTAACTACATACTATTAACCCCTATCTACATACAGTATTAACCTAACTACATACATTAACCCCTATCTAAATACAGTATTAACCTAACTACATACATTAACCCCTATCTAAATACATTAAACCCTATCTAAATACATTAAACCCTATCTACATACATCAACCCTTATCTAAACCTATCTACAAACATTAACCCCTATCTAAACCTTACTAAATACAATAACCCCTATCTAAATACATTAAACCCTATCTACATACATTAATCCCTATCTATACCTAACTACATACAATAACCCTTATCGAAATACATTAAACCCTATCTACATACATTAACCCTTTATCTAAACCTATGTACATATATTAACCCCTATCCGAATACAGTATTCACCTAACTACATTACATTAAAACCCTAAATCTAACCTAATATAGAATAAATAAGACCACTTACCTTGCCTAGATGTCCGTTCAGCGACGACGGGTTTCCTGCCGCAGGTTTTATCCCTAGGATAAAAATAAACATGAAATTAGTACAAAATTAGACACTACATAACATTATAAACATTCTAAATATTAAACCTACCTTTTCACAATGTCCCCGTCCTTCTTCTTGTCTTCTCCTGCTGGGCCCCTGGAAAAAAGAAACATCACATTAGTCAAAGAATAAACACAAACATAATAAACTAAACATTATAAATATTAAACTTACCTTTTCGCGATGTCCCCGTCCTTCTTCTCTTCTTCCCCGGCTGGGCCCTTGAAAATAAAGGCTGCTCTAAAAAAAAAAAAAACGGTAATGAGGCTTCTAGCGCTTCTTCCCGGTAACAAAATGGCAATGGCGCCTTCTGATTGGCTGAAAACACTTTCAATCAATTTCAGCCAATCAGAAGGCACCATGGTGTGAGCCAAACAGAATGGGATATACCCCTATATACCAGGGGTCACCAAACTTGGTCCTGGAGGGCCGCACCCAGGCCTGGATTTGTGGATATCCTTGCTGCAAACAGGTGAGACTATTGCTTCTTCAGTCATCCTGATTGACTCACCTGTGCACAGAAAGGAAATCCTCAAATCCAGGCTTGGGTGCGGCCCTCCAAGACCGAGTTTGGTGACCCCTGCTATATACCATTCTGATTGGCTGATGGACCTTCTTTTTTAAACCAATCAGAAAGCACTATTGCCTTCAGCCAATCATAATGGGATACACACCACAGAGTATATCCCATTGTGATTGGCTGAAGGCATCTGCTCCTTCTGATTAGCTGTTGTCACTGTCAATCAGATTGTAGCCAAGTGATGGGGTTAATTAAGGGCTCATGGGGCTCTGTATAGAGCCCCATTAGTGATAGGGTTAATTAGGGGCTCATGGCACTCTGTATAGAGCCCCATGAGTGATAGGGTTAATTTTTATTTAGCGCAGGTCCTTTAAGGACCTTTACAGTCCTTTAAATGCAGTGGGGGTCCCGATCGCGAACCCCACTGCAAGACTTGGGTGAATTCCCCCCCACAGCATTGCCACAAGATAGGGAGACCTTACTCTAGTATTACTTCTTAAAACTTGAGACGGTGAGGGCTGGGAGACCCTGCATACCGGAAATAAACCATGTTTTTATTTCATACCCGCAAAACCTAGTTGGAACAAACTTCCCTCCCTTTTTGTTTAACCCTTGTCTGTTTCCACTATGAAAAATGTGAAAATGTGAAGTAGTTTTACATACTTGAACTTTTCTACGTCTGCTTTACAGTTTTCTTTTTCACAATTTTTCTTATTTTAATAATTGTACAAAAAAATGTATGTTGATGTTCAACTATAGGAGACAATAAAAAATTATTGAAGAAAAAAAAAAATAGGATTAATAGTGCAAAGGTACTACTTTACAGAAAGTATAGCAGATCAATGGAAAAGACTTCCAGTGGAAGTGGTAGGGTCACAAACAATGAATGAATACAAAGAATATTTTTCATTACGCTAAGCTTTAAATAGATAAAATGGGTAGTGTGCATCTGTATCAAATCTATGCTTCTGTGTTAGTCTGAGTGATCAGATACTGGGATATGTGAGGGATATAACAGCAGTCATGCAGTATGTTTGCGCTCTAATTCTTGCCAGCAGTGCAAAAGGCTTCATCTTCACACAGACCATGAACTCATAACACACTAGTACACTGGTCAGCCACAGGACATGTAGTAAACACTAACATTACTGTTTGTGTGTTTCGCCACCCTGGCAGTCAATGCTTGTGCTCTGTGTCACTGCTTTATGCTGCACTCTCCCCTAAAGAATTATCAGTGAATGTGGGAAGCTGTGTGGCGCCAGGAATTCCCTAAATAAAGCATGTGATAGCACAAAGTGCCAGTGTCAGTGCCCACTGAGCTACTGTAGCATGAAGATAGTGTTATCCCAGGTGTTTGTGTTTCTACAGTAGTACAGCCTGGCAGATATTTAAAGAGTTATTGCAGTTCTGGAAAAACTGCATAAATTGGTGAAGTATGTAACAAACTAAAAACAGCAGCCATGAGCATAAAAACCTTTTATAGAACATTTTCATTTTACAGAAAGCTATTAGGAAGTGCTTAAGCACTACTTGGTATTAGTTAGGTAGTTAGAAATGGAGGAGGAAGAAGGAGAGAAAGGGGCTTTTGTTATATAATTAGATCTTTTAGCATTTAGTACCTACCCCCTTCTCCTCACATGTTCAGAAGCAGATAGTCACAATGATAACTACAAATCCTGCTCTTGCAGTCCCCCTCACATATGAAACCTTCAACAAAGTATTATGAATGCCTGCAGGGAACAACCTAGGCATTATTTGTATTAATTAACACTAGGATTATGACATTTTGCCTGCCTAATATATGTTTTATCATCATGCAGTGATCATTTTAGACAATTATGCGTGATACTGGGCAAACATATCTCACAAAGTAAAAATTAATTATTTCAACATTTAATTTAGTAACTTTAACATTAATGCTTCAATGTCTGTAGCCATTGTTTTGTTTTGTTAATGTGTTTTGTCCGCTGGGAGGTCCCCTTAAATGTAGATATGATTTCCATTCTGTTGCATTTAAATAGATTCAAGAAGGGAATGTAATTTACACAAAGGTAAACTGAATCAACAAAAAGCATCATATGCAGGTGACAAAACAAGTTAGTAAAAAAGCAATGGGTGCCCTAAGCATAATTGCATGTAAAAGTTAGAATGGGAGCATTATAGTTTAGATAAATTATTGGGATTTGTACAAATAAATAAATACAATTGGAAAACTTTATTACACAAATAAAAAGCCCCTCAATTAAAAACTAGAAAAACCTAGATCAATCTCACCCAGCAGGTTGTGGGGTTCTTTAAATATTCCTGTTAGCAGGAATGAACCCTAGTACATTCTAGTAACAAAAGGGGTTGGATGTCATAACTTGTAAATAATGATTGTAAGATACTGTCTATCACAACCCACTGCTTGGTTGGGCCCAGAAAGATCCTAGATCAATCTTACCCTGTAGGTTGCAGGGTCCTGTTAGCAGGAATGAACCCTAGTACATTCTACAATCGCCACAGGTCCCCAGGAAGCAGGTTCAGCAGTATTAGTCTCAATGTTTAAGAGCAGAGTGTCTGGCCAGTCCCGTTATAATAATCCCAGTGATTCAAATTATTATATTTCCTAGAATAAGGCATACATGTTGCTTATGTATGTTTAAACTGATGACTGTTTATTGGTGATGTTACAGCATTTTTATTCATAACATTAACCATTCATATTTAGTTTCCAATCCTTGGTAAACAGATCTTCACCAATCCCCATCAATAAGTGAATATAATTCAGTAGCACAAACAAAAACTCATAACACGGCCAATACAGTACAACATTGCCGACATCCAACACATAACCCCCAATAAACAACATGGCTGCCATAGTCCAAGTATTCAGGCTCAGAGGGCTACTGTCTGGAAAATGAGAATGAGTAGTAGTCCATCCACATTAGCCCAGGTCCCCATCAGTTGAATAGTTTCAAAAGCAGCTTTAGGGTCCTGCTGGGCTTGGTTGAAATCATGAAGAATTGAGCTGTACTCTTAAGTACAAAATATAGTTGTCCAAAGCCACTTGAAAATACGAAACTGCTAATAACTAAGTGATAGATAGAGTAGAGGAAATCCCTATGACCCTCAACGGATCCTCCTATCTGGAACTCTCAACAAAGTTGATGCCCCAAAACTGGCTATAATAACCATTTTTGCCCAACCAAAACAATTCAATGGACTGCTTACTACACATTAATAGTTTACTGCAGGCCATAACAACTAGGAAACACTACTGCCTCACAATAAATTAAATTCCATTATTTCTTTTCTTGAGTATAGTTTTTAACCAAGCTATGCCGCTATAATACTGCCTGAGGACTGTAAACTAGTGGCCTTGTCAAAGGCAAAAGTCATAATGCTTGTGAATTGTGTAACTAATACCATTAGCAGCTGTGTAATCCATGGATATAAAACAATTAATACAGGAAATCTTCTTCGTCTTTGACTGACTTTAGCACTTCCTGAACACAAGATCGTATCTACTGGATAGCTGGGTGGATATGTGATACTTTTAAAAAAAGGGTCATTATCAAGATTTGTTTTTTCAAAGAGAATACTGTAAATATAAAACTTAAGTGGGTATTCATTGTATTCCTTTTTTGTTATAGGACCAATAAAGTCTGACTAAGTGCATAATCAGTAAAAATACAGCTAGTTTTTGATTAGATTTTTTTTTTATATACCTCTGCAGAATCCTGGAAGGATCCATGATACATCGATGGAAGTGTGAGAGGTACGTTTACATTTCTGAAGAGCTGTGGTTGCATTGAATGATGAAAGGTATCTGCTTCAGTGAGTAGGAATTGGTATAGTGTCAAATTCAAACTTATCCTATTATCAAACAAAGGATCTATAAGTTTGCCTGTTCCCTCCTCCCCCACCGCTATCCTGATAACTACAAATATGACCCTCATTATCCAGTTCTCTGGATGTCATGTAACCAAGAGGAAATTGATTCCAGTACTTATATTCAAAGTCTTAAAAAAATCAGATTTTATCAAACAAATATATTTTTTTGTCCATGGCTCACACAGCTGCTAATATTTCTAGTTTGGGACATACTTAAGTGTAATTTTTCTTAAAGTGCAGCAGTCATTTAACAAGGGGGTCCTGGTGCATTTTTTTGTGTGCGTCATACAGTCATTTCCAACTCTACGTGACCTCATGGCGTTTAACACACAGGGCATCTTTATATTCCTGATAATGCTGATCCATGTGGTATTCATGGCTAGGTTCTTCTCCAGTAGGCTATAGCATACATCTTCTGGTATTCCTATGTGGAATCCAAGTACTGCCCAGGTCCAACCTTGCTTGGCTTTGCAGTGGTGAAAGCACCGACTCCTAACCACTGGATCACCAGGGAACCCTATAGGACCCCATTAAAAGAGAGCCCATACAATACAACATGGCCGACAGGATGTGTGTTACCAATCTTGATACAGTTATTGAGATAGGATACAAGTTGGTTACAAACACCTCCCTCTTTCCTTATAATGGCTTTTGTCTAACCATGATACAATATCAGGGTTATAAAACATACTTGTAAAATTCATAAAATAATCTCAAATTCCTTGAATATTTTGTATATATATATTTAATAATATCTAATTGTGGATATGCATAACTTTGCTATTATTTAGTATAAAAGTAAGTAAAAGCACTGAAGTAAAAAAAATATATATACAAGGGATCGAGAGGTTGTGTAAGGATAGGTCAGTAAGCTATCCTGGCATATGCATATAATTATGTAAAACATTTATGGACGTGTGGTTATAACCAAATAGGTCTATGTTCCGACCTAAAGTGTTACCACTACATTATAGGCAAAATCAGGAACGTAAATATGAAATATAAAGCTATTAAATGAGTCAGGCAGAGACATGTTAATCTGTGTTTGTCTTAATCCAGAAGTGGGGTTTATAACTATCTTTGTTTGTTGTTGTGTAGTCGTGTCCGACTCTTTGTGACCCTTTGGACCGCAGGACGCAAGAAACATCTAGTGTCTGGCTGTACTAATCCATAATGTTTTCAAGGCAAAGATACTGGAGTGGGTTGTTAGTTCCTTCTCCAGTGGACTGCAATTTGTCTGACCTCTCTGCTATGTAATTTTATCTAGGAGTGTGCATCAGGTGTTTGTTGCTATTAATACTTATTAATACTATTAATACAGCTGAAGAGTCATTATACTATAATATGAAGAACTTCAACTGAGATTGAGCAATATCTTTGTACAAAGGTTATAAAATAATTAAATCCAGCCTTTATTTGTGTTGTAAAGGCTGCAGACATTTGTGTTTGTCCCTAAAAGGATTCAAAATCTAGGCGGAAACATGAATTTAAAAAGCTCTCTATTCATAACAACTGCTATTATGAGTAGCCACTTGGCAAAATAACTAACTAGTAGACCAGGTCCCAGTAGGATAATTGTCCCCCTCAAGCAGCAGATCTGACAGCAAAGTAATAGCATATAAAAGGTAATTTAGTTGAAACATGGGCGGAGCTACCAGGGGTGCAGGTGGTGCAATGCACCAGGGCCATTCTCTGGTAGGCCCAGTGTTGTGCATTTTTTTTATTTTTATTATTATAATTTTTTCTACTGAATCTCCAAGTGGTGGCAGTGTGGAGCAGTCAAAATGCTGGTAATGTTTATCAGGGAAGAGGTAAGAGAGCAAGGAATGGATGACAGCAGGGGCCGGGTTTTGTGAGGTGAGTATTGAGAAGGATTTAGTGCTATGTGGGGATGGATGCTAAGAGGGTTTGGGTGTTATGTGAAGATAGCTGCTATATAGAGATATTATATGTATTTATGTGTATATCTGTGTGCTCATGAGGTAAGGGAAGGGCCTGAGCTATGGAAAGTGCTGCCTTGGGGAGTAGCTACGGGAAAGGGTCTTGGGGAGAAAAGCTGTTAAGGAAAGTGGTCTTAGAGAGGGGACACTAAGGGAATTGGTAATGGGGGGTCTCAATGCAAAAACATCTCATTGTGGAAGGGGGCCTAAAAATGTTCTTTTTGCACCAGGGCCCTACATTCCCTAGCTCTTGAAATGTTACTATTTTATTATCCTTTCTGCAATACTTATCCTGTTTCAAAATGTAGTTTTTCAAAAAGTACATTTTACTATATGACCACAGTCACAGTAAGCAAGAATAAACCATATAAATAAGCATTATGCTGTATAACTATGTAAGAACTATTTATATATTTATTAACCCTACTCCCACAGTTTTTATTTGCTGACTGCGTTATATCTGGGAAAGATTTACAAGCAAATCAATGCAAATGATTTGATATTTTTTTATTTTTATTTTTAATCTCACTCCTTTATTTACTATATTTATTAATACGGCATAGAATTAATGTGCTCCTGAAATTTAATCCTATATTTCCTGGAGTAAAATAAACCTAATAACTAATATTTTATGATGGAATGGCGTAGAATGACCATAGACGCACTCCATATAGAGACATTTTTTATATCATCATATTGTTGAGTGATGTATAGTATATCTAGCATGCACGCACAAGGACACATTATTGGTTATGGGCCTTGTGTCAAACAACATAATCATATTACCAATGTAGTTAGGGAAAATGTTTCCTTGTTTGCTAAGTATGTAACAAATTAACAATAATTTAGAAACAATTGAGAGAAAATGTTATTTTACATGTGTCATTTTTGACTTCTAGTTTGTCTGTAGTTTGAGGGGAAGGGTTATTCTACTGAGATATTGAGTTCTACTGTCAAATTTTGGCTTTGTAAAACCAAGAGATATAGCAAACATTAGGGTGAGCTTGCTAATGTTTATTTTGGTACTAGCGACTTGCCCGTCAAAAAATTACGGCAATAAGATTGAAAGACAGGTAATGTTATTTGCGTGCAAAATTTATTTTGTTGGTGTTTTAAGATCGTTCGGCGCACATTGCGAGCCTCGTGCTGAGCTTCGGCGCTCATTGCGAGGCTCTTGTTTTTTGGTGTGCTATGAGCAGCATTGGTGTTTTTTTTGGTATGGCAATGAATAATTAATAAAATAAGAAATGAATATACTTTACCTATTGTGAAGTAATATATGCAGGAAGCATTGTGTTGAAGAGCTGACAATCTGTTTTCATGTGGCTGCAGCATCAGTGCTGTGGAGCTGCTGTGTAAGCGGCATGAAGGTGTGCAGTGTGTAGTGTAATAGTGTGCGTGGGCGAGGCAAATCCTTGAGCGTATCTGTGTACATCCGCATTGTATAAGTTTTGTTCTAAAATGGCGCCTAATGTGTGGTATGCGGCTGTGGGTGATTTTGCGTCCTTGTTTTCCTTGATGTCGTCCGAGTTTTTCGGGAAAATCCGTAGGTGTTTGGGGGTGTTTTGCTTGTTTAGGGTCCTTTAGCCTCGGTTTTCGTTTTGTTTGGCGGCCATTTTTTCTCTTGCTTAGATGATTTTCGGGTGTCTAAACTCAGAAATTTGGACTTAAATCAAGGTGTAACTTCACTTGCAGAGGTCCTGGTTTTGGGTAAGCTTTTTATGTGTTTGTTGTGTGTATTTATTGTGTTTCTAATGTTTTGGGGTTGCGTGGGTTGCGTCCTTGTTTTCGGATCTCGTACGTCTTTTTCGGAAAATACGTAGGTGTTTGGTGGTGTTTTGCGTCTCTAGAGTGCTGTAGCCTCGTTTTTGTTTTTTTCGGCGACCATTTTTTCGCTTGCTTAGGGGATTTTCGGTTGTCTAAACTCTTTTATTTGGAGTTAAATTGAGGTGTAACTTCAGTTTCAGAGGTCCTGGGTGCCGCCCCTTGCTGAAGGTAAGCTTTTTATGTATTTGTTGTGTGTATTTATTGTGTTTTTCATGTTTTCATGTGCGCGGGTTTCGGGTGTTTTTTGCGAGGTCGTAATGGATCGTAACATGTCTCGTATTTTTGTTTCGTAACTACGGAAATTTTGCGAGGTCCGCAGTTGCTGGCAAGGAGCCCGCAGCATTAGCAACAGCCCGCATGCTCACAACTATATATGGGATTTTTTCACGCACAAAATGTTTTCACGCACTACTGATTCTCATCTATCAGATGCATTCATAATCCAGGAAACATAGATATGTCTTAACATTGCAAAAGGTAATGTGGAACTTTTCATCTGAAAGTGACAAAATATGTGTGTATTTATTTATTTAACATTTTGTAAACACATTTTGGGTATTATCAAGTCAAATTCTTCAAAAGAGCATAATATAAATATGACACATATGTGGTCCTATAAGTTAATATTACAAATAGACATTGCTCCCTATAAGCAACTACCACCTGTAACTCCTCCCTAACTCACTATTGTTTTATGTCAAGGCTGTAACTTTATTGCTCTAATTTGGTAAAGGCTGTGATGCTGATTATAAAGATATAATAATACTAATAATAATAATTACAAACAATAATATGTTTGAATTGTTTTCCTTACATTGGGAATTGATTTGTTTGACATTTAAATGTTTCATAGTGTTGGAAATATTCCAATGGAAAATATGCATCTATATTTGCATTTGTATCAGAACCACATTATGCAAAATTTATATTGACGTGAATCAATACCAACATGGGACAGTAACCAGGAGCACAGCGGTGCATTCACTGTCTGGGTAATCAGTAACCTGGACTGTTTGTGGGTGACGAAACCTGGAGAGAAAGTTCAGGGCTCTTCCAAATTCTTTCTGTGCAAAACACTATTTGTTCTCTTAGTAACCGTACAGCTTTGGGACTGGTACCTACAAGCCATTGGCGTCTACGTCAGTCTTCAAGAAACTGATTTTTCCATAAATCTGATATTGTCATTACTGATCAGTTGAGCTTCTTAAGTGAGTGGTACAAGATCCTAAATTATAAGGTAAGTACTATGTTATAATTGTAAGATGGTTTACTTAAATATCGAAATATTCTTTGTGGAAGTACTATGATTTATCTACAAACTTCCCAAGCCTCGGAAGAGAGACATATTTATGAAAGCATACACGCTCATGCAATTTAGTTTCTTTGATGTGCTAATTAGGATTACAGTCTGCATATCTATTTCTATGGTGGCTAAAATAAGACCCCAATACTATTTAGTTTGACCCATCTCCCACCCTTATTAAGTATTCACATTAGCATACTGAGCTGCACATTATTATACAGGAGCGACAAAATCAATTCTAAATATTTCAGAAATTATTTACTGTAGAGAAAAAAAGCTAGCATAATGTATAGCCATTATTTAATGCACTTTACAAAAAATCTAACTTCCTGTTGGGATGACAGGGTGACTTTAATATGTGCACTCTGATTTAAAATATATACACTTCAGATCAAACAAGTCATTGTTTGGGAATATTTGGGAACTGGAAATATTGGGATAAATTACATTCAGTGCCACAGACATTTACCACTACTGGACCTTCTGAATTTATATGGTCTTCTTGGTGAGAGATATTTTTCATTATTGGTATTTCCAAATTCGAATTATTTTAGTTATAGTTCTGCTTGAATGTTTTTATTAGCTGCTATACTATATGTTTAAAAAATCGTAAAAGTAATTTACTTATTTAACACAATAAGACAGGTTAATCCTTATGCACATGGGTGTAAGAGTACAAACATCGGGGGGGAATAACTTTAGAGACAAAAAAGATAGGTAATTCAACTCTTCTCCCAAGACAGGCAAGATAATTGTATATATATATATATAATATAAATTATGGATCATGGAAAAGACATACTGCTCCATAGGCTCCATAGCGTCTTCTAGTGGCAGGTCTGATTTAGTTTAATTTTGCAATTTTTTTGTTTCCCCTGTTCATATAATCTGGGGGAATTTGTTCCCGCATCCCCCCAATTCCTATGCCCCTGTTTATGCAGCTAAACAGATAAAAAGTATCAGAAAAGACAAAATAAAACCAAATAATAAACTTATTTAGCACTAGGTGATAGGGTAAGCCTTGTGCGGCTAAATAGATAAAAAAAGTAGGAGAAAATACAAAATAAAACCAAATCACAAACCTATTTAGCGCCAGAGTCAACCAGATACTGGAAAGTTAGATGTCTACTGAAATTAGTTGAGCACTCTTTGAATTGTATTAGTATCAACAGTAATGACAAAGAGCCTCAATCAATTGAGCTTTCAGGAGATCCCGGCTTCAGAAATATAGCCCGCAATTATTTTGCTATTCAATTGGCGTCATTTTGCGGGCTCCAATCGAGTTACGGGCTCCGAACTCCGATTCACTGCAATGGTTCACATCGCAAGTTAATGCCTCTCCATGACTTTGATCTTTTACGGTCGCAAGAGTTGCGAACGATAAAATCGCAAAAGTCAAACCACATGTTCCTTTTTAGATATAAGTTTATTTTATATAGTTCCCCTATAGTTTCATATTTACAAATTTTTCTTTTGAAGAAGTAAACTTTGATGTGCAAAAGTGTTTTCAGAACATAAAAAAAATCCAATCCAACTTATTATTATTTTTTATGTAAATATTCTATTACTGTATGGTGCCAATTATTTTTTTTGAACAATAATTTCAGTTGTTTTCTCAGTTGATTGGACTATTGATAAATAATTTGATTTCCATTAGTCCTGTTAGAGCCCTGGGAATTTGAATAACCAGATTATCATTGTAGCAGCTGAAAGCTTCCTCTGTTTCCAAAGTCTCCTCTGCCTTTAGAAGCAGCATAATTACCTTTACAGCGGTCTATTAACTGAACTGGTTGTCTCCTATATTAGTTAGTTGAAAGTGATCATTGTTATTCAGTCATTTTCATCTCTCCGTGACCCTTAAAGGTTTGCTTGGAACAGATACCATGACTCTATGGAAAGCAGCACGCCAGGCACATCTATCATTAATATCTCTGGTTATGCTTATCCATAAGTTATCTTGGCAAAGCTACTGGAGTGGGTTGCCAGTTCCTTCTACAGTTGACTGTGGTTTGTCTGACCTCTACACTATGGCCTGACAATCTTGGGTGACCCTACATGGTATAGCTCACAGCTACACAAGCCCCTTTAACTAAGACACTCTTAACAATATTGCTTCAGGATTTACTGAAAAATATGCCCTGTCTGCTTAACACACTTTAAAACTATTAAATAGAGCCATATGTAATCTATAAACTGTATAAACGGCCACTGCACAATGAAAACAATATGTAAGTTTAGAAATGAAGAAGAGCAAAACTAAGCAGAAAAAAACCCTACAGCTAGTTTTTAATTACAAAAAGATGTTTTCTTGCCACTGCAGGAACCTGGTGGGACCTATGATGGATGTTGTGTGTGGGGGAGTTTACATTACTGGAGAGCTATGGTTGCATCCTTTGATGCAATGTCCTACATCTCTGATGTACGGGACCCTCCATACGCCCAGCATGCTTCCCAATTCACACCTAAGTTTCCCCTGTCCCCTGGTGCCAGTCAACTCTCACCCACTCTACTGGATCCCCTACAATCAAGCACCTCGTAACAGGTGACCCCTTTGCCCCAGGGACCATGGTTATACACTTTATTAACTCCCCAGGGAAAATGCAGCACCTCAATACCAAACATGCCAGGGTAGCACCCTTACATCAATACATTTACACAGTAATACAATCATTTCTGCCTGCTATGGTCACTCACATATACTGCCCTGTATACAATACACACACACAAATATACAATAACTATGAATTAACCACATACTGTAACCCCCTTCATGAACTCACACAACCATAACTGTGCATCACATATTAACAAATATAACATGTCTCATCACAAACAGGATGGCTGACAGTAAAACATGGCCCACAATACACCATATGAATGTCACACAGAAACATCTGTAGTAACATTATCCATCTTGGGCCAACATGGCAACCACAGTTAAGGTATTTCAGCAATGTTTTTGGTGAGAAAGGGAAGGAGCTGTGTTCTGGTATCAGGTTCCCCTAAGGGACCACAACAGTCCATAGTCCGCAAAAGTCCAGTGGACATCCTAGTTCGGTATACACTTGACAAACAATTGTCTTGTTTCTATGGTAGGCCTTTAACTAAGAATGTATACAGTAAACCAGACAGTATGTCCTACATTTTTTAATAGTTTTAACAGACCACTTGAAAGGTGCTGAGGTTTTAGGTGGATTACCTTATTATTTTAGGAGCTGTAGCGAGGTCCCTAGTAATAATATCTTGACAATCTAATGACATTTTATTCATTTTATTAATTTTGCTTCATATTTTTGGTAATTCCAACTGTTCCCTGAACCTCATGAATTTAGTTCTCATACCACATGTCGTCAAAATCTCAAATATTTAAGTTATCATTAATGTTTAATGGGAAATGTTGGACATTTTCCAAGATTTGTGTGTAACTCTTATTTAGCAATTCGTCACACAAAGAAATTTCGGAGGGCCTGGAAATTACTTAACAAATGTTATATTGAAACATAAGGACATTCAGCCCTATTAAATTCCCTCAACATGTAAAACCGTAGCCCGTAATGTAGCCCGCAAGGCTTACGGCTATTAAATTGGCCCCGTAAAGCAAACTGCTAATGATCTGCGGATTGCAGGTGGAAAAACCCTACAGGACGTCGAAATTTGAACTCTGAGGCCGCAAATCCTTTGATCTGTCAAGCACGTAACTGTTACGTTCGAAAATCGCTATTAAATTGCTAGGAATCCACTGGCATTCAAACCCGCAAATGGAGCCAAAAAGCCAATGGGTACTAGAGAGGACCCGCAAGGAGGTTAAAGTCCTATCCATAGCACTGTAAATACAAATATACACACACTACTGTATTTTCAATTAAAGGGAAAGTGATGTTAGGTATTAAAATGAATAGCACAACATTCTCAAACTCGCAAATCTGCAATATAAAATACTTTTATTTCTGTTTAATTTCCATGTTATATTGATCCCGGCAATCAATGTGTTAATACATATAATTGAACTCGCATGGACTTGAATTTAATATTTACTAATTTATTAATATTTCATTATTTCTGGTTCCATCGAAACTTGTAATTGAAACCTGTAAGACTTTGAAATTTAACCTCCATTTTTCGGTGACGTAATGATGACGATCTCATTTGCCATTGGCTCCGTCTAAACCCCGTAACTACAGGTTTGACTAATTGATCATGTTCACGGCCGCACATCTAACGTTTGCAAAAATGGTTTACGGGTTTGCGTCTGCGCCCCCTAACTTGCGGCATGGTTCAATTTAATAGTTCTGTAACGCAACCAAATTTAAAGCCCGCAGCCTTTGCAGGTATGTCGATGTCGCTATGGTCTTCACATTTTATGGGGCTGATGGGCTAGTAATGGGTTATGACCCATAATTCACTTAATGGGCCAAAGAACAATGAATATATAGGAAGCTTGTTATTTGGCTTGAACATCGGTGAACAATATATTTTTTTTGTTTGCCTTCCTAAAGAGGTTGAACTTGATGCGCCAAAAGTCTTTTTTCAAACTCAATTATTATGTCTAAGTTATGTTGACACAGAAGGAGTTGAGGTTCTTGCACCTGAGAATTAACTATGTAAAAGGAAAGTAGTAGCAGCAGAAATAAGTCAGGAGGGAATGGAAGGATGGAATTAGAGAGGAGTATATCCTGAGCAGAACGGTTTGGGGAATACTTGGAGACCAAGTAAGAGCTACAGATGGTGCAGATTTATAAGGGCTTTGTAAGTTCAGATTCTGAATTTTATTTATATGGTATAGTGAGCTAATCTAGGGACTGACACAAAGGTACAATGGAGGAGAAGTGATGAGTAAGTTAGATGTGTAATGTGGAGGATTGACAGATTGAAGTGGGGATAAAAGGTTGATGGGAGGAATGGTAGGATGTTATCTATGCAGATATGGGCACAGATTCTCCATGCTGTACATATTATTACTTTATCATAATTCAAATTGTAATAATATGTGACTTTTGAAAATAAATATTTGAGAAATGTATTTCACCTGATTTTCAATAGTTTTTTTGTTCCATATGGAATCATATTTTTAACTTTGTTTTCATAATGTCTCCAAAACAAGAAATATATACATACTATAAGGCCCATGAAAACATGTGCTATTTAGCGCTTAATGTCATTATTTGAGAATTAGTAGCTTATTTGCAGTAGCATGCAGAAGAAGACATTTAGGCATATTGAGCCTTATTAAATTGCGATTTGGCTGATTGAAAAGGGCTCTATATAAGCACAGAGCATATTTATTTTACAGAAGTTTTTAGTTAGTGAAGACCTTGCTTTTGGATAGAAGTTCACTAACTAAAAACTTCTGTAAAATAAATATGCTATGTGCTTATATAGAGGCCTTTTCAATTGGTCAAATCACAATTTAATAAGGCTGATTATGTTTACTGGAAAATAGTCTCTATATCTCTATCTCAAATTTTATTTAATCACTTCCACTATTTTTTCTCTCTCATTGGAATTTCCTTTTTAACCAGTTCCATGGCTTGGCTACTCCGTGATTTTCCTTGTGTCATTTACCTACACCCCTTAGTTTAATTTCATGCAAGATTTTATTCAAGTATGCCCTGTGCATCTGTGTCTTGCTATTTGGATAATAATTGAAAAAGTAATGATCTATTTTTATCTATTACACACAATGGATCACTCCAAACACCAAAAAAACTACAAAAAAAAACAGAATTAACACAATTTTTGTAGCTGTAATTTTCTGTTCCTTACAGACACTTTTTTTAAAATTACGGTCGTAGAAAATATATGTGTAAAAGTAAACCATTTTTCATACAATATGGTTAAACTAACAAATTTAAACAATTTAATACAAAATGATCAACAACCGATCTGTCATAAGATAAATAATATAGTACAAATGGCACCATTAGTATGAAATGATAAATTATATTTAAATGGTTACTGTGGGATAGATATTTATACTAAACATTCCAACCTAGGTTTAGTCTCTAACTTTTAAATGAGATAATTTATCAAGATCGGAAAGTTTAGGAAACAGTTGTCATTTCTTTATAATCATGGGGCCTATTTAGATTTAATTCAAAGAAACAATTCAAAGCAGAAGCCATGAAAATGACAGATATATGTATAGTAAATGCTCATGATAATGTATACAACCAATGTACACAGACGGAAGCATTACATAAACCACATTGTACATGTTCAGCAGATTGCGCATTTACTATGATGAAGGGTTTGTAGGATTATATTGTGTACCTGAAAGGGTGCCTGTTAGATAAATTGTATTGAAGTTTTTTAACCAATAAGTACTTTTTACACATCTAAATTCAGAATCAGAATTTCTTTATATTCTGTATTAAAGCCCGGGGCAGAATCAGAAAGTGCTTTCATTGAATAATATGCCCTGAAACACAAGTCACCTTATTAATTTATGTTGCTACCTATTGTAGCCTTCTAGGGGGTACCTCATTATGGGAACTAGACCAATGAGAGCTTATTATAAGATGTGACAATAGTTAGGGTGCAGATTTATTTTTCATATTATTTAAAAACAGTGGTGCCAATAGGTAAATAGAGATTTACCTGTCTATTTATTGCACAAAGCGTTTTTCCTAACTTAGCCAATCTTGAAATATATATTGATGCCACCGGCACGCTGACCTGCGCTCCAGCCTGCATTTCTAAGTAGAATATATAGAATGCCAGCCTGGATCCCATCTGCTACAGAGACCCTCATCTCATATTTACTGGAGGCTGCCAAGGCTAAGGTAAGGGCCTGACAGTGTGCCACATGGGACAGGCATTGTGTGCATGTGTCACTAGGAGCATGTTGCATTGCATGTTTATCATGTATGTAGTGATAAACATGCAATACAATATGCTCCTAGTGACACATGTACAGAATGACAGTGACATTACATACAATATGCTCCTAGTGACATATGCCAGTCCAACTGCCCCACATATATATAGCCCCTTACCTTAGCCTTGGAAGCCTCTAGCAAGCAGGTCCAGTAAATATGAGATGGGGCAGATAGGTTGCAGGCAAGAGCGTAGAGCGTCATCAGAGCGCACTTCTTGGCGCTACTGTATATATATATATATATATATATATATATATATATATAGACATTCAAATGTGAACACAAATGTACTATTTATTTACTATATATATATATATATATATATATATATATATATATATGCTTTAATTATCTCAATCATTATTTGAGATATATTCTGTTGTCTCCCCGTGTATCAGAATGATAATATGCAGCACAGTGCTACTCATGCATATACTGAGTCATGTAGTGGCATCAATATATATATTTCAAGATTGGCTCAGTTAGGACCTCTGTAGCACTGTGCTGCATATTATCATTCTGATCCATAGTTATATATTTAAAATGCTCTTTAAATATATGTACAATGATAATCCTCTCCCTCCACTAGTAATGGAAGCACCAATACACAGACAGATTTAGCTCATCTAAGTTGGCTTACATAGCTGCTAATTTTGTTAGTATGCTACATATTTCACAAACAAATGGAAATCATTAATCTTCCCAAGCAGTAGAGACATTGTGTCGCTCAGTCGTGTCCAACTCTCCGTGACCTCATGGACCACAACACACCATGCTGATCCACTTGGCATTTATGGCAGAGATACTGGAGTGGGTTGCCAGTTCCTTTTCTAGTGGGCCACAGTATACAGCTCCTGGTATTCCTAGGTGGTCTTCCATCCAAGTACTGACCAGGCCAAACCCTGCATGGCTTAAGGGTGGTGTGACCTCTTGGTTCCCTGACTGGAATTTAACCCAGGTCACAGCAGTGAAAGCACCAAATTCCTAACCACTGGACCACCAGGAAACCCAGTAGAGACATTAGCCAACCTGATAGAATAGAATGACGAGTGTCTTTACTCCTTTGTGTTCTTAGTGTATCTATGGAGTTTTATTTGCAGTTCTGTCATTGCAGGGGCTGACTGCCAATCAATAATGTTCAAAGGTTGATATAAGCTTTGTTTGTTGAAGTAACCATGACTTGTAATTGAGACCTTAACCTTATTCAATGCTATAAATAACTTTATTTTAAGATGCCAGGGTTCAGTAAATTAATTTTAGTTAATATAAATACATTTCAAGCAGTTTCTAGCAAACGCTAGTTGTAGTTATTGGTAGTAAGATAGTAATTGGAGTTAGTGCAGTGAGCACATGATTGTTTATATGTTTATAAGGCCCCTAAATTGAAAGAAAATATGCACAACCTTTAAAGGTAAACTGTAATGTCCTATAATACACTTTAATGTCCAAGCGATCATTAATAAAATTCCCATTGAGTTATTTAGAAAAGCAATATTCAATATAAACTTGCATTCAAACATCTATTTCTAAAAGTCCAGTTCAGCTGCTTGTCTCCACGCCTTATTAAGTCATTAAAGGGTGGAGCAACTCTGACTAAAATAATCCTAAATAATCAGCTTTTGTCTAGAAAAGAGCTATCCTACTAAGGCCAGAAACAATTCAGGATTTCAGTTTCTCTCTGCCTGAGCCCATTAAAATTATTTAAACTGAGTAACTCATCTGGACATAATCAGAGAGATCCTGAGTACATAAGCAGCAATGTACTGGAATGTAAGGTCACAGCAGAGAGGTCAGACAAATTGCAGTCTGCTGGAGAAGGAGCTAGCAACACACTCCAGTATCTTTGCCAAGAAAACGTTATGGATAAACGCAATCATTGATATAATAACAGATGGGCCTGTCATGCTGCAGTTCATAGGGTCACTGAGAGTTGGACACAACTGAATGATAAACAAGAACAGTGTAATCAATTTAACAGGTCAAGGAGAGGCCTGCAGTGTTGATGAAATAGTCAAAGAAGCGGGAGCTAGAAAAGGAAAGCTGTTGTTATAAAAAGGAAAACCTGTGTGGCAGAAATGGTGGTGGAGAAACCTCATGAATTACATCCGTTCAGAAGAGATACCAAGAAAGACTGAAATTCTAGACTGTTATTGGCCATTATAGGACAGTGTAGCCCACCGTTCTAAGCTAAAGTTAGAAGCTTGTTTGAGCTTTCAACTCTAGAATGGTAGCCCAGTTGATTTTAGTAAAAATGGTGTGCAGAGGGCATCTTTGCTGTTAGGAGCTAAGTATTATGTTAAGCATCATGTTGGTTCCTACCTGGCCTCTATTTCATATGACAAACTTAAATGGAATATATATGTTTCTTTTGATGTTGTGTATTCTTTACTACTTAATGCTGTGTGCCTTACAATTCCCACATCTTCACAAAAAAAATTTCATAAAAAATAATGGACCTTTCCTTTTTTGTCCCTGCCAACAGTGGCGTGTATTGGCCACGGCGTTGGCGCAATGGTGGCTCGCTGAGACTTTGTTCAATTTGTTGTTACGGTTAGGGGTCATGGGTAGGTTGATGATAAGTGTTACATAGTAAAGTAGTGGTGTGCAGTGATTCAACAAGGAAAAAATATTTCCCTGTGATCAGTATCAGTATCTTCTATCAAAAGCATAATATATTGTAACATGCTATCACATACAATAGTTGTCAAACTACGAATCGTCGTCACGCTTTGTGAGCTCGAAAATGCAGACCCTTGCAAAGCGAGGGTCCGCATTTGCGAAAGGTGGAGGCTCCAGCAAATGCGCCTCACAAGCGGTTACAAACACACACACAAGCGGCACTTTACACACACAAGCGGCACTTTACACACACAAGCGGGACTTTACACACACAAGCGGCACTTTACAAAATAGATCTAACACGCAATCACTAAATAAGGACTTACACAAAAAAATACGAACCGCGGGACTTAGAACGGAAAATTTGCGGACTTAGCATAAAAAAATACGAACTTTGGGACTTAGAAAAAAAAACATTAAGACCTTGCAAAAATACAACCATAACGACTGAATCGCGCGCACCTGAAAACATTAAAAACACAATGAATACACACAAAAAATACATAAAAAGCTTACTCACCTCAATTTAAGGCAAAATTCCCGAGTTTAGACACACGAAAATGCCCTAAGCGAGAGAAAAAATGTCTGCCGGAAATACTAAACAAGGCTACAGGAGACTAAACACGCAAAACACCACCAAGCACATACGGGTTTTCAAAAAAGCCGTACGAGGTACAAGATACACTTTTAGCAAGGACGCAACATCATCCACAGCGGCGTACCACATACACATTCGCCACCATTTTACAACACTAACTTACAGAATGCGGAAGTACACAGCTGCACTAACGGCTTCCCCCCGTGCACGCAGCCTATTTACACTACACACTGCACACATTCCTGACACTTACACCTCAGCTCCACAACAGTGCAAACCTATATTGTATGCTGCAGGAACATCAAAACAGATTGTCAGCTCTTCAGCACAATGCTTCCTGCATATATTACTTCCAAATAGGTAAAGTATATTAATTTATTAATTTATTAATTATTTAATTAGCATCCCAAAATACATATACACAAAAAAAAACACTTTCACAATAAACACAAAAGCCATACACCGCGCGACTCACAACGAGCGCCAACGCTGATCATAGCACACAAAGCCTTGCAATAAGCTCAAAAAGCAGATCAGCGCCAACCAAACAATAACAGCAAAAGCGCCTATCAGAAAAAAAATACAACCAACAGACGAAGGCGCTGAGTGCGACGCTCGCAATGAGAGCCAAAGGATCTCGGACCACCAAAAAAATTAATGCCTGGGGCAAACAGCATTACCTGCCTTACAATTTTATTGCCCGTCATTTTTGACAGGCAAGTCACTAGTATATAAATATTTGATATTTTTTATTTCAGTACCTGCACAGTTGAGAAGCCTGCACATGAGAGCTTACAATCTAGCTGGTAGAGAGTCTTGAGATATTGTTATAGGGTTGTGAGGTAGGTTATAGGGTACTGGTTAGAACTTGTGGAACACTAGATAACGAGCTAGTAAATAAAATAATATATATTTCTACTTAACAGTAAGTATTTGTGAACAGCATGCAAACTGCATGAATATTGTTTTATTAGATCTATAAAAACATACTTTTGTAATGAGTTTTAGACAAGGAGCTTCTCACTGTATTTAGCACTTTAAAATACTGCATGGGGGCACACTTATCTGCACTAATCTATAAACATTCCATTCCAAGGGGAGTGTTCTGCTAAGGGGATTGTCAGGCTTTTACGTTCACTTCCTTTAGATTTCTGCTCAATCTGCATGACTCCTTGAGTATTCTTCCACCCTTGGCTGGATTACCCATTAGGACAACTAGACAGCAGCCTAGGGGCGCTTCCCCAATTAAAGGGTGCACCTTTTTTAGCTTAGAAAAATATAAATAATACAGCCGACCATCAAATGCATTTAATAAACAAGTAATAGTTTGGTGTGTGTATGAGTAGTTATGTTGTTAAAATGGCTGTTCTATGGAAATGCCTTTGATTTGCTCACACAGCAAGAGAGCGATGTACATGCACAGAAAAGGTAAAATGAGTGCTTGCATAACTCACAGGGGCTCTCCCACTTCACTGCCTAGGAGCTCCAAAAACATAGATCTGGCACTAATTACACCATACCCTGTATAATACACATTTAAAAATGAAACTGTTAATAAATTCACTTCCTTTTTTAATGCATATGTAGTTAATTGGTTGCATACAATTTTATATAAATAGTTTTTCACTAACAAAATGTAATTTTCCCACAAAGTCAAAATATACTATATTGTAGGGTGTTACAGAAGACATTTTTAAATGTAGACTGTACTTCATGAAAAACCGGATGTTAGTGAAGTATATAAAAAAATAAATAAGCAGCAGAGGGAGGAGTGTGGTGGAAGTAGAGAAGTATAGGAAATGTATATTTTGGTATTTGACTCCTATCTCCATCCCAAAAACATGCTTAGAAATAGGAACCTAACTGCAAGCTTTCCTCCCAGAATTGTGGTTGCTCCTCTGGTGCATTCAACCTTCACCAAAGTATTATGGATGTTTCCAGGGACCGCAATTTATTTTTCCTAATTAAAAACTATTTTTATGTCATTATCTCTGCCGAATTATACTTTTAATCACACTTATTTTCATAACTGGTCCTTTAGGCTATGTTTCATACTCTAGGGGGCTTTATGCAATCTCTTACAGTCAGCATGACTTTTCATTTCTAGGGTTTCCTGGAAATGTCCAAGTTCACAAAGGCAGAGTAACAGCTGGTAATCGCCCAAAAAAAGAACATTTTACATCTGTTCCTGATATACCAAATACATTTACGTAATATAGCTGATTTGTATCCCCAGCCTTAATAGGAATATTTTAGTCCATGCCATGATTCTACTAGGTTTCTTGAAGGACTGCTTGCTATTTAGCTGACACAACTTAATCAAGTAATAATAATGTATATTTTATGTACTAACCACAGGGATTTGCTTCCCTTTATTTAGAATGCACCCCTTTGAAAAATTACACTAAAAAATAGACAACAATGTTTTTAGAATGTAAAAGAAGAACGAAAAAGCCTCTAATTTATTACTTTGTATACCCCAATGTGGTTTTTGATGATCAACTTCCCGAGGTGCAAAAATACTTTAAATGCAGAGCAAATTTCTACATGCACAGTGGAAATGTGATCAATAAAACTTCCAGCACTTTCAATAGGAATAAAATAAAGCTCATTAGTTTATAAAGACATGTAAGTGTATATATAGTGGAGCAGCTATGGGAATGGCTCTCGGAGAGGGCGCAGCTATGAGAAGGGGTCTCTGGGAGAGCAGCTATGGAAAGAGGTCTTGGAGAGATCCATAGGGTCACAGTGAGTCGGACACAAGTGAACAACACTTCCTCTTTTGCAGAAAAACAGAGAGAGGAAACTTTACCCATCAATATTTAATTTTGTTTGTGCTAGTTAGATTATCTGGTGGATAAAAGGTCAATTTTGGTGTAATCATTTTGGTGAAAAATGTGCCAAAAATTTATATATATCTCAGGTATTGTTTAGATTTGAAAAATGGCTAGCACAATATATAACCATGCTGTTGTATAGAAATTGTACGGCAATTAAATGTTCAAGCAGAACCAAACATAATGCATGCACTCATAATGCATACACTCAACGAAGACTCACTTTCTTTCTCTTTCCATCCCTGATATAACTTAACCAGCCTAGCGGTAATCCCGAGCGTGGCTTTGGGTTAATTTTCAGTACCTAAAGCGGCAACCCCTAGCTACGCTCGGGATTACACACTTCCTCCGTCCGACTCGGTGTGGCCGTGTCAGTATCCCTGAGTGTACCGCTTTATCACTCAGGGCTACTGGCACGGCCAGAAGGCCAGGGAGGTTAAAGGCATATCCAAGTTTCATGGATTAATACATTTCTGCACTTTATAGGAAAAAAGCACCCTATTTGTATACAGCACATCTCATAAAACATTTTATTTTTTATTAGTATCTAAAAATCCCCCTGATGAATATGTCAACACCTCCAGGGGGTGTCTACACATGCATATGCCCCACCCCCCTCTAAATCAGCATACAGCATCAGAGGAGTAATATTAACCCACTATTTACCTGCTGTTGCTTGCTCAGCCAATCTCCTTGCAGCATCCTGTCTGTATGTCAGCAGCAATACATAGCACATATCAGTGATACACTACATATCCCAGGCTGCTTTACAGCACAGACGGAACACCAGAGTTTAAATCAAATGTTTCAGCTAACCTGATTGGCCAAAACAAATCATTTAAAATGTGATGCTAATTTAACCTGGGTTTGGAGGGTGTTAATCCTATTTTGCTGACTTCAATGTAAGTGTTTAAATGTTTATTTTGCAATTTTTTCATGCAAAAAAATGTATGCATACACTATTAATTCTCCTCTATCAGAGGCATTCATGATCCAGCAAACTTAGGTATGCCTTTAAATAATTTTTCTCTTTCTTTCCTGATATCTTGGATTGAACACATTGATCCTAAATTCTTGCCTCTGGACCATTGCACCATCTCAGCATTAAATCCAAACCCCACTGTGTACTCTATATTATATATTTTGTGTGTTATTATTATTATCCTTTATTTGTAATGTGCCAACTTATTCCGTAGTGCTATACAGGGGTTAAATACAAGGGAAAAAACAAAATTAAAACATTGCAAAAGAGTGAAGGGTCTGTCTTTCAGCTTAAATCAAACGTACTTAATGCTTTTTTCCAATGCACCTTACAAGGTTGAAAACTCGCAAACTTATAATCTGAATTACAGAAAGTATACTACTCCAAAACAATGTAAATAAATACAAATAAAATAAAAAGCTGTATATACCTAAATTGCTTTGTGCATTAGAAGATATGCACAAGATTTGAATAGGTTATGAGCAATATAAGGTATAGAAGGAGGAATAGCAGCCCCTAGAGGTAAAAATATAATAAGTAATTTTGTATGAAGGGTCTGATAGGCTATCATTATGCTATTATATATAGAGTCTCCACTATCCCCCTCCCAGAAACATTAGAAACACAATAAATACACACAACAAACACATAAAAAGCTTACCCACAGCAATGGGGGGGGGGGGGGGCACCCAGGACCTCTGCAAGTGAAGTTACACCTCGATTTAATTCCAAATTTTGGAGTTTAGACACCCGAAAATCACGTAAGCAAAAAAAAAATGGCCGCCGAACAAAACGAAAACGAGGCTAAAGGACCCTAAACATGCAAAACACCACCAAACACCTACGGATTTTACGAAAAAGTCGGACGACATCCGAAACCAAGGACGCTTAATCAGCCGCATACCACACATTAGGCTCCATTTTAGAACACTAACTTATAAAATCCGGAAGTACACAGCTATCCTAACGGATTTTCCTCGTGCACGTACACTATTTACATTACACACTGCACACATTGCTGACACAGCACTGAAAACACACATTGTATCCTGCAGCAACATCAAAACAGATTGCCAGCTCTTCAACACAATGCTTCTTGCATATATTACTTGAAAATAGGTAAAGTATATTACTTTATTAATGTATTATTTATTTGATTACCATACACCAAACAGCATTAGCTCACTTACAATTTCATTGCCGTCATTTTTTGACGGGCAATATTCTAGTATCATATAATACTGAATATCAAATTTAATAATAACAAAGGGTTAATACACATGCCAAGTCCAATTAGTGATACTGTGGAGTATAAACATTCCCCTGAGGGCCTGATAGGAATATGACAGGTGATACTGGAGTGGGTTGTCAGTTCCTTCTCTAGTGGGAATTGTCTGACCTCTCTGCTATGATGTGCCCACCTATGGTATAGCTCATAGTGTACCGTAAAACATGAGGCACATCTTTTTGTTTATGGTCATGCTGATCCACTTTGTTTCATAGCTGAGATACTAGAGTGAGTTGCTAGTTCCTTCTCCAGTAGGCCACAGCATACCACTTCTGGTATTCCAAGGAGGTCTCCCATCCACATACTGACCAGGCCCCATCATGCTTAGCTTCAAGGTGGTGTGACCACTTGGTTCCCTTACTGGAATCAAACCCAGATGGCAGTGGGGAAAGCACCAAATTCTAAACACTGGACCACCAGGGAACCCATAATCATTATGCTAGATTTAAAGTAAAAGTTTAAAGTACCATGATTTTATTTGCTGCTACCGTGTCCTTTTAACCTAAATCTAAAACACAGGAAGTGATTTGTCCAATTTGTGTTTACAAGTATTGTTTTAGTTATTTTCTATATTGATTTTTTTCTTCCAGAAAATGTGTACAGGGAAATGTGCCAGATGCATCGGGATGTTTCTCTTCCCCCTCGGAGTGTGCGCCATCATTGCAAACCTACTATTATATTTTCCAAACGGACAGATTTTAAAAGTCGAACAGATAACTGATTTTGTCTGGTTCTTCCATGGTATTGTTGGTGGTGGATTACTGGTAAGAAAATTATATTATTTTTGTGACCAAATTATAATTAGTTTTTTTTACATTAGCATGGTTTTGGGTGTTTTGCAAAATACTCTATATTATTAGTCTTTTTAGATTTTGCAAAGGCTTTTGATACAGTGCCATATGGGAGACTATTGTGCAAACTAAGGGACACAGGAATTGCAGTAAATATCTGCACATGGATTGGGAGCTGGCTAAAAGACAGGTAGCAAAGGGTTGTTGTAAATGGAAAATACTCAGATTGGACTAAAGTGGTAAGTGGGGTTCCTCAGGGTTCAGTATTAGGTCCTCTACTCTTTAATATATTTATTAACAACTTAGAAGTAGGACTGGAAAGTATTGTCTCCGTTTTTGCAGATGACACAAAGTTGTGCAAGGTAATTAAATCAGAAAATGATGTACTTTCCCTCCAAAGGGATTTGCATAAATTAGAGAAATGGGCAATTAAATTGCAGATGAGATATAAAATGAATAAATGTAAGGTTATGCATCTGTGAAGGAAAAATAACTATTTGCATGTATTACGAAGGGTATAGAAGCAAGGGAAGCAAATATAATTCTACAGTGCCTTGCAAAAGTATTCACCCCCCTTGACATTTTTCGTGTTTTGTTGCCTTACAACCTGGAATTAAAATGGATTGTTTGAGTATTTGCATCATTTAATTTACAAAACATGGCCAAACATTTGAAGATGTTTTTTTTTTTTTTTTTACTGTGAAGCGAACAACAAATAGGACAAAATAACAGAAAAAGTCAATGTGCCTAACTATTCACGCCCCTAAAGTCAATACTTTGTAGAGCCACCTTTTGCGGCTCCAGGTCACTTTGGATGTGTGAGTCTCTATGAGCTTGCCACATCTTACCACTGGGATTTTTGCCCATTACTCCTTATAAAACTGTTCCAGCTCCTTCAAGTTGGATGGTTTGTTCTTGTAAACAGCAATCTTTAAGTCTGACCACAGAATTTCTATTGGCTTGAGATCTGGGCTTTAACTAGGCCATTCCAATACATTTACCGTATATGACGTGGCGCGCATGTGACGTCAAGGCATTAGCATATACCGGGTGCCGGCACCTGGTATATGCTAATGACGTGGCGTCACATGCGCGCCTCGTCCCGGAAGGGGCGGAGGCCGAAGCAGGAGCTTCAGATGCAGGTAAGTGAGGGGAAAGGGAGAGGGGGGGTATTTAGAGGTGTAGAATGAGGGGGGGTTAGAATGAGGAGGGGGGAGGTTGAGGAGGGGGGTTAAGGTTGAGGAGGGAGGTTGAGGATGAGGAGGGAGGTTGAGGATGGGGGGGTTGAGGTTGAGGAGGGAGGTTGAGGAGGGGGTTGAGGATGGGGGGGTTGAGGTTGAGGAGGGGGGTTGAGGAAGGGGGTTGAGGAGGGAGGTTGCGGAGGAGGGAGGTTGAGGAGAAGGGAGGTTGAGGATGAGGACGGAGGTAGAGGAGGGAGGTTGGGGATGTGGAGAGAGGTTGTGGAGGGGGGTTGAGGATGGGGAGTTGAGGTTGAGGAGGGGGTTGAGGATGAGGAGGGAGGTTGAGGAGGGGGTTGAGGATGGGGGTTTGAGGTTGAGGAGGGAGGTTGAGGAGGGGGTAGAGGATGGGGGGTTGAGGTTGAGGAGGGGGATGAGGAGGGAGTTTGAGGAGGGAGGTTGAGGAGGGAGGTTGAGGATGAGGAGGGAGGTTGAGAAGGGGGTTGAGGATGAGGGGGTGAGGTTGAGGAGGGAGGTTGAGGAGGGGGTTGAGGATGGGGGGGTTGAGGAGGGAGGTTGAGGAGGGAGGTTTAGGGGGTATGTTGAGGATTAGGAAGGAGGTTGAGGAGGGAGGTTGAGGAGGAATGTTGAGGATGAGGAGGGGGGTTGAGGTTGAGGAGGGGGTTGAGGATGGGGGGTTGAGGATGGGGATGGGGGGTTGAGGAGGGAGGATGAGGAGGGGGGTTGAGGAGAGGGTTGAGGAAGGGGGTATAGGATGAGGGGGTTGAGGAGGGAGGTTGAGGATTAGGAGGGATGATGAGGAGGGAGGTTGAGGATGAGGAGGGGGGAGAGACACAGGGAAGGGAGAGGGGGGAAGAGACACAGGGAGGGGAGAGGGGGAAGAGACACAGGGAAGGGAGAGGGGAGAAGAGACACAGGAGAGAGAGGGGGACACAAGAGGGAGACACAGAGGGCACAAGAGGGACACAGGGGGCAGCATATTTTGCTTATACTCGAGTCACTCATTTTACCTAGTATTTTGTGGTAAAATAGGTGCCTTGGCTTATACTCAGGTTGGCTTATACTCGAGTATATACAGTACATGTTTCCCCTTTAAACCACTCAAGTGTTGCTTTGGCAGTGTGTTTGGGGTCATTGCCCTGCTGGAAGGTGAACCTCCGTCCTAACGCACAGAGTGGTACAGGTTTTGCTCAAGAGTATCCCTGTATTTAGCATCATGCATCTTTCCCTCAGCTCTGACCAGTTTCCTAGTCCCGGCTGCTGAAAAACATGTTTCATAGTGTTTTCTTTGATGGCCGAAAAGTGCAATTTTAGTCTCATCAGACCAGAGCACCTTCCTCCATAGATTTTGGAAGTCTCCCACATGCCTTTTTGCAAACTCACAACGTGCCATTTTGCTGAAAGTAATGGCTTTCTTCTGGCCACTGTGCCATAAAGCCCAACTCTATGGAGGGTACAGCTTATGGTCGTCCTATGTACAGATACTCCAGTCTCTGTTGTGAAACTCTGCAGCTCCTTCAGGGTTACCTTAGGTCTCTGTGCTGCCTCTCTGATTAATGCCCTCCTTGCCCGGTTCATGAGTTTTGGTGGGCGGCCGTCTCTTGGCAGGTTTGCTGTTGTGCCAGGTTCTTTCCATTTGGTTCTGATATATTTGATGGTGCTCCTGGGGATCATCAAAGATTTGGATGTTTTTTTATAACTTAACCCTGACTTGTACTTCTCAACAACATTGTCCCTTACTTGTTTGGGGAGTTCCTTGGTCTTCATGGCAGTGTTTGCTTAATGGTGCCTCTTGCTTAGGTGTTGCAGCCTCTGGAGCCTTTCAAAAATGGTGTATATATGTAATGTCAGATCATGTGACACTTAGATTGCACCCAGGGGGACATCATGTCACTAATTATGTGACTTTTGAAGGTAATTGGTTGCACCAGAGCTTTTAATGGGCTTCATAACAAAGAGGGTGAATACATACGCACATGCTAATTTTCTGTTTTCTATTTCTAAAAAATAGTTTTATGTATATATATTTCTCATTTAACTTCACCAACTTGATCAGACTGTTGTGTTCTGATCAATCACATAAAATTCAGATTAACAAAACATTGAACTTAAGGCTGTAATGTAACAAAATAGGTAAAAAGTCAAGGGGGTGAATACTTTTACAAGGCACTGTAGCCCTATACAAATCCCTAGTATGCCCTCATTTGGAATATGGAGTACAGTTTTGGGCAACAATTCATAAAAAGGACATTTTAGAACTGGAAAAGGTACAGAGAAGGTCAACAAAACTAATAAGGAGATTGGAGTGAAGTTATGAAGAAAGAGCCAAACCAAATTAAATGTAAAATTATTTTCTCTAGAAAAAAGGCATCTAAGAGGGGATATGAATATCTTTTATAAATGCATCCAGGGTCAGTATAACGATTTGTCAAGGGAGTTTTTTGTGCCAAGAGGTTTTCAACTGACAAGAGGACATCCTTTGAGGTTAGAAGTAAAAATATTCCACTTTAAAGAAATAAAAGGGTTCTTCACAGTAAGGGTGGTTAGTCTGTGGAATTCTCTACCAGAGGAGGTGGTGACAGCGGATTCAATAGATAACTTTAAAAAGGGATTGCATATATTTGTAATTAAAAAGGGCATTCAGGGTTATCCTGGTTAATTAGAGAGAGAGTATTGATCCATGGAGGAATCTGATCGCCAGTATCTGGGGTCAGGAAGGAGTTAATTTTTCCCCCCTTTTGAGACAATTGGCAAAGTTTCACTTTTTTTTTTGTTTGCCTTGGATCAATTAACAACTAATCTGCATATTGCAGATCAGAGGATATCTTAAAAGGTTGAACTTGATGGGCTAAAAGTCTTTTTTCAACCTCAATTACTATGTAACTATGTAATTAGAGCTTTAAGAATTAAGGTTCTCTTGAATGTTCCATTATAAACTAATTTTTCATGAGCTTATAACTTTGCATTTGTTTGACGTATCTACTTGAAATTTTGTATTTTATGAAGGATCGGGGGTCTGAATTCTCTTTTTGTCTAGAATTCTCTCCAGCCCCCAAAAAAGATGATGTTTTCACCATTGGAATTTCTTGAAATTTTTGCTCACTTGTAGGAAAACATTTTTAAGGCTGCCTGACAAAACCCAAACTGCTTATACAATTTTGCTTCTTATCTGCAGTGAAATCATTTTTTCTATGTTAAACAAAATATACACATTCATTATGCAGCAGTCACACCAATCTATTTTGGGGGGAAATGATCAGCATTAATTTGCAACAAGTTTAATTAAACTACACATTTCACTTGTAAAACAATGCATGTTACTTGATAAATTTATTGACACGATTCCTTTTTCCCAGTGTGATACTTTCTTTTATAACACTGCAATTTGTTACAATTAAATCATCACAAAGACACTGTTTAGCTTTTAAACATTACAAACACAACATGAAACCAGATGTATCGTTTCTTAAATTTCAAATAAAGAGAAAAAGTTAATAAAAAAAATGTAATTATAATGAAATTGAGAAAAGCACAGGAATTTTACTAGCAAAAACTGCATTAAAGTATAGTTAAGGTTGCAGCACTGGATGGGTAAACTCAAGATTGGGAAAACTTAGGAAATTGTTAAATTATGGTAACACAACTTTAACATCTCTCCCTCCCCTGCAAAGGTTTTTCTGATGACATCATTCTCTCCTAAAACAATGGACTTTTCACATTTCAGCAGCCAGACATGAATCAGTTTGTGTACCCAGAACTATTTAAAGTGCTCACAGTGAAAAACTAATGTCAGAAAATCAATATCTAGTAAATTTTAACTTTATAAAGAACCTACAGCAAATTTTGCTTAAAGGAACATAGAAAGTGTGAGTTTCATACAAATATATTAAATCTTGAATGGAAAATAATTCAAAATAAATATATAAGTATAATAAGAAAATATATCCACTTGGTAGAACAAGAAGTAGGTCATAGGGAAAAGCCATTCAGTTTGAAAGTTAATAAATTAATCATTACTTTTTTGCACAGGGCTCAATATTCTAGATAGCCCATTACTACATGTTATTGAACTTTGAAGAACTTTGGTGACCTGCTTTATATTTGTATCAGGAAGAGACAGATAGTCTTCTTTTTTCTTGCCAACTCCTGATGTCCGATATTACAAACTGGCAATAAACAATGTAGGTAAATTGATCAGCTATAGGTTTAACAAATCAACTGTGATATATATATATATATATATATATATATATATATATATATATATATATATATGGCACATACATAACATATACATTGTTAAATAAAAAAAATAAAAGACTAACTTTAAATAAATATAACAAAAGAAACTATAATATTATTATGCATTGAGATTTCCCTCTGTATCTTGATCTCCTGCATAGTGTGGGAACAGAATGAAGCTGTCTGTCCTTGCACATGCTCAAAACATCCTACTTAGTAAATAGAAGGTGTCAACGTGTATGAGATAATTCCCAACTCCTTGCCCAGCTCTACTTTCTGGGGAATGTATCTTTGACCAACCCCAGCCTAATAGTAAAGTTGCTTGGCCACGCCCCCTCCTTACCATTACTCTCATGTAAATCCACTCTGCTGCTGCCCACTGCACATTTGTAATTTTGTTGAATCTCCATTTCGCCAAACTGTCACATGGGCACTGGAGCTGCTTCATCTCATTGTCTACAAGTAGTAGAATATATGTAGTTTGCAGTGTACTCTGATTAGCTTAATTTAAAGTGACAGATAATAGACATAAGCTGAAGACGAATAAATTAATATAATATACATAGAAGTATTAAACTTTTGGAAAAGACAAACACCCAGTGAGTCAGGGGCTAAAGAAAAAAAGTCAGTAGTAAAATGTATTTTTTTCTGGCATTAGCTTATAAGTTGGGAGGGCAGCAGTTCCCCCATTGTCCTAATGAACTAGCCACAGCTGATTAAGAATTCTATGTGAGCTCTCCAAAAGCCCTTTCATGCTTGGGCCGGAGGTCAAGGAGGAAAGCTGGCTGCAAAAAAAGGTGTGTTTCTCATTTAATGATGTCATTGTAAGTGGGGGTCAACTTGACATTTTAAACACATCTGGTCCTTTTTTTCTGGCAACTGTGCTGTCAGCAAGTGTTTCAATAAAAAAACAGCTGCGTGATCTGGTGACATGGCCCCTTCCAAGACCTTAGACACCGGTACTGCTGCACAGGCTCCTGCTGTGGCTAAACAGGTATGGTAGGTTCAAAGGTCAGCTTGATGATGCTGAACTGTTAACATGAGTGTTTTATCTTACCGGTGGAAGGTGTGCTTGGTGGTTCTATTCCTAAAAATCTTAAATCTACTCTTCTATTCCCAGATGTGGTCAAAGCAAAAAAATGTAAGGAAGTGACTTTGGGTAGGATGGCAGGTCGTTTTCCCTTTCCCCCCTGTTCACAATCTGGTTATTTCTAGCCTTGGATTGGTGTCCAAGAAGGATCCTTGTCAGTTTAGTATAATTCATCATCTATCAGAGCATAGGTTATCAATTATGTTAGAAAGGATTTGACCGCATGGTCCCAGTCATGCTCTTAACTTTTTGACTTCTTCTAGTTCATAGGTCTAGCCAGCAGTTACTGGGCTGTCATTTTGACAGTTCTGTCCTGATCTTCGAATAGTTTCCTCCACTTCTTGTTCACTATTCAAATTATTCAGCATTTTTCTTGAATGGTGTGTGGTGGAGCTGTTAGGACTTTGATCTGTTTCCCACTATTTACATGATTTTCTTCTTGTGGGCCCAAGGGATTCTAACATTTCTCAAAGACTCTTGGGTATCTTTTGCCATTGGCAGTTGGAAGTCTCAGGACCGTAGTACTTGCTTTACATTTTTGGTATCACCAATGATTCTGTTGCAATTTAATTCAGTTTGCCTCAGGACAAGGTGCAGGATTTGCAAGCTGCAATCCCTATTGAAACACAAAAAGACAACTATTTGGGGTCTGCAGTGAGTGGGGTGGGGAGGATTTTTTGTAGATGCTTCTTTAAAGCCACGTGTAAGGTTTTGCAGCCTTTTCACCGATATTAGAGAGGACATCACTGTTCGGTTTCATTCCTTCGATTCATTTTATGAGAAATCTTTCTTTCTGAAAGACAAAATTAGATCAACATCTTGGGCTATAGACAGATATGGCTGGGTGGGTTGGATTGGGCATTTTCTTTTGAGGAAGTGGTGTGCAGTTGCCTGGCCACAAGAGCATTTCTAGAGCTTTTCCCTGTTGTTGCTGTTCTATTTCTCTTCTGGGAAGATGAGTTTAAGGACAGTTTCATAATGTTTCATTCAGACGGCATGGCTATGGTACAGGCTGCACCATAAAACAAATATTTGTCTGAAAACGTAAAGTCTGACCCAGAGCATCATTAAGCAGGAAAACAAGTAATACATCTACAGTAGTTCTTAATTAGAAAAAATGTTGATGACTCTGCAGGACCACGGAGAGATCCATGATACATTGGTGGAAGCAGTGATATTTACAAACTCAAAATGTATTCCTGTACCTATAAATGGAGTCTTCAAAGATTTAGATTTTCCCAAAAAAATGCTTCACGTCCTTGGTTTACACAGCAGCTAGTATTGTGACAAACAAGTGTTTTTTTCTTGAACTGCAGTGGTCCTTTAATTTCCAGTATACATCATCATTACCTGTGGTTAGTCTTCATCTGATGATTTGCTGTCCTAATCTTAATATGCATTTCAGAGCCTAATACATTCCTGGAGTCAGTAGCGTAGCTAGAGCATTTGCCTCCGGGGCTCCCCTCCCCCCACCCGCACGTGGTGCTAACATTACAGTCCCCTCTCTTCGCTATATGTCACCTTACCTACTTTCTCTCCCCTTCTCTCACTCTCCCTCCTTCACTCTTGCTCCCCCTCTCTCTTATTTTCTCTCGCCTCTCCCTGCTTTTCTGTCGCTCTCTCCCTCTCTCCTTCTATCTCTCCATTTCTCTCTCCTTCATATTCTCTCTCCCTCCTTCACCTTTTCCCCTTCCCTCTCTCTCCTTCATTTTCTCCCTCCTTTCCTCTCTCTTTCATTCTCTCTCATTAATACTCTCCTTCTCTCTCTCTCCTTCACACTCTCCTTCTCTCTCTCTCCCCCTCCTTCTCTCTCTCTCCTCTTCTAGCCTTCACACTCTATATCTCCTTCTCTTTCTCCTTCCTTCTCACTCTCCTCTCTCTCTCTCATTCACACTTTCCTTCTGTCTTTCTCTCTCTCCTCTCTCCTTCACACTCTTCTTCTCTATCTCTCCATCTCTCTCTCTGCTTCCCTCTCTTGCTCTATAATTTTCTCTGTCTCTCTCTCCTTTTCTCTCTCTCCCTCTTAATCCTCTCTCTACTTCTCTCTTCTTTTCTCTCTCTCCGTCACACTGTCCTCCTTCCCTCTCTACCTCCCTCCTTCCCTCTCTCTCCTTCACTCTCTCTGTCCTTCTTTCTTCCTCTCCTTCTCTCTCTCTCCTTCACACTTTCCTTCTCTCTCTCCCTCCTTCACTCCCTCCTTTTCTCCCTCTTTCTCCCTCCTTTTCTCTCTCCCTCCTTCTCTCTCTCTCCCTTATTCTCCCTCTCTCCTTCTCTCTCTCATTCACAATAATACTGCTAGAAACACAGCTGTAAATAGGGAGGAATATGGGAATTTGTCACTATCTATCTATCTATCTATCTATCCATCTATCTATCTAGCTATCTATATACAGTGGGGGGAAAAAGTATTTGATCCCCTGCTGATTTTGAATGTTTGTCCACTGAGAAGAAATTACCAGTCTATAATTTTAATGGCAGGTGTATTTTAACAGTGAGAGACAGAATAACCATAAAAAACAAAACAAGAAAGACGCATGTCGAAAAAGTTATAAATTGATTTGCAGGTCAATGAGGGAAATTGACCCCTTCAACTTAGTACTTGGTGGCAAAACGATTGTTGGCAATCAGACGTTTATTGTAGTTGGCTACCAGGTTTGCACACATCTCAGGAGGGATTTTGTCCCACTCCTCTTTGTAGATCCTCTCCAAGTCATTAAGGTGGATTTTTGGCAACTCAAAGCTTCAACCCCCTCTAGAGATTGGACATTCTATGGGATTAAGGTCTGGAGACTGGCTAGGCCACTCCAGGACCTTAATGTGCTTTTTCTTGAGCCACTCAACGCCCTGGCTGTGGGAAGGAGGTTCTCACCCAAGATTTGACCGTACATGGCCCTAGCCATTACCTTTTGATGCAATGCAGTTGTCCTATCCCCTTAGCAGAAAAACACCCTTAAAGCATAATGTTTCCACCTCCATGTTTGACAATGGGGATGGTGTTCTTGGGGTTATAGACATCATTCCTCCTCCTCCAAACATGGCGAGTTGAGTTGATGCCAAAGAGCTCGATTTTTGGTCTTATCTGACCACAACACTTTCACCCAGATCTCCTCTGAATCATTCAGATATTCATTGGCAAACTTCAGATGGGCCTGTACATGTGCTTTCTTGAGCAAGGGAACCTTGCTGGCACAGCAGGATTTCAGTCCTTCACAGGATAGTGTGTTACCTATTTTGATTTTTGTGACTATGGTCCCAGCTGCCTTGAGATCATTAACAAGTTCACCCCGTGTAGTTCTGGGCTGATTTATCACAATTCTCATGATTATTGAAACTCCACGAGGTGAGATCTTGCATGGAGCATCAGGCAATTATTTTGTGTTTCTTCCATTTGCGAATAATCGCATAAACTGTTGTCACCTTCTCTCCAAGCTGCTTGGCGATGGTATTGTAGCCCATTCCAGCCTTGTGTAGGTCTACAATCTTGTCCCTGACATCCTTGGTCAGCTCTTTGGTCTTGACCATGGTGGATAGTTTGGAATCTGTTTGATTGATTGCTTTTGTGAACAGGTGTCTTTTATACAGGTAACAAGCTGAGATTAGGAGCACTCCCTTTAAGAGAGTGCTCCTTATCTCAGCTCATTACCTGTATAAAAGACACCCGGGAGCCAGAAATCTTGCTGATTGAGAGGGGATCAAATACTTATTTCCCTCACTGACCTGCAAATCAATTTATAACTTTTTTGACTTGCGTTTTTCTTGGGGGGGGGGGTGTGTGTGTTATTCTATCTCTCACTGTTAAGATACACCTACCATTAAAATTATAGACTGATCATTTATTTGTCAGTGGACAAACATTCAAAATCAGCAGGGGATCAAATACTTTTCACCCCCACTGTATATTTCTGTTGTATAGTGTAGCGGACCCCCACTAAACTCATCCCCCTCAGCTGCATCAGCCTCCCCCCAGTAGAGGATGTTGCCGGAAAATGGAGAGCTAGCATGGAGTTGTGCTGCATGCAGAGGAGATTCAGGGAAGGGGTAAGGGAAGGGGAGTGGCTATGGGTTCTTGGGGGAGAACAATGGGAAAAAGACTTTGGGAGAAGTGCTGTTATGGGAACTGATCTTAGGGAGAGGAGCTCTTATGGGAAGAGGTCTTGAGGAGGGACACTTAGAGAATTATTACTGGGGGTTCAAGCACAAACAAGATTTTACAACTCCACATGAGGGTAATGTGGGTCCATTGTTTTGTTTTGCACCAAAGCCCTCTATTCTCTAGCTCTGCCATTAGCCAAAGTATCTTCATATTTTTTTACATACAATTTCATAATCCAAAAAAATTCAACAAAATAGTAAAGTATAAAGTATTTACAATATTTAAAACAAATGAGTCGCTCACTATATTTATAGTAAATAAAAAGTTCATCTGTGTTAAAAAAACAACAACATATTTCCTGCTTAGTTATTGCCCTGCACTCTAGAAAATTAGGCAGGGAAATGCAAATGCATTTTTAATCCAGTACTACTATATATGGCTCCTTTTAGGCACATGCTCAATATATTACACAGCGTTAAACCATAACATAGAATATAGGATACACCGATGAGAGGCAGTAACCTTGAAACAGATCTACGAGGGTTGGATTCCCAGCTTGTGTATAATCCATCCTGAGCTTTGCAAAAGAGCTGTGTAATACAGCGGACATATGCTTAAAAGAAGCCATGTTGAAATGCAAGAGCTGCCCAGGTTCCCCGAATGGAGTGCAATAACTGTATTTCTCGGAATTCTAAGCAGGAAACATGTTTTTTTTACTTGTTTTAGACATTCAAATGTGAATATATATATATATATATATATATATATATATATATATATATATACTGTATATTATATACAACTACATAGCCTTGAAGCATTTATTAGACGTACGGTATACACATAAACACATGACTATAGATCATGTGTTTAATTTCTATGACACATAAGGTGCTCCTTCAGTTGTGTCTATCCTCACATGTTCCAAAATTAATAATTAAACAAAAAAAAAACGGCCTGTCAGAGCCTTATTTACTACAAACCTAACCACATGAGAAGTGAATCGGCATCTCCTGCACACCAAAAACAAACCTTCAAATTAAAAGCCCATACCAGGATGAGGAGAGGAGAGCAAGGTGAGCTTCAGTATTAAAAACAAAGAGCCCTGTTGGACAGTTGTAAATGTATACACATTTAAAACTGTTGTTAATATTACCCCATATTCTATTAGCTACTCATAATCTGGTTTTGAGTTCCCCGCCCACAATCACTACGGGCCAGCCAAACCCGCAAACCGGCCTTAGAACCCCAATGGTTTCAGCACACCATTTTTTTTTTTACAAGCGCTTACTAAAGTTAGACAAAATCTATATTCTAATATATAAAATATTATGAGTACTAATTAGGATTTGCAAGGCATTTTGCAAACACTTGTTAAAGCTATAACAGCAATTAAACACACAATACTGTACTTTAAAAGCATGAGAAGGCATGGAAAGACATTATAATCAATTGCACAGTCTCAAATCATCTTCATAAGTTTATAACATATTGGGATAAAATGGTCACATATAAACAGAATTTTTATTAATTTTGGGTCACAACGTCAAATTTAAAAACATTAAAAAATTCCCGAATTGGAACATGAATAATTAAAAATAGGCTACTTTTGTGAGATCTGTTACCACCTGATGTTTCTCTATATCTCTTAATAGAGGGGTAATTTTCTCTCTCCCACAGTAGTTGTGTGTGTCCATTTTTCGTTTACAGCTATCCAGCGTTTAAATTGTTGTCTCCATTCACCCTGTTTTTTAGTATCATACAAGTTACTTTGCTCTTAAATTACTTTGTTCCCAAACTTTAGATGAAACAAAATTTGTCTACTATAATTAACGAGACTGTCCCACATTAAATTCCATTAATGGGGGTAACAAACTCTGGTATATACAATCTCTCTTTTCATACACTATAGATCTAGTCCAACAAATAGAGACTCTCTCTGTGTGCAATATATTTGTTCTTAACCAGGTGATTTGCCTGGTCTAGGGGCTGTTTAGTAGATGCCACAAATTTGTCTGCATGAGAATTTAAACTTACTATAATTAACGAGACTGTCCCACGTTAAATTCCATTAATGGGGGCTAACAAACCATGGTAAATAAAGTCTCTCTTTTCATACACTATAGATCTAGTCCAACAATAGAGACTGTCTCTATGTGCAATATGTCTGTTTTTAACCAGGTGATTTGCCTTGTCTCAGGGCTGCTTAGTAATAATCCCCCTCTTTTTAAAAAAAAAATATGCACACTTTCTTTAAAGTAAAGAGAGAAAAGTCTCTGTAGAGCGTTGGTCTGCTCTACAATAGGAGGTCTGCCTCTTGCAGATCTATCTGGTTGAAATCGCTCATTCAGCTATACCAGCATTCAAATCAGTCTCAAATCATCAAATATGCAATAAGTAAAGAGTCGTTACAGCATGAAGTATCAGCATAGAACATAAACATTTCAGTTTTATTTAACATAAAAGTAATTGCATATCATTCTAAATATTTGTGTGAATACAAAATCTGTTCTTGCTTTATTCAAAAATAAAGGAAACGTTCTTGTTTTGTTCAGTTTTCTTTTGTTTCTGCTAGCTGTCCTGCAACCTCATTTACTCTACATCTCCTTCATTTTCCAAGTTTTTCTATGCTCGTTTTTTATCCTCAAAAGGATAAGGATTATTATTTTCTAGCAGCTTAAATTGGAGCTACGCGTTAACACATAGCTCGTAACTGTCATCTTAGGGCTATTTGCGTGCTAAGATGCCTTGTAACATTGCTCGCAGCTGGCTTTGCGTGTTAACACGGAGGAGGGCCAAGAATAGGCTACATGGAGAGCTACGCTGATCTTCCCACACGTAAATCCTTTGATCTGTCATGACCGTAACCGCTAATTGTTTAATTCAGCTATTAAAGTGCTACGTGGTCACTCGCAAGCAAGCACATAAGATGCAAATGGAGCCCAGAGGCCAACGTGTGCTCTAGAACACCCGCAAAGGGGCTAAAGTACTTAGCACTTGAAATGTAAATAAAATCACTCTACTGTACATTTATTATAAGGGAAAGTGATGTTGGGTCACTAAATCGTTCCAGAAAAATACTTTATGTCATGATTATTTTTTGTGTTATATCGATCCCTATATTCAATGTGTTACGACATATACTGTAAGTCACATGTAATAGAATATCATATTTACGGATTTATTAATATTGCATTATACCTGGACCGATCGCAAACTGGATTTGAAGCACGTAGGACTTGGAAATCTACCCTCCCCTTTTCAGGGATGTAACTCTTACAATCTCTTTTTCCATTGGCTCCATCTGAACCCGTAATCACGAGATTGCTTAATTGTTTGCGTACAAGCAAGCAAGTCTGATAGCCGCAAACTGGTTTATGAAATAACGTCTCTCGCTCGTAGCTTGCAACCTTTTCTAATTTAATAGCGATGTAACTCGGTCAAATTTAAAGCTCAGAGCCCTTACGTGCTAAACATTGGAATTACGAGGCTGGAATTAATATGGCTCTATGTTAGCAAAATTAGGGCTTTTGTGGGCAATTCTATGAGGTGAGTTTGTGTTGAGATAAGAAGAGATTCATTACTGTATACCCTTTGGTACATATAGTAACAAAATAAAGAATAATAGTTTAAAAGAACATACAAATTATTGGCAATATTAAATTCCAGCCTCGTAAGTCCAATGTGTAGCACGTAACTGCTGCGGGCTTGAAATGTGTTTGTTGTACGTTGCTATTAAATTGGAGGGGGCTGCGAGCTACGGATTTGAATCGAAAATCATAGCTTGTTCATAGAACAATGGATTTGCGGCCGTGCAGACGATCTATTAGTGTAGACTGTAGTTACGGGAGGGTAGTTTTTTAAAGTCCTACGTGCTTCAATTACAGTTTGCGACTCACATTCCAGCTATTATGCAATATTAATAAAGCCGTAAATATGATATTCTATTACATGCGAGTTACAATATATGTATTAACACATTGATTGCAGGGATCGATCCAACATGAAATATAAACATGAAATAAAGTATTTTTGGGGGCCGATTTGCGGGCTTGAGAATGTTGTGCTATTAATTCTAAGACGTAACATCACTTTCCCTTATAATAAAATTACAAGGGCGTATTGAACTTTACACCCCTTGCGGGTGCTCTTGAGTACATGTTGGGCTTTGGGCTCCATTTGCATGTTACGTGCTTGCTCGCATGTGACATCTTAGCAATTTAAGAGCTGAATTGAACAAGTAGCGGTTACAGATCAAAGGATTTATAGGCGCGAAGTTCAACGTTGCTCCACACATAGCCTAATCGTCTTAACACGAAAGCCTCCTGTGAGCTATGGAATGGGGCTAATTTAATACCCGGAACCCGTACATTTGGAGTTACGTGCTACGTTTTAAAAGAAGCCCCAATGTAATAGGGCTGTAAGTAACTTAAAAAATAAAGTGGTGGTAGGTAAGTAGGAAGTAGCATAATAACATCTCTATCTGTACACATAATTATATCAATCTTAATAAGGTATTAACTTCATACCTTCTCTGTGTGTCTCTCGAACTCCAGCCAGGGCCCAGATCTTCGTCAGTCCCTTTAAGCTTCATTGCACAACTTACACAAAGTGTTGGGGGTTATCCTAAGGAAATGCCCTCTTGGAAATTCAACCAAGTTCCACATATTCGTAAAAAAGGATGCAAAAGTGTCTGACAGGATATGTGTTAACCTGTCATTTAGCATTATATAGTTTCTTTGCTGTTTAACTTGCACCAAATCTAGTGCCTGAGATTTCTATTTTTAGTTATATTGTTTTTAGCTGCAAGTAATATAAACTGTAATATTTTAATTTGCTGGCATGATAGACAGGGTGGAGAAATTCCCAGAAGACATGTTTCAATACTCGGGGTCAGTTGAGTATGAAATAAGTTAGTGGCTAAAGTCATGATGTCCTGCCAGAGTTACTGAGCCTTCGGGCATTCCCACCAGATACGTATGAATGAACCTATCAAGGTACATCCCCTAAAACATTGTGGGGTCTCGGAAGGTTTCCATTTGGACAACCGTTCTGGGGTGATGTAGGCCCTATGCAGGACTTTTATTGAGTGACCCTTTCACAGCCTTGTTCCAAATTTCTCTCCATTTATTGGCAACTAAACTTTGCGAAAGATCTTTCTGCCTTTCATATCTTGATCTTTAGAGATCACCTGGGGCGTGTTAAAAGTGTCATATAATGCTCCAAGTGTGCCTTTCATAAGAGGGGCCTTTTCGCAGATGGTTGTGAGCCAGGTCTTTGTGGGTGTTCCTGATTCATGAATTAGAGATGTGACCATATGCCTCAATCTGCAGAAATTAAAATGTTCCTCTAGGAGGATATTATGGGCATCTCTCAGCTGTTCATATGAAATAATTTTCCCGTCTAGGAGCCAAGCCCCTGGTCTGTTGAGGCCTCTGGACCTCCACCAGTTCATTAAGATGGTAGTAAGGTCCTCTGGGAATTCAGGGTTGGGAAAATGTGGTGTTAAAGAAGAGAAGATGGGCAAGATGTCATATTTGGCATAGGCTCAATTGCAGCAGACTAGGGAAAGTTTGATTATGGGGTTTGTTGGGTTTCTTATAAGATTGTGAGCGTTACCTTGCGCAGATAATATTGTCAGAGGTATAGGGGCACATTAAATAATTCTCTATAAAGACCCAAGCGGGCTGGTGGAATGTAGAGTGGGCAAGTGGGATAAAAGCCAGGTGTGCAGCTTTGAGATATAATTTGAGATTAGGGCAAGAAAGGACTCCCCATATTTTATGTTTCAATCAAAATGTTCTTGCTATCTTCGGGGGTTATATCACCAGATAAAATGAAAAATCTGTTGTTGAAGACTCTTTAGGTCTTTTGAGATTACCGATATAGGGAGTGTGTGAAAAAAGTAGAGGAGTCTCTGCAACAGGTTAATTTTAAATGCATTTTTTTTGGCCTAACCAAGATATTGGGAATTTTGACCTACTATGTAGATCTTTTGAGAATTGGGAGAATAATGGTTTATAATTAGCGCTATATAGGTTATCTGGATTATGTGTGATGTTTATCCCCAGATATTTTATGTGGGTCTCGGGCCATGAGAAATTGTATTTGGTCTGGTGGAATTCTTTGTCTTCTGGGGTTAGATGAATTGGCTTTAGTTTTAATCCTGAAACATGGCCAAACCACTCTAGGAGGTTCATTAAGGCTGGGGCAGAGTGGGTAGGGCTGGTGAGGGAAGTTATTTCTGAGTAATATCGATCCCAGGACTCAAGGGTTTAATTCATATCATGAAACCCACATTGACTAAAACAGATGATCTAATGCCTTTTATAGATTGCTTGATTGCAAAACCGATCGGCAAATATTAATTATTGGCACTAATTAATTGTTAACCTCTAATTGCAGATTACATATAACTTTGTTTTACTGACATCATGATGACGGTCTCATTTACTATTGGCTGTGTCAGTTCATATGATCACACCCCCTGAAATCTGACTTAAAAAGGCAGTGTTTACAAATTCAGCCTTAAGGTCGGGATTTGCAAGCATTTTTTTAAAAACACCCACAGCCAAATATATGAGTTTGAGGGATTTGCGGGCTTCTAAGAGAATAGGGCCCCAAAACACTTATGTGAAGACTGTGAGGAGCCCACTCTGCCAGCAGGGGCAAATTTTTTCCTCATATACTGGTTAATAAATGAACACCTTTAGCACCTTCATCTTGCATATATCTTGAAGCAGGGATGCAATAATGTTATTTTGTATCATATAAAATAGCATTATTCACATTGTAACATCAGAGAGGAGCTTTGTTATTCACACCCACAACGCACATCCTGCAAGGAGCTTTGTGTAAATTACAATGTATGTTCCAAGTCTGTTTAAATACATTTTTAAGTGTGAAAACATGGTGCCCCTGCAGACAGACACCCCTATGCACTTGCCTATTCTGCCCAATTGAAAATATAGCCTGGATGAAAAATTACTTTAAATATACAAGGAGTTTTTATCTGTACAATGTTAAGGGGGCAGATATATCTGCCTGTGCATTCATTAGCTCTAATTCAAAGCTAATTTCTTTACAAGGACATATCCTGCAGATCAGAAGGTGTAAGAAGTAGGTTTATTAAACAAAATGAAAGCCTGAAGTAAAGAATAATTGCATTTAAAATTGAAAATGTAAAGGATGTGTTTATTTCTCTATTTTCTACCAACATATTTGTTGAATGAAAGGTTTTGAGGCAATGTGTAAAAATACTATTATGATAAAAGAATATGATAAAAGAATAATTAACTTTGACTTTCCAGCATTGTAAAACACTGTGCATGTATCCTCTTCCCTTGGAATAGGCAGTTGACCAAGGGTGGATACAGACATAAAAAAGGCTAGTAGATAGGGCTTATGGGTATTATTCACTTTAGTCCATATGAGCTATTAGGGGCTAGAATTCCCTAGTTATGGATTTATGTTATTTAATATTTGTAAGTTTATTCCCCCCAAACCCACAAGACTAGTGGTTGGGGTAAAATGAGGAGGCTTCTAATGATCCTCTTGCAATTACAGGGTCCCTGAGATATGCATGCAGTTCTTTTTAACCCTTGTGGTAGTTTATTGACCCTTAACTACCACAATTGTGGTAGTGAAGGGAATTACACTATTTAACTATCCCCCTGCCCAATTCACAAGTGGGCAGGGTTCAATATGGTACATCCAAAGATGCTCCCTAAGGTGTTTTTTTTGCCGTTTATTTTCTACCCTTTAGGTGTATTTTACTGTGATTGAGCCCTGTATTTTTTTTTGTTAACTCTGCCCTGAATGAAGATACACAGAGTATCAGTTGGATAGCATCGCTTATTTGTTTCACAACCTAGATTTTTCTTTCTTAAAAAATATTTTGCAGAAAGATCTCATACAACTTTATACTAATTTATGTGATTAATAGATAAAGAAGTTTTAAATTTGTTTTGTCTATTATACTATATAGATGTGGCTCTTCAATGGTCCTTGAAATAAGTGCTATCCAACTTCTTTGGTGTGGGGGGTCTAATTATATTAGACCAACATGCAAGTGTCCTGGATGCAATAAACATAACTTTACAAGGTTGTTTTCTTTGAATAATTCTACCTCACCTATTTTATCAAATCTATCTATCTATCAAGCTGATTAGCAACAACTAGAATGTTTCATAGCTTTTTTTGCTCATTATGCCGAAAGTACCAATACTTTCGGAGGGCACTGTATATAATTATATGTATACTTTTGTTTTTTTCCTAGGTTTTTCTTCCAGCATTTATGATGCTGGGAGCTGGTGGAGAGGGTTGCTGTGCAAATCGATGCGGGGTAAGTTAATTAAAACTCCTTGCAGTATTTACAAATATAGTTTTGTTATTTGTTAAGATAAAATAATATATTTGTTTAAGATAAATTACTTAAAAGATACTTATTGTGTAAATTATAAATATGCATTGATCCAGGATATAATAAAGTTCAGGAGGGAAGTATTTTCTATGTAAAAATATAAATATAAGAACAAGAGGTTGTGAGTTAAAATTGTAGGGTGGAATATTAATGGATTTTGTGCAAAAAAAGGCTAGTAGATAAATTGAATAGACTTCCAATGGACATGGTGTGGACATACTCAAGATTGTTTGGGATAAACATAGGGCCATTTAAAAGATAAATTAAGCCAAACACTTATAAAATATAACTTAAAAAATATCAAATGTATGTTTCTAAGGACACTGAGATTAGCCCTTCAATTCACAAAATTTTACAGATACTGTGACTAGTTGTATGTTATCTATGGTTTTTGATCCATAGAATATAGACATTAGTCAAAGAATAGTTCTTGAAAAAATAAAAGCCGTATCTTCTTTGTATTTTACTATACTATAGACATTAGGGGAGACTGTCAGGATGGCTAGAACTAAATAGTCTGGAAGACAGAGGAACAATAAGAAGTGCACTTCAGCAATTATATAGATTAGCTTTAATCTGTTAAATAGATCACTGTACTTTATTTCAGTTATAAGAAGGCTTTACATTTAACCTCTGAACCTCTGTGGTTAAGAGTCGACTGGGGGATTAAATAGCATGTTTAAAGCAATATATTTAAACTTTTCTGGTCTTTACAGTTGATGTGCTGTATAATATCGTTTAATTGACTAAGTACTGACAACTGTAATCTCCTCTGAGATCATATCTAAAAAAATGACAGATGGGGTCATTCCATGTCATTGTATTTACCCTCTTTATCTCTATAAAGTCCATTCATTTTGGTTGCCCGTCCCTCTCCATCTGATTTACTGAAAACTTTCCATTCTCCTTTTAGTCCATTGCTGATTCAATTTTTCCCTCTCCATTGAGTTCTGTTACTTCCCTCTGAACTTTCCCTCTCCCTTCTTTCTAAAATGTTTTTGCTCTCATTAAACCCTAGCTCTCTCATACAAGCTGTCCCTTTCCCTTGAGTCTCTTTTTGTGTGGAGTTTCTGTTGTCTCATTTGGCACTTGCCATTTTATCTAAGCTTCCCTCTCCCTTTTTTTTCATGGAGTTTATTTTCTCTTATGTGGCCCTAGCCCTTCTATCTATGCTTTCCCTCTACTTTGAATCATTTTTTTCCTGAAATTTCTTTCCTCTCATGAAATTCCAGTCTTCCATAAGAGTATTCCTTCTTTCAAAAACATCTTCTCTCTCCATGGGATTATACTGTTCAATTGAGTTTTCTCACTCCCTTGTGACCCTGCTTCCTGATATTCCTTCCATCTCCACAGATTTCCATCTTTCCTTTGAGAATCCCTCACCCTTGTGTACCTTCCACCTCATGTTCTCTTGTTCCTTTGATCTCCTTGAAGTTCTTTTCACTCCTTTAAGTGTTCCTTCTCCCCTCCTTCTTCCCAAAGTTCATTCTCTTACCATAAAGTTCCATCCCTTCTCTTAGAGTCTTCCTTCTCTCTTGTGTCCCTTTTTCCAGAAGTTTCTTCTCTCACCATGCAGTCCCACCGCATCTATCATAGTTTCATATCAGAATTTCTTCTCTCAGAAAGCAGTCCCGTGCTTTCCCTTAGAGATTCTCCATTCCCTTGTGAACCCTTCGTCCTTAAGCACCTTCTCCATAACATCCAATCCTTTCCTTAAGAATTTCCCCATCTCTATTGTATCCCTTATACCCAGAATTCATTCACTCTCCTCAGTTAGCCCTTCTTGCCAGAGCCTTTCTCTTTCAGACCCCTGCTTGAGTAATGTTTTTTGCTGTATTTTTAGATGTTATTATCGGTCCTTCTCTCTGCACTGGGGGCAGCTGGAGGTACATATTGTGTGATCATCTCGGCAATGGGCCTAGTGCATGGACCTCAGTGTGACACAGGAAATGGAGAATTTGTGTACCCTTTCAGAAATGACACAGAGGAGTAAGTTAGCTTGTCAGTATCAAATAATTAACATGTAAATCAATATGGGCCAGTAACATAATGGTGGGCAGCCTGCAGTGAATGGGATGGATGTGACCCTTGGAGATTTTTCATGCGGCATCTAGTTTGCTTTGTACATTTTATCCATCTAAATTTTCTCCTAGCAAGCTGTCCATAAATGACATTTTACTTTCTCTAGCCCCTCAAAATATAATTATTTTATTTGTAGACTACTAGCATTTGTCGTAGAGCTAAGAGTACAATAAACACATTGATACAGTAGGATATAAAGGCCCTACTCTAGAGAGAGCTTATTTGCCTTTACTTACACATAATCCAAATTGCTTACTAACTTGTAAAAAACATGCCAACGTCAACTGGTTAAGAAAACAAAATGGCAGACAAGAAAATCTTTTAAGATGAGTACTAAGTATTTTTACAGAACAGATTACAACCATTCCTGTTGCCCAATGCTAATGGACTAAGAAACCACATTGAATGGTTCACATAGAAACCGTATTACCTAATTTTCACATTTACAATGTTACGTTGTCTACTCAATAGTAAAATGATCAAATAACTATATTTTGTTTTTTCCCTTTTATAGAGAAAACTATTTGTTTAATCAAGACACTTGGAGCCTTTGTAAACAACCTGAAAACATTGTACTGTGGAATATAGTTCTGTTCTCTATCCTCCTGGCTGTGGGGGGAATTGAAGCCGTTCTGTGCATCATTCAAGTTATCAATGGACTGGTGGGGTGTCTGTGTGGAACCTGTCTGAGGAAGAGGAAGGTCAGAAGTGAAGTCTAGGTATGTTTAATTAATTATTATTATAATAATAGATGATATTTTCTTTTTTTGAACTCAAGAGCATGTGGATGGGAGATTAACGTAAACAGAACTTTATGAACCTTTTACTACTCAGAGATGCATTTTTAGCTTATATTATACACATATGCCCATACATTACTACTGCTCTTTTTTTCTTGCTATTTCTTTTACCTAGAACCACTAAATAATGTATATATTTTATTTATATTTTAATCGAGAAAATATGTGTGATATTTTCCTTCTTTGTTTCAGACGGGCGTTGACTATCCATCAAGATCCCTTAAAGAAGAAATTTGTAATGCTTGAATGATTAGATGATAGATGCAAACCACAACCCCTCCAGTCAGACCATGTTCCTATCGACTTCAATCATTCATACACTATGCTATCCTTGTACTTATTTTTGTTAAGATTATCTTTATCTGGTTCTCCACTGATTTTAAATATATGATTGATGTTTGTATGTAAATAATCACTGAAGTCCCATATTTATAATTCTCTTTTTAAGATCTATATATGATGAAAGGTAAAAACTCATATAGAAAGTAAAAAATAAAATCAAGCATTTCAATATATAAATAATTGTATGTAACAATCAGTAGCGGAGCTAGTGAGTGGAGGGCCCCGGTGCAAAAAAAAAAAAGGGTTCACCATTTAGTTTGTTAATAATAAATTGAAAATAGCAGTAAATCAAAGCTTTAATATAATTTCAAAACAATGTTTACTTCATGTCTTCTCTTTTGATGACATTATTCAAGACGTACCAATGCAGCACAATCAATGCTATCTCAGGGGTAAAGCAATGCCATTAAGGAGCTAGACAATGTTTATAAATTATATTTTCTGGCTAAACATTTTTAAAGTTAAATTTATTGTAAACTAAAAAAGAGATTTAATAATAAAACTGGAAAACTGCCATTTTAAGTGCAACCTTTCCTGTCCAGCACCAAGAGGAAAAAGCAACGCGGGTGATCCTGAAATACAGAGTTGCTTGGGGTGAATTGCTGTCGGCACCACAAGTGCGATCATGCACCCACCAGTATAGATGCAGGGAAACTGAGCGCCCAATTCCATAACAGATTAAACAGATTACTGTCCCTTTGTTATAAATAGATGAAGGATTTCAGTTGTATTTCTGTTTCCTAAGAACACACCAAGGTAAAGTCCAACCCTTGAGGAAGCTCTAATGTGGGCCAGCAGCAAGGTTTTTGTGTTTGTGCAATCATCAGCTTGTTCTATTACCGACACGGGGGGGGGGGGTTTGGGGGGGGGGGGTTGTAAGGGGTCCTCGTGGAGGCCCAGGGGATGACGGTTGCAGCAACAGGAGACCCAAACATTAATAGTAAAAAGAATGTCAATACAAAAAAAAGGGGGGAAAAAAGCACTAGCCCCCCCCCCAGGGCCTCAGTACATTGCACCAACTGCACCGGTGGTAGCTCCGCTCCTGGTAACAATATGCATTGCTGGACTATGTTATTAAAGGTATATATAAGTTTCCTGGGGTTCAAATGTTTGGTAAGAAACAGGCAGTGATCATCCGAAAAAAAAGTGTTATATAGATAAGTTCAGTGTACTTACAAAGTTAGAGGCAGGAAAGTAAAATCCAGATTTGCCCACCCACAGCAAGCTTAAATAACCAAGTACGCAGAGGAGAACAGCCAGATACAAAGTTTGACCTTTCTGATAGAGACCAAAGGAAGTACTGCTGCAGGATGGAATCACATGGTTGGGCGGGGTCTGAGCTGACAGCTGAATCGGAGCACAAGGAAAGAGAGAGGCTACATATCCCAGACTGCTTTGCAACACAGGAACCCCAGAGTTTGATACAAATGTTTCAGCTAACCTCTGCTTTCTCCTGATCGTCAACTAACAAAAGCTGATGCTTGCAAACTGAAAAGATTTAGCAAACATCAGGAGGAGTTTGTAAATGTTTATGTTGGTATTTTTTTCATGCAAAAACATTTTGTATACACTACTGATTCACCTCTATAAGATGCATACATAATCCAGGAAACTTAGATATGCCTTTAATGCTTCCCACATGTGTATTAATTTTTAAAGTTGACAAAACAGATAACTAACGCCAGTTATAAAATGACATAGGGTGATATTTACTAAGCTACTGCAGGGGTTGTGATGTTTAACAGTGTTATTGAAGTGCTCTATTTCCTATGACAAATATTGTCATGGCACCCTTAAAACCCGACTGAGCCCCTTCAATAGCTTAGTAAAGGTCCCTCATTGAGATACATACTGTTACAGATAAGAACACAGGTAAGGGATGTGTTATGTGATAATATTGCCACCACTCACAAATCGATGAACTTTGCCACCTTTATAAATTCATACATCACAAACTTGTGCTACTCTCATAAGAAAAGCATGTATACATAGAAAATATGCATTATATTTAACAGCGGTTTATCAATAATTTAACTCTAACTGCACATTCACTTCTGGATTACTACTTTGTCGTGGTGAAGGGGCTTGTGTACCTCAATGAAGCTGTGAACTATACCATGTAGGTTTACCCAAGATGGGCATGTCATAGCAGAGAGGTCAGACAAATTGCAATCCACTGGAGAAGGAACTGGCAACAAACTTCAGTATCTTTGCCAAGATAACCTTATGGATAAGCACAACCAGAGACATAATGATAGATGTGCCTGGCATGCTGTGGTCGATGGGTCATGGAGAGTCAGACACAACTAAACAACAACAACACGCTGTCTAGGCTTAGAACTTGCATCATTGCACTCCTATTATAATCATATTAAAAGCTTTCCATCGTTAAGTGTTTCCCAAATTAGCATATGAAACAAGAAACTAATTTGACTAATTAGGTGAGAGTCAAGGTTTATTCTCAAATATATTCATACTTATGAGTAAATTATGTTTTGCAAATTAATGTGATGTGCCAGCGATATAAAGACAAGTTTAAAATATATATAAAAACAAATCCAGATCCCCTCCCCAAGACCCTTTCCCAAAGCAGATCGCATCCCCAAGACCCTTTCCCAAAGCATGTCCCCTCCCCAAGGCAGAGCCCCTTCACGAAGACCATTTTCCAATATAGATCCCCTCCCCAAGACTCCTCCCCAAACCAGATCCCCTTCCCAAGACCATTTCCCAAACAGATCCCCTCCCAAATGCAGATGCCTTCCCCAAGACCCGTTCCCAAAGCAGATCTCCTCTCCAGGACCCCTTCCAAACCCTTCCAACTTCTGGAGGATGCCTCTGGTGCATTGTACTGCGTTTATATTGTAATAGCATACTGAAAGCTTACAATACTATTAAATGTCTATAAGTCAATGATTTAATAAACTTCAAATTATTTTTCCCTCTTGGAATCCATCATTTATTTAAGTTCCATTATGATATTAAAATAATATAAGGAGTGAATTTATCAGGTTCTCTGATTTCTAATAAATAACCACTGAGATTTAAAGGACATCAAAGTTTAAAGTTTGATAATGACGGGAATAATTTTAAAAAGCGAGTAAATAAGTAAATAGAACCTTTGCATTTTGCAACTTTTATATGCAGTTATTTGGTACTGGAGGCTTCAATTTTGTTTTCTTCTAAACTAATGAGCTACAGCACTGCTGAGAACACTGGCAGTTGTAGCTGCCACATGCCCATTCTGCAGATGGAGACTTCATGTATATTCAAAGTCTCTTCTCACATCAGGAAGCTGATGTGCTGAAACCAAAAATGATGCCAGCAAAATGTAAATACTAATAATATAAATTAGGAGCTGCATTTTTTTACATTCTATAAACATGTTCTTCAACTGAGTAAATTAAAAAAATATGATCACAGCTGTTCATTAAAGTTCTTGGATTCATCCAGCTTTCATAACTCTTAAATAGTGAGTATTAATATTTTCAAATCATTGTGATAAAACAATATTTCTGAGAACATTTATACTAAAAATAGTTTTTCCGCCATTTTAAGCTGAGCTCCTACCATCTTTTCAAACTGTGGCAGGCTGTGTAGCACATTTCCTTATACTCTGCCACCAAATAGAGTGGTAGGGAAGCCTAGGAAGGTAGACCCAGCAATCAAACAGTTTGCTGTCTACCGGGTGCACGAGTTTGACATGTTGTGGATCGGTAGATAAGTTACTGGTAAGGGCTGTAAGTGACCCAGTAGTCTTAATACATATTGAAAGATGCAGTCTCCAAAACAACTATTTTATAGAAGTAGGAAACACGGTAAGGGAATAAGATACTACCAGTGCCAAGTGCTAGCCCAGGGAGACCAACGGAGCTTAGGGAGGTTAATGTGTGGCTAAAAATGTGGTGCAGGATGGAGGGTTTTATGTTTTTGGAGCACTAGGCTGATTTTTCTCCTGGGTACAATCTCTATAGCAGTGATGAATTGCACCTTAGTGATGATGGAGCTTGTGTGCTAGGGGATTGATTAGCAGGAGGGTGATCGTCTAGATAGAAGTAAGGGGCTATAAAGTGTAGAGGGAGTAAGGGATGAATGAACTACTTATGGGGGAGGAGAAGGAGGGGAAGTATAGTCAATAGGGAGGTTTTGCAAAGTACTTCAACTTACATTGATTGACATAGCACCTTCAACTGTATGCTTACTAATGCAAAAAGCTTGCCATGAAAAATGGGTGAGCTAGAATTATTAACAATAATTCAGGAAAGGGATTTGATAAGCATTACTGAAACATGGCGGGATGATTATCTTGACTGGTCAGTTAATTTGAATGGTTATAACCTATTTAGGAAATATAGGGACAAGAAAAGGAGGAGAGATTCACCTTTATGTAAAACTTGATTTAAATCCTAAAATATATTTCTGGCGGAACAAGAGATAATGTTGAAACCATGTGGGTTGAGTTAAACAGCAGAGGAACAATACAAAATAAGTTGTAGGAATATGCTATAAACCGCCAAACATAATTGAAAGAGGATATGCAATTATTGCTACAGATTGGAAATGCAGCTAAGCATGGGCAAGTTCTGATAATGGGAGATTTTAATCAAGGAAAACAGTATCAGAAATCTGTATCTTTTCAGTTAGTGTTAAGAAAACAAAGTTATAAGGGGAGAAAGTTAAAAGGGCAAATTTAATGGTCTAAGGGCAAAGAACAGGTAAAGAACAGGTAAAAAATGAAAATAAATGGACAACATTTAAAGCCCTAAATATACTTACTATATACGATGTGGAAATAGAGGGTAGAGGGAAAAAAGAGTAAATCACATCATATGTCACAACAATGATTTAAAGATCTAGATAAGCAGTAAAAAGCAGGCATTTACATTATACAAAAAAGAGGGAACAGAGATTGCCTTATGTGTGTACAAAGAACTTAACAAGTCTTGCAAAAAAGTTATTGGATAAACAGGCTAAAATAGAAAAGTTACTTGCAAAGAAGAGTAAGACTAATCCTAAATATGTTTTAAATATATTAATGGAAAGAAGTCTGGAAAGGAATGTATAGGAACGTTAAATTTTGAACTAAGCACAGTGAAAAATAGTGATCTGGAAAACGCAGATGAGATGAATAAGTTATTTTCTCAAGGGATGTACCTGTGGTGGGACACTAAAACAAAATGGGGCTACACTACCATCGCCAAATAATTGGTTAATGCAGAAAGAAATTCAAAGAAGGTTGAAAAGAATAAATATTAATAAAGCCCAAGGCCCTGATGGAATACATCCAATGGTACTGAGGGAACTGGGTTCTGTAATAGCCAAAACATTATATATAATTTTTCAAGACTCACTCTACACAGGTTCTCTATCAGATGACTTGAGAAAAGCATCTATGATACCTTTATTTAAGAAGGGAGCAAGAGCAAATTTAGGGAACTATCGACCTGTAAGCCTCAATTATGCAATGGGGAAACTTTTAGAAGGGTTAATAAGGTATAGTATACAGGAATATATATATATATATATATATATATATATATATATATATATATATATATATATGTGTGTTACAAGATACAAGGGATACAGGAGTTGCAGTAAATATCTGCTCGTGGATTGAGAGCTGGCTAAAAGACAGGAAGCAAAGGGTTGTGGTAAATGGAACATACTCAGATTGGACTAATGTGGTAAGTGGGTTTTTTAAGGTATCAGTATTAGGTCCTTTCCTTTTCAACATATTTATTAAAGAATCAGAAGTAGGACTGTCTCATTTTTTGATGCTGACTCAAAGTTATGCAAGATAATTACATTTAAAAAAATGGTGTACTTTTTCTCAAAAGTGATTTACATCAATTACATTTAATTGGCAACTAAATGTCAGATGAGATTTAACACAAATAAATGTAAAATTATGCATTTTGAAAAGTAAAATAGCAATGCTATTTATAATCTAAATGGAACAAATCTAGGGTTGTCAGCGATAGAAAGGGATTTAGAAGACAACCACCTAGGTAACAGTACTCAATGCCAAGCAGCATCTGCAGAGCCAGAAATTGCAGAGATTATATAGAAGTTATCATACCAGAAAGTAAAAATCATATAGCCTTTTATTTAATAAATATTTAATGGCAATTTTGCTTTAGTAGGAGTCACAATTCATACATATTATCAGAGTAGATTGATAAAACAGAATTCTTTATGACAGGACCAGTGTGGACATATATTTAAAATATACTATTTTGAGTAGTCACTCTTGAGCATATGCAATAGTAATGCAGCGTATAATATATAACCTTTTATATGCCATTATGCTGCAGTCACATTTAGCATTTTGGTTTCTGTTTATCAACCTCATATAGTAGAACTAGGCTAAAGCTTTTGTCTACATAATGGCGTGTGTGTTGGAAAACTCCTTAGTATACAGGGAACACCTCTTGAGAAGGCATCCGGCAGGATCAGTTGAGAAAAAAAGGGTGCCTGCAGTGAAGAACACATTGTTGTTCTTTACCAAGTTTAGATATTCAAAACATCAAATTTAAAAAATAGTTGAAGACTAGTGGTAATTTAGTATCAGGAACACCACTGCATTATTTACAGAATTTAGAGAATATGATCACATATAATCAGACTGATAAGAATGTTCTTTTTTAATATTAATTTTGAACTCCAAACTTTCTTCAGCATTTCTTTAGATAGAGAATCATAGGCGTATTTAGGTTTTATGGATAAAACTTAAAGAGAAAAACACCATGGGCCTCATTCAAATGTGATTTGGTTAATTGAATAGAGCTCTATTTATGCACATAGCATATTTTTTTACAGAAGCTTTTAGTTAGTGAAGACCTTGCTTTTGGATAGAAGCTCACTAACTAAAAACTTCTGTAAAAAAATATGCTTGTGCTTATTTAGAGGCCTATTTAATTGGCCAAACTAGGCCATATTGTTTCCCTTCACACTTTGTTAATGTAATGAAATCCATACATATTGTTTGGAAAGGTTGATATTTGCACAGACAATGCAACCCATACAAAAATGTTTTTTATATACTGTGAACACTTTAGATATTATATCTAAATATTGCTGCATCTCTGTGTATTTGACTTTTCTTTTTATGAGGGATAAACCTTGTAAAGGATGTGTCAGTTTGACAGTTTTTACTCAGTGGGGAGAGAATCTCTTTGATAATGTTCCAATCAGGTTACCATTAATATATGCAGGAAGCAATATGCTGAAGAACTAACAATCTGTTTTGGTTTTCCTGCAGCATACAATGTAGATTTGCACTGTTGTTGAGCCGAGGTGTAAGTGTCAGCAATGTCTGCGGTGTGTAGTGTAAATAGGCTGTGTGCGCGAGGGCAAACCGTTTGTTTAGCTGTGTAGTTCCGCCTTTTGTAATGGTAATGTTATTAGGTTTGAGTGATTGTGGTAAAATGGCTGGGATTGTGTATGTGTTAGGCGGGTGTTGAGCATTTAGCGTCCTTCCTAATAGTGTATTTAGTAAAAGGCGTATGTGGTTGGCGGTGTTTTGCTTGCTTGTGTAGGCCTCGTTTTCGTTTTTTCGGTGGCCATTTTTTCTCTTGCTTAGAGGATTTTCGAATGGCGAAAATCTTTAAATTCCCCCCTTGCTGTGTGTGTATTTTTTTATTTTGTGTGTTGTTCATGTTTTTCGCTGTGTGTGGTGCCGCCGTTAAGTTCTTATTTTTTTAAAGCTTGTATTTGTGGCGGTTTCCTTTTCCAAGTGTTACGGGCCGTAATTTTTATAGCCGATCTTTTCAAAGTGCTATGGGTCTCGCACTTTGAATTGTGTATTTGAGTTTTGTGTTGATGTCTAGTTCCGCGGATTGTAGCTATGATGCTCAAGTCGTGAGGGGTCGTAGAGAATAGTGCCTATGCGCTCATCTCCACCAGCGCAGTGAGCGCCTTTGGCGCTCCCTGCCTCAGTCGTAGGCACTCCTTACCTAGTGCTCCTTGCCTGGTCGCAAAAGCTTTGCGAGCCCGCAGTTTTAGGTACCTTTACCTTATGTATCCCATCAATTGTTTCAGTATGTTCTATATTTTTAGATTTAATTTAAATTTGTTTTTCTTTGCTAATTCTTATTGGAGATTTTACATCTTGCTGCCTAAAGCAACTACTGTTCTTTTGTCCCATTTTACAGAGCTCTTAGTTTTCAGCAATACAACTTCCCAAATGCAGAATTTAAAATAATTTATAAATTTTATAAACAAAAGTAAGCAGAATATACATACATGTAAAGAAAAAGTTATTTTCTACAAACCTAAATTGTAACAGGAATGAACCACAATGTCTCTATATTTATTAGGGCTGCTTGTTTCTCTTTCCTTATTTACTCTTTGCAATCCATTCAAAAACAAACTATTATGATCCCATTTTGGAACAATTCCACATGCAAAATGTCCCTCTAAATCACTTGCAAAAAAATTCTAGGAACTATTTCCCATCAAGTTCCGTAAAAATCTCCAACTAACACACCTCTTCCCGAGACCTCTCCTCAAACATTTATTTCACATACTTAAACCACCTAAAAGTTCGACAACAAAATTCCATAAACATGACAATTATTATTTTTTTATTTGGAAAAAGTTCTGAAATGATTTATCTTTGTCTCGTTTTTTTACAGCACAGAAACCTGACATTTTAACGGTGGTGTTTAGACTTTTTATATCCACTGTAAATGAGGCCCAATGTGTCCACAAGTCCTAATTATCTTGGTGATGGTTCTCACATTTTTTTTTTTATAACTTTTTTATTGAAAGAATAAACAAATAGAACATCGTAAGTTCAGCAAATCATATAACAAATCTCTCAAGTATCAACAAGATATATCAAAAAGTTTCTTTCAAAGTTTTTCTTTTTTGGTTAGAATAACACATGAACATGTAAAACATATATATAAAGTCACACAAGGTCTTGAACATATATACATTCCTCAAAGCAGACATGTGTCCAGGAGGTACAGTAAGGTGAAACCATAGATCAAACATCAGGTCAACCCATAAAAGTAGTTCACACAAACCTTATTGTGGACCTCGTAGAGTCCATAAGTCCCAGCAGGAGGCCCATCGACGGTATCTTTCATCAATTTCAGCTGAAAGTGAGCTCATAGCCCGAATGAACCTGATTTTGTGAAGTACTTCAATGTGAGTAGGGGAGGTAAGTTTCCAGTGTTTAGCTATGATGCATCTCGTGGCCAAAAATATCTGTGTTGTTAAACATTTTTCTGATTTGAATAGCCCCGTAATTGGAAGGCCTAGCAAAGCTTCCTCAGGCTTTTGTGTTACTGTTGTCCCCAAAAGTGATTCTAATAGGTCGTATGTTGCTGTCCATATGGGTCTTATTTTCGGACACTCCCACAGCATGTGAATCAGTGTACCAGTGTCTGTGCAGCCCCTAAAACATGTGTCAGGGTGTGTTTTGTTCAGAAGATGGAGTCTTGCTGGTGTAAGGTACCACCTCATTATTGTCTTAAAAGAGTTTTCTTTTAGTGAAGAGGTATTGGCTTATTCCATTGGCTGTCGTCTAGAGTTACCTGCAAGTCAGCCTCCCATGCAGTTTGGTAATGTGGTTTAACCCTGTTGGTGAGAGACACCATCTGATTGTAAATGATGGCTATATTGGCCTTACCTCCGGGATTGTTGATACAGCATTTCTCAAAGGGAGATTTGGTGTGATATTTGTTGATTTTCGTAAAGTGTGTTAGTGTCTCATTAATTGCCATCAGATTAAGCCACTCTCTATGTGGCACCTGAATTATGTCAGTGATAATTGACGATGTGTTGCTTTGTGAGGTCACCCAGGTATCTGCCACAATTGTTATTTTGTTCTTTATCCACCATTTCATCTGGGTAAATTTATTGAGGTGCTGACCTTTGTGTGATTGCCATAGTGGAATCAAGCCAGAACCCACGCTCAAGAGGTCCACCCTTCTGTTCAGGTCTTTCCATAATTTCAAAGAGTGGCTAATACAAATTGGTAACTCTCCTGTTCGTAGGTCCCGACCTAAGCTAAGCCATAAAACCTGCGATAGTACCCAATGCTTGTCTTCTAGAAGTTGCCTCTCTATGTCTGCCCACACCGGTATGGCCTCTTTTTTAAACCAGGTCGTAGTTTGAGCTAATCTAGTGGCCTTATAATACTTGATTAGATCAGGGAAGGCTAGCCCCCCTTTCTGTTTAGGCGCACACATTGTGGTTCTATTAATTCTTGGTTTCTTGTTATTCCAGGCGAACTTAAAAAGTGTTTTTTGCAACACTCTAAGGTCGGGTAACCTGATCGTGGTTGGGATTGTCCTAAATAGGTATAATAATTTGGGAATCACATTCATCTTGATGGAATTTATTCTGCCCAACCATGAGATGTTAAGGAAGAACCACTTGGAGATATCTGCCTTGATTCTGTTAAAGACAGGAGGAAAATTTGCCTCGTATACCAACGCTATAGACCGTGGAATATGAATACCCAAATAAGTTATCTGTTTGGGGGCCCATTTTATGGGAAAGCTGTTTTCTAAGTTCTGTTTCATCGTTTGGGGTAGTGTAATGTTGAGGGCTATGCTCTTGTTAGTGTTGATTTTGAACCCTGACACTCTGCCAAAGTCTGTGAGCAATTTGAATAAATTAGGCAGGCTTGGTATTGGATCTGTAAGTGACAGCATGATATTGTCTGCAAAAAGGTTGAGCTTATGCTCATTAGGGCCAATCTGCACTCCTTTAATGTTTGGACAATTTCTAACTGCCGCTGCCAATGGTTCAAGACTAAGGGCGAAGAGCAAGGGGGAGAGTGGGCAGCCCTGTCTAGTTCCCCTAGTAATATTAAATTGTTTGGACACAAATCCCTGATATATAATACATGCTCTGGGATCGCTGTATAAAGGCATAATGCCCTTCAAAAAGCCGTCCCCCAGACCAAACTTCGTCAATGTTTTCCACATAAAAGTCCAGTCTATCCTATCAAATGCCTTTTCGGCGTCCAAAGATAGGAGCATTAGCAGGATATCCTCTCTGGTAGCCAAGTCTATCAGGTTAAAGATTCTCCTGGTGTTGTCGGGTGCTTCTCTACCTGAGATGAAGCCTACCTGGTCCGGATGGATCACGTCCGGCAACAATGGGGCCAATCTGTTTGCCATTATTTTGGAATATAATTTGAGGTCCGTGTTGATCAACGAGATCGGTCTATAACTACCACACTGTGCTGGGTCTTTCCCCTCTTTGGGTATTACGATAATTTTAGCCTCTAGAAATTATGGTCTGAATGAAGAACCAGAAAGGAAACTGTTAAATAATTCTTGGAGGTGCGGTAGCAAGAGATCGATGTATTGTTTATAATAAAAATTTGTAAATCCATCCGGACCAGGTGCTGCATGTGATCTCGTGGCCTTAATAGCCTGTTTAATTTCCTCAGCAGTTATGGGGTCTGCTAGGGTCTCTGTCTGTGATTCCTCAATTTGTGGCAGCTGAATCCCAGAAAGAAATTCATCAATTTGTGATTTGTGAGAGTAGGATCCTGAGTGAGAGGGGGCGGAATACAGTTCTGTATAAAATTGTTGAAAGACATCAGCAATCTGGTCTGGTTTAGAGACCGGGCCTTTCCCTTTAGTAAATATCTTTGGGATGAATGAGTCCACCCTCTGTGCTTTAAGCTTTCTGGCCAACATACTGTCAGGTTTATTGGTGCTCCTAAAGAAGCTGACCTGCGTACGTTGTAGCATGGAGACCACCTTCTTCCTGAGCACTGTGTTTAAGGTGTGTTTGTATTTCAGAATTTCATTGTAGATCTGAGGATCATGATTCCTGGCAAATAGTGATTGTAACTCTGTGATCTTGCTATTAAGGTCCCTAATTTGCACTCTATCTGCTTTTTTCGCTGCTGCTCCTAGCTGAATACAAACTCCTCTAATCACTGCCTTATGGGCTGCCCACACTCCTCCCCCGTCTACCTCACCCCCACTATTGATCCCGAAGTATTCCACAATTGCACTGCTGATTTTTTCCCTTAGGACTAAATCGTTTAATAGACAGGGATTTAGTGCCCACGAGGGGGACCGTCCCGCTGGTAGAAGTCCAGACAGGGAGATCAGAACCAGGTCATGATCTGACCACGAAATGGGTCGAATGGAAGCTGCTTCTAAGTTTAGTGATAGGTGTTGTTGAATGAACAGGTAATCAATTCTGGAGTGTGACAGATGTCTGGGGGAGTAAAAAGTATACTCTCGATCAGTGGGGTTCATTATCCTCCAACTGTCTATCAGGCAATTAGATCTGAGAATATGTTTAAGAGCTCGGGTAGCCGTGGGAGGTGTGAGTTTAGTGGTAGCAGTTGATTTGTCTGTAGATGGATCTAGGACTGTGTTTATGTCCCCCCTATGATCAGGAGGGAGTGCTCCCAGCCCATAATCAGATCTGAAATCTTAGTGAAGAATTGCTTCTGATCAGTGTTTGGCGCATATATGTTAAGGAAGGTAATTTTCTGGTCATGAATGGTGCCATGTACTGCCACATATCTACCCTCTGGGTCTGTCTGAGTGCGGGTGTGGCGAAATGTAAGCCTATTATGAATAAGGAGAGTCACCCCTCTTTTCTTTTCTGTTGCGGTGGAGTGGAAAGTTTGTTTATATGCTTTCCCCCAGTATTTGGGGGCCGCTAGTTTCTTAAAATGTGTTTCTTGCACAAATATTACATCTCCCCCTAGTCTCTTTATGACAACCCCTCTCTTAATCGGTTCATTCAGGCCCTGAGCATTATGTGAAATGATATTAATATTCATGACTCACCGTTTGTCTGGGGCTCAAGGCCAAGCTTAGTAGAGCACTAAGGCCGCCTTTGATTATCTAGTCTGCTGAGCCTCCCGCTGGGACTCCGTCCAGAAACCACCTGCGTCACTTCACTGTGCACTTCACTTGATGTAAACGTAAAGTAAAATGTTAGGGTAGAACGGATGAGGAGAACACAACGATATACAGTGGTTGAAACTGCTTGTGAAGTAATCCGGCGTCAAATTTGTTGACACAAATTTATCAAAAAAAAAAAAAAAAAACTTTTTTAAAATTATACTAATAGAATATAACAAAACTAGGAACGTAGTATAACACTACTTCAAGGAGAGCGAGCGCTGTCCTTTTAATTAAATTGGTGAGTCCAGTAGTATTAGGCTCCAATACTGACTGGATTCGCCGGGGGGGGGGGGGGGTGTATATGGTGAAGCCCTTAAGGGACACTATCAATATCTATATAAAAAAAAAAGAAGAAATATTCTTCTAAAGTGACAGATAGTTATGCAAGAGTTTAACTAGTCATGTCTGTTCATATTTTGGTCGCAAGTTTTAGAAGATCAAAATAAGAGGTAGAACATAACTATAACATATCATGTAACAATACATCACAGTGTTATTGGATCTATGGCACATCTGGCTGGTCAGGGGCCATGTTTTGATGTCTTCTGGAGGGGAGGTTGGAACCTCTACCACGAGAATTAAGACCAACTGTTCTTCCTCGGGGACCCTCTGTCAACTCCCTGACGGGTTGGCTGTCGCCAGAAACTCCAGGAGCATCTGTTAAAGTAATGCCCCAGGTAGCTAGAAGGGCCGTCCCCTCCTTTAGGGTTCTGATGGTAAAGAACTTGCCGTCCCTGGCAATCAGTAGGCGAAATGGAAAGCCCCAAGAGTATTTCCAGCCATGGGCCAGGATGTTGTCCAGGAGTGGTTTCATCATTTTCCTCTTGAATAACGTTTGTTGAGCAAGGTCCGCAAAGACACTTGGTCTGTGCCCTTCGATGTCAGGGATACCCCCCCCTTGATGCTCTCATGAACATTTCCTTAGTTGTATAGTAATGGAAGCGGGCGATGATATCTCTGGGGCGTTCAGACATGGTGGAACGACCTCCCAGAGCTCTATGGATCCGGTCCAGTCTATATTGCTCAGAGTCCAGATTTGGTAGCAAGAACTCACAGAGCTCTGACATGTATAGATGGAGGTCAGTTACTGATTCGGGTACGTTTCTCAGTCTGATATTCTGTCTCCGAGATCTATTTTCTAGGTCTTCCTGAAATGTTAAGTGGCGGGCTTGCTCCTCCTTTAGCATGGAGATTTCTTCCTCAATCTTGACATGAGATTGTTTTAGTTTGTTATATTTCTCTTCAAGCGAGTCAGTTTTAGCGTCCACTCTTTTTATCTCGGACGTCAAGTCTGCTGAGACTTTTTGGATGTCCGCTCTGATGTCCTCCCTGAATGTAAGGATCAGGTCTTTGAGGTCTTGGATATCACCCTTAGTGCTTGGCGCTGTATGCTCCATCGTTGTTGCTGCCGTGGTTTTTGAGTTAGGCTGTTGTTTTTGAGATGCAGGGGGGTGACGCTCTAGGCAAGTAATACGATTGTATATTCTTGCTACTTTTTCTCGTAGCTACTCCAGCCATGACATAAGATAAGGTATTTTGTCACTTTTGCGTTTGTAAGTGTCCCCATGTAACGGGCATATGGGAATAGGAAGTTACATCCTGGAGAATATCAAGTCTCTCATGTGGCGCTCCATGCCAGCAACTGAGGCCCTCGCCCGCTGCCCTCCCTACGCGATCACACTCCAGGATACCATCTTAATGAAACTATTAATTTAACACTGTTTTTATAATATGTTGTTAGAGTGTAATCTTTTTCCCTCCAGTGTTATGTAAGAATCTATGAGTCTTAAAACTGAGATTTTGGCCACATCTGTGCATATTGTTGCATATTTATGTCTGGCTTAATAAACCCAATGATTTTTACTGGATCATCAAAAAGCAAATAAAACCAAATATAGCTAATATATATCTACATACAACATATAATCATGTATACTTATGGAGCTAGTCAGCTCAATACAGTTAACGAGTAAATCTAACTCCTGGCTCCTGTATAATTTAGACTGGAACAATAGAGTCATTCATTTTTACAGGATGATAGTAACTTTTATAGAGTTGAAGAGCACCAAACATCTGATAACTTGTATTGGAAGATATAGGACTACTATGTAGAGCTAAGAATCTCTTAATACTTATAATTAATGATTTGTAGGCACAAAAGTTGGAAAACTTATGTTGATGCTGGTTAACCAACATAATAATTCAATTAATCACAATTATTAATTTACACCAGATGATATCGCATTTCCACTATAACTGTTGTATACATAATTATAATGGTACAAACAACAGCTACAATTATTTGCTCTACCAAAATACAGTTACTAAATTACCACATGAGACATCTTAATATTCAGTTATTTTCGGTGATTTCACACTGATAAAAAAGTTAGAACCATCACCAAAGTGTGATGATAGAGATCATTAGGATTTATAGACTAATCTATTGTGTATTTAAGTTGTATGCTGCCATAGGCCATTCATATTTGTGCACCACATCCCGCTGATGCAGCTCCCCCTTTCCCCTCTCTATATCTCACATCATAAGTTTATGTGCCACTCCTGCACATTTCCCCCTGGCTCTCTCCTCCTCACCAGCCCCTGCTCTCTTCTCTGGAGGAGCCGCTAGGGAGAAGGTAAGGAAAGTTAGGGGGGGGGGGGGTGAGAGGAGGAGAGCATATTTGGAGAAAGAGAGAGACAGAGAGAAAGAGAGGGGGATATACATAAAGATAGGGGGGGGGGGGGCAGAAAGGGGGGGAAGGAGAGAGAAAGATGGGAGAGAGAGGGGCGGAGAGAGAGAAAGAGAGGCAAGGGAGAGAGGGAGAGACAGAAAAAGATGAGAGGAGAGGGAGAGTGAGGGGGAAGAGATAGAAAGAGGGGGGAGAGATTGTGGAGAGAGAAAGGGGGGAGAGAGGGAGAGAGAGACTGGGAGAGAGGGAGAGACAGAAAGAGGGGGAAGAGAGAGGAGAGAGAAAAGGGGACAGATAGGAGGGAGAGAGAGAGGGAGAGGGAGAGAAAGAAAGAAGGGAGAGAGGGAGAGAGAGAGAGAAAGAGGGGGAAGAGAACGAGAGGGGGAGAGAGGAGAGAGAGAAAGAGGGAGAGAGAGGGGGGAGAGAGGGGAGTGAGACAGCAAGAGGGAGAGAGAGACATTAAGTGATAAAGACTGGTAGAGGGAGAGGGAGAGAAAGAAAGAAGGGAGAGAGGGAGAGAGAGAGAGAAAGAGGGGGAAGAGAACGAGAGGGGGAGAGAGGAGAGAGAGAAAGAGAGTGTGAGAGGGAGAAATAGAAAAGAGGGAGAGAAAGAGAGTGGGGAAGAGAGAGGAAGAGAGGGGAAGAGAGGGAGAGAAAGGGAAGAGAAAGAAAGGGAGAGAGAGATAGAAAGAGGGAGAGAGAGAGAGGGGGAGAGAGGGGAGTGCGACAGCAAGAGGGAGAGAGAAAGAGGGGTGGAGATACAGAGGGATTAAAAAAGAGGGTAGCGAGAGTTAAACAGGGAGGGGGAGAGAGGGAGAGAAAGAAAGAGAGAGAGGAAGAGTGAGAGAGGGAGAGAGAGAAAGGGGGGAGAGAGGGAGAGAGAGAGAGACTGGGAGAGAGGGAGAGACAGAAAGAGGGGGAAGAGAGAGAGGAGAGAGAAAAGGGGAGAGATAGGAGGGAGAGAGAGAGAAAGAGGGGGCAGAGAGAGAAAGAAGGGAAGAGACTGACAGGGAGAGAGAGAGAAGGGGGGAGAAAGAGAGAGACAGAGAGAGATGAGAGAGGGAGAGAAAGATTGATTGAGAGAAAGACAGGAAGATAGAGGGCGAGAGGGAGAGAAAGAGAGGGGGAGAGAGAGAAGAGAGGGGAAGAAAGAGGCAGAGAGAGAAAAAGAAAGGCAAGAGAGAAAGAGAGAGACATAAAGTGATAAAGAGTGGTAGAGGGAGAGAAAGAAAGAAGGGAGAGAGGGAGAGAGAGAAAGAGGGGGAAGAGAACGAGAGGGGGAGAGAGGAGAGAGAGAAAGAGAGTGTGAGAGGGAGAAATAGAAAAGAGGGAGAGAAAGAGAGTGGGAAAGAGAGAGAAAGAGAGGGGAAGAGAGGGAGAGAGAGGGAAGAGAAAGAAAGAAAGGGAGAGAGAGAGAGAGAGAGAAAGAGGGAGAGAGAGGGGGGAGAGAGGGGAGTGAGACAGCAAGAGGGAGAGAGAAAGAGGGGTGGAGAGACAGAGGTATTAAAAAAGGGGGTAGCGAGAGTTGAACAGGGAGGGGGAGAGAGGGAGAGAAAGAAAGAGAGAGAGGAAGAGTGAGAGAGGGAGAGAGAGAGAGAAAGAGGCGGAGAGAGAAAGAGGGAGAGAGAGAGGGAGTGAAAAAGAAGTGTGTGAGAGAATGAGAAAATAAAAATGTGAGAGGGAGAGAAAGATAGGGGAGAGAGAGAAAGAGGGGGAGAGGGAGACAGAGAGAGAGAAGGAGGGAACGAGAGAGAGAGAGGGAGTAAGAAAGGAGGGGGGAGAGAGAAACAGGAAGGGGAGAAAGGGAGAGAAAGAAAGAGAGAGAGGGAGAGCAAGAGATTGAGAGAGAGAAAGAGGGAGAGAGAGGGGAGGGAGAAAGAGAGCGGGGAGAGAGAAAGAAAGAGGAAGAGAGAAAGGTAGAGAGAAAGAGGGAGAGAGATGGAGAAACAGAAAGAGGAAGAGAGGGAGAGAGAGAGAAAGAGGGGGAGGGAGAGAGAGGTGACAGATAGGAAGATATAGAGAGAGAAATAGGGAGAGAGAAAGAAAGAAAGAGGGGAGAGAGAAATATGGAGTGAGAGAGAATGAAGGGGAGAGACAGAAATGGAGAGAGAGAGAGAGAGAGGGGCGAGAGAGGGAGAGAAAGATTGATTGAGAGAAAGAGAGGGAGAGAGAGGGACAGAGACAGGATAGTGAGAAGAGAGGGGTGAAAGAGGCAGAGTGAGGGGGAGAGAGAAAGAAAGCGAAGAGAGAAAGAGAGAGACAGAAAGAGAGAAAGAGTGGGAGAGGGAGAGAAAGAGATAAGGGGAAGAGGTAGGAGAAAAAAGAGAGGGGGAGATAGAGAGAGAGAAAAAGGGGGAAGAGAGAGAGAGAAAGTGGAGGACGAGTGAGAAGGAGGGAGAGAGAGAGAGAGAGGGGAGAGACAGAAAGAGGGAGGGAGGGAGGAGAAAGACGAAGAGAGAGAAACAGGGAGGGAGACAGAGGGGGTGGGGGAGAGAGTTGGAGACAAAGAGAGGGAAGCGGGGAGAGGGAGAGAAAGGGAGAGAAGGGAGGAGAGAGTGAGAGAAAGAGCAGGAGTGAAGGAGAAAGGGGAGAGAGGGAGAGAAAGAAGGAGGGAGATAGTGGAAGAGAAAGAAAGGGGGTAGAGAGAAAGAGGAGGGCAGAGAGGGAGACAGAGAGAGAGAAAGAGGGGGAGAGGGAGAGAAATAAAGAAATAGAGAGAGACAGAGAAAGAGAGGGGAGGGAGAAATATAGTGAGGGGGGAGAGAGAAAGAGAGGGAGACAAGAAGAGAGAGAGAGAGAAAATGGGGAGAGAGAGAAAGATGGAGAGAGAAAGACAGAAAAAAGAGAGGGCGAGGTAGAGAGAGAGAAGGGGGAGTGTGAGAGAGAGAAGCGGCTGTATATTTATACAGTGGCTGAGCTAGTGAATAGAGGGCTCCGGTGCAAAAAAAAAAACATTCAGTGTCTCCTCATCTGGTAGGGAACCAATGTTTTTTTGGGGCTCTGACACACTCTTGGGCTCCCACCTGTGCCAACTAATTATATATCACATATATAGTTCTTAGCATTAGAGGTCTTTGCTAATGCTTGCAGGCTCGCGTAGCGAAGCGAGGGCCGCAGTTGCTGGCAAGGAGCGCCAAAGGCGCTCCATGCGCTTGTGGAGATGAGCGCCGTAGGCACTCATCCCTACGACCCCGTACGACTTTCGGCCTACAAATGCGGACCCTCGCGAAGCAAAAAAAAAAAAAACATGCAATGACTAAATACGGACTTACACAAAAAAATACGAGCCGCAGAACTTAGAAAAAACAATTACGAACTCGCAAAAATACGACCTTAACAGCCGACCCGCGCACAGTGGAAAACATAAAAAAACACAAAATACACACAAAAATAAATAAAAACCTTACCCACAGCAAGGGGGGACACCCAGGTCTTCTGGAAGTGAGGTTACACCTCAATTTAAGTCCAATTTACAGAATTTAGACACTCCAAAATCCCCTAAGCGAGAGAAAAAAATGAAAACGAGGCTACATGACCCCTAAAGCCGCAAAACACCGCCAAGCACATACGACTTTTACAAAAACCTGTAGGAGGTACAACATACACTATTACCAAGGACGCTAAATCATCCACACCCGCGTACCACATACACAATAGACGCCATTTTACAACACTGACTTACAGAATGCGGAAGTACACAGCTACACAAACGGCTTCCAGCCTATTTACACTACACACTGCACACATTGCTGATACTTACACCTCAGTTCACCAACACTGCAAATCTACATTGTATGCTGCAGGAACATCAAAACAGATTGTTAGCTCTTCTGCACATTGCTTGCTTCATATATTAATTACAATTAGGGAATTCCCTTTTACAAATAGGGAATATTAATTTATGATTTCATTAATTAATTAATTATCATTAAAAAAATATACAGAAAAACACAAAAAAACACTGTATCTCAACAAAAGACCTTCACTGCGCGCCTCACAAGGAGCGCCAACTGTGTCATAGGACACAGAGTTTAAGCGACAAAAGGAGATCAGCGCGGACCTTACTACAGGTGGTGCAGAATTATTAGGCAAATGAGTATTTTGACCACATCATCATCTTTATGCATGTTGTCTTACTCCAAGCTGTATAGGCTCGAAAGCCTACTACCAATTAAGCATATTAGGTGATGTGCATCTCTGTAATGAGAAGGGGTGTGGTCTAATGACATCAACACCCTATATCAGGTGTGCATAATTATTAGGCAACTTCCTTTCCTTTGGCAAAATGGGTCAAAAGAAGGACTTGACAGGCTCAGAAAAGTGAAAAATAGTGAGATATCTTGCAGAGGGATGCAGCACTCTTAAAATTGCAAAGCTTCTGAAGCGTGATCATCGAACAATCAAGCGCTTCATTCAAAATAGTCAACAGGGTCGCAAGAAGTGTGTGGAAAAACCAAGGCGCAAAATAACTGCCCATGAACTGAGAAAAGTCAAGCGTGCAGCTGCCACGATGCCACTTGCAACCAGTTTGGCCATATTTCAGAGCTGCAACATCACTGGAGTGCCCAAAAGCACAAGGTGTGCAATACTCAGAGACATGGCCAAGGTAAGAAAGGCTGAAAGATGACCACCACTGAACAAGACACACAAGCTGAAACGTCAAGACTGGGCCAAGAAATATCTCAAGACTGATTTTTCTAAGGTTTTATGGACTGATGAAATGAGAGTGAGTCTTGATGGGCCAGATGGATGGGCCCGTGGCTGGATTGGTAAAGGGCAGAGAGCTCCAGTTCGACTCAGACGCCAGCAAGGTGGAGGTGGAGTACTGGTTTGGGCTGGTATCATCAAAGATGAGCTTGTGGGGCCTTTTCGGGTTGAGGATGGAGTCAAGCTCAACTCCCAGTCCTACTGCCAGTTCCTGGAAGACACCTTCTTCAAGCAGTGGTACAGGAAGAAGTCTGCATCCTTCAAGAAAAACATGATTTTCATGCAGGACAATGCTCCATCACACGCGTCCAAGTACTCCACAGCGTGGCTGGTAAGAAAGGGTATAAAAGAAGAAAATCTAATGACATGGCCTCCTTGTTCACCTGATCTGAACCCCATTGAGAACCTGTGGTCCATCATCAAATGTGAGATTTACAAGGAGGGAAAACAGTACACCTCTCTGAACAGTGTCTGGGAGGCTGTGGTTGCTGCTGCACGCAATGTTGATAGTGAACAGATCAAAACACTGACAGAATCCATGGATGGCAGGCTTTTGAGTGTCCTTGCAAAGAAAGGTGGCTATATTGGTCACTGATTTGTTTTTGTTTTGTTTTTGAATGTCAGAAATGTATATTTGTGAATGTTGAGATGTTATATTGGTTTCACTGGTAAAAATAAATAATTGAAATGGGTATATATTTGTCTTTTGTTAAGTTGCCTAATAATTATGCACAGTAATAGTCACCTGCACACACAGATACCCCCCTAAAATAGCTAAAACTAAAAACAAACTAAAAACTACTTCCAAAAATATTCAGCTTTGATATTAATGAGTTTTTTGGGTTCATTGAGAACATTGAGAACAAAATTAATCCTCAAAAATACAACTTGCCTAATAATTCTGCACTCCCTGTATAAGGGCAAAAGCGCCTTTGATAACAAAAAATACACCAACCGAGAGACTCGCAATGAGCGCCAAAGGCTTTCATTGTGAGGCACGCGATGAGCACCGAAGGATCTCAGACGACCAAAACACTTAATGTCTGTGGCATATAATGTTCACATGGGGGGGGGGGGGGGGGCAGCAAACTCAGGCACAGCCCCAGCTGCTGCCCTCTTAAAATGTGCTGCCCTAGGCTTGGGCTTTGTGCTCCTTTGCAAAAACACTACCCAGTGGAAAGTTTAAATCTTTCAAATCTCTTTAAATGGTTAAATAATTTTCTTTTATCTTAACAACTATGGCCTCCATATAAAACAAGTACTCTAACTGCCGTAAATCAGTTCCAGGAGCTTTTTTCCCTAAACTACACTTCTATGTAAATATTTAGCTCCCTCGCATTAGGAGGTACCCAAACTAAGCTTTACGGGTGAGAAATGGCTCTAGAATCTTTGGTACTCATAATATTTTCCAGATTTTTTTTTCAGTTAGGGCACTGCCCTAGTTTGCGAGTGAGGACAACATTTTTATTAGCATAGGGTTTGGGTGTCAGAGAGTAAAGGAGTAAGTAACACGTAGTTTATTGTCAGTGCAAAGATCAATGAAGTTCACTAGCAGTTCTCTTGCAGTGTTTAGGGATGGGTGATTAACATATACCATATTAAATTCCTCGTAAGTCCAACGTGTAGCACGTAACGGCTGCGGGGTTGAAATTTGACCTACTTACGTTGCTATTAAATTAGAAAGGGCTGTAAGGTACGAGCGAGAGGGGCTATTTCGTAAACCAGTTCTCAGCTGTCGGGGTTGCGTGCTTGAACGCAAACAATTAAGCAATCACGTAGTTACGAGTTCAGATGGAGCCAATGGAAAAAAGAGATTGTTAGCGATACGTCACTGAAAAAAGGGGAGGGTAGATTTCAAAGTCCTACGTGCTTCAATTACAGTTTGCGATCGGACCCACAGGCCAGATATAATGCAATATTAATAAAGCAGTAAATATAATATTCTATCTCATGCGAGTTAAACGATATATATTAACACATTGATTGCCGGCATCAATATAACACAAAATATGAACATGAAATAAAGTATTTTTGGGGGCCATTTTGCAGGCTTGAGAATGTTGTGCTATTAATTCTAACAACTAACAACATTTTCTGTTTTAATAAAAGCACAGTAGTGTGTTTTTATTTGCTTACGAAGTGCTACGTATTGGACTTAACCCCACTTGCGGGTGCTTTCAAGCACACGTAAGCCATTGGGCTCCATTTGTGTGTTACGTGCTTTCTCACGAGTGACCACGTTGTAATTTAATGGCTGAATTGAACAAGTATCGGTTACGGGCATGACAGAGCAAAGGATTTACATGCACAAAGTTCAACGTTGCTCAGCACGTAGCCTATTCTCGGCCGGCCTGCGTGTTAACACGCAATTCCGCTGCAAGCAACATTACGGCGCTAATTTAATAGCCGTAACACGTAAATCTGAAGTCACGGGCTACATTTTACAACGTAGCCCCAATTTAATAGGGTTGATAGTTAAGTAGGATTTTTTTGTGCCACTACGGCACTCGTAATAGCTTTTGATGGGATTAGCCTAGGGCCCTATTTGCTTAAATATGCAAAAAAGGAGCCGCATGTCTAACCACAAGACTATACCATGATACAAATACACTATTCCTTACCTCAGACACTCTAGTATGAGTGAATTACAATGGCTCTTAACATCCCTGCCCTACTGTCTATGATCTTATTTTATCTAATAACATTGGTCACTGGTGTGTGGGCAGCATGGAAATCCAAAAAACTAGAAAAAAATGGAAACCAAACAGAAATGACCATAATAGGTGGCAGAAGTATGAATATGTTTCTTGGGATATTCACCACAACTGGTAAGTTTTAACTCAATAAATTTACACTTTTCTTGTGAACAGATGGTAAATAAGTAGATTAGATAATAGATAAGTAAAATAAGTTAAGCATGCCAGGGACAACATATACTGAGGATATACATATACTAGTTAACTAGTTATTTGTAATAAAGCAAATATATATGCTAGCTAACTTGTTATTTGTTAACTATTTTTTTAGTGGACCACTGGTTGGTGGCAAAGCGTGGTTAATTGTGGGGTATGGAAATTGACTGCATAATAACACATTTGGCTCACATAAAAAACAATATGGAAATGATGGCACTAATTGGCATGTAGCATATGCTTACATACTTTTTAAATTCAATTAAATGGAACGCATTTTGTTTTTTTATTTTGGATCAAGCTGAAGTATCTAAAAGTAGAGGAACAAGTGCATTAATGAAAATTAAAAAAAGTTTTTTCTTACTTTAATTAAATTTGGTTTAAAACAGAAGTAATAACCAATATAAATATATACTAGTAAAATGCCCGTAAAAAATTACGGTATGATATATGATCTGCTTTGTCTCTATCTCTCTGCGCCCTCTCACTCTATCTTCCTCTAAGAACCCTCTCCCTCTCTCTCTGTGCACCCTCTACCTCCTTGTTCTCTCTTCTCCTTCCCCTCCTTTTTCTCTCTTTCACCCTCCCCTCCTTCTTCTCTCACCCCTGTCTCCCCTGTGTCTCTCTCCCACTGCTCCCCTTATGTATCTCTACCACCCTTTCCCTCCCCTGTCTCTCACTACCACCCTGTCCAACTGCCCTCCCTGTGTCTCTTCCCCCTTTCTCTCCCCTGTCTCTCTCCCCCTTCCTTCCCCTGTCTCTATTGCCCCTTCCCTCCCCTGTGTCTCTCCCTGCTTCCCTCCCCTGTGTCTCTTTACTCTTCCCTTCATAGTGTCACTTTTCGCCTTCCCTCCCCTCCCCAGTGTCTCTCCACTCCTTCCTCTCCCCTCCCCAGTGTCTCTCCCCACCTTCCTCTCCCCTCCCCAGTGTTTCTTCCTCTTCCGCCCCCAAGTGTCTCTCACCCTATCTCTCCCCTCCCCAGTGTCTTTTTCCCTTCCCCGCCCCTCCCCATTGTCTATCCCCCCTTCCTCTCCCCTCCTCAGTATCTCTCCCGCCTTCCTCTCCCCTCCAGAGTGTCTCTCCCCCTTCCTCTCCCCTCTTCAGTGTCTCTCACCCTTACTATCCCCTCCCCAGTGTCTCCCCCTTCTTCTCCCCTCCTCATTGTCTCCCCTACTAGTGTCTCTCCCCCTTCCTCTTCCTTCCTCTCCCCCCCCAGTGTCTTTCCCCTCTTCCTCTCTCCCCCCATTGTCTCTCCCCCCAGTGTCTCTCCCACCTTCCTTTGTGACTGTCTATACAAGGGTTTCATCACACAGTTTATTTTCCTTTTCTTTTACAGCAACATGGCTTGGTGGAGGCTACATTAACGGAACAGCTGAGATTGTCTATATACCTGGAAGAGGTCTGGTGTGGCTTCAAGCTCCGCTGGGATTTGCACTAGCACTATCCTTAGGTAAAATGATTTTCATGTGAAATTGTTACTAGCAAAACAAAATAATGTAATGCCTGAATTGAAACATATCCAGACAAAAACATACTGAAATGGATTCATTACAGTAGCAAGGTCTTCATTGGGTTGTGAAGGGTTGCAATAGTAATTGTTGGTCAAGGCACATTGCTGCTCCTGTTTAGTGAATCTACTCATTGATCTAATTATACTAATATGAAGAGTTTTAATATGGCTTGGACAGGTCACATCTTGATGAATTTAGTCCAATAGGAACTGGGAAAATTTTACAAACATTTGTCCTAGGGCTCGCCAACTTCTTCCCTTAGTGAATCTTGCCAAATATTTATAAATATGATTTAGCTAGAGTGGTAAAGGAAAAGGGAAATCCAAGTTATATATCCTATACTTCAAATAATATATATATATATATATATATATATATATATATATATATATATATATATATATATATATATACTGTATATATATATTTATTTATTTATTTATTGTCGTGTTACAATCGATTCATTGCTTTCAATTACTTCATGGACATCCACACATGATTAAATAGACTCTATAAAATGCTTTTGGGCTGAAAAAAAGAAAAGAATTACAGTTGAAAATAGTCTAATCATTATACAGAGAACAAAATAGGGGAAAAGTATAACTTTTATTAATTATCACTTAAAATAACAATTAACATTTAAAAAAAGTATTAGTTTTTAATTGTTATTTTATGTGATGATTAATGAAGCAAAGGAGACCTAGAATTCCCTATGTGGGGAAACCTAGATAATACTATAGCGCCTAAAGGTGACGGGATAAAAACACGCAAGACCAATACCTAAAAGGAAATATATATGTATATATATATATATATATATGCGTACACATATATGTAGAGAAAAGTAGAAAATTATGCATAGATATATATATCTGTAAAAAGTATGTAAAAGGTATATATGAACGATATAATGTGTAAAAAGATTATATAAATATAAATATATCTAAAAAAAATTCTATTTACACATATATATATTCACATATATATTCACACACAAAGAGCACATCAAAATATCATTATCATTATCAATGTAAAAATACCAAGAAAGCAAAGATATGGTGAAACATATAACAGATATAAAAAATATAAAAAATATTAAAAGTGCTAAAAATATAGCAAATACTACAGATACTAAAACTAAAGATACTTAAGTGGGTCCAGAGAGAGGAAACGGACAAAAGTTCTGGTAAAGTTTGTAGAATCTCGAGGGTCTTCTTCTGTGATGTTCTTAGTAGAATGAAGAGAGGATAAACTTGATAGATCTGACTTTTTGGATCGTAGGGCAGCTGTTTCCAAAAACTCTGGTCACCACAGAGTAGTACTGTAGAGAATGGAAAAAAGGAAAAGGAAAGCGCACACCAAATCCTAGTGCAGATCAATAGATTTATTTCCAAAGAATCAAGCGTTACAATTGGACACTCACATGTAAGACCCTCTAGAGGTATCAAAGATAACGCATAGGATAGTACTTGGTGTTCCACAAATTTTATCCATGCGGTTTTCACCAGACTGTCTTGATGAACACGGTGATCACATTAGTCCAAAAAATCAGCATTGACCTGGTATATATCAGATGTAAGATATGGCCAAAAATCTCTATCAGAGGATAAAGGCCCACCTTTTGATATCTGTGAAATATCAACTCTGATGTACTTCACTAAGGGGTGCTAGGCCCAAAGAGTGTGAAATATCAGAGTAGGTGGCCAAGAACTCTGTAGATATTATAGAAAATCAAAAGAACAAATAGGCCATAAAAATCCAGGTAAAATCAACTGATTGACTTAGTTGGAAGACCCAATGGTAACAATCAATCCATGTGGGTGTCCATGTATCAATAAATACTCAAAAAAACAACAAAAATAGAGAATAAATAGTACATTTCTGAAGCAATAAATGCAGGCAAACAGAAATGAATATACAAAGACGCGTTTCGATCATCTATTGAGCTTTATCAATGGTAGTATATATCAATAGTGTAAGTTATAAGAAATATAAATAGCAATCATGTTGTGATGATTAATAAAATGTATATTTTATTCACAATGTTGTTTTCTGTATAATGTTGTAAATATATACTGAATGTGTGAGGGAATACAGCTAGTATTTATTGCTTAACACATAATAATTAAACCATAGTGTTTGACCAATATAGAGGCCCTTTACGTCTTTTATTTTTTTATGTAAGAGCTTACCCGGCAAGCCCTGCTCCCTAGGGCAATTGTGGAATCAATGCAGTTTATTCTGCAACTGGGTCTTTGTTAACAAGACAAAACACTGTAATACATTTTCAAATAACCCTTTATTCAGATGGAACACAGAAAAAACACTTTCAATTATATCATCATTTATTTTTCATGAAAAAAAAACACTTTTTAATGTCTCTGCATGCTCTTCTAAATATGTGACTTATTATTACTTAAATTGTTCTACTGCATTACATTAAACCTAAACCAATAAGATCAGTTTAAGATTTCATGTGATATTTTGATGCTTGAGAAATGAGAGCTACAAAAGTATTTTTTTTTTTAAACAATGTCATTCTAGGTATTATCTTGAAAAAGACCTCTTGTTTTTTTTTGATACCTCTAAAGTAAAAATTAACAAATATTATAGAGACTGGCTGAACATATCAGTTCAGTAATCACTTTGGTTGGAATCAAAATACAAACGCCATCAATTCAACTATTAAAAGAAAAAAATAGAATTTATTTTACTAATGAAATTATTGAATAAGTAATCTTCATAACTGAACAGTTAGATTTTTAGCAGTTTATCAATCTTGGATTTTAAATTAAGACAAGTTGCTTAAATAATAATTCTTAGAATTGCACCCATGTGTATTGTGAAATCTCTGCTGTCACACTCGGGGTTCGTGCCCTTGTATCCGGCACCAAAATGGAGTACTCAGGAGCCCTTTTTAAAATATCTATATTTATATTTATTTTCTTACAACAAAATAACAAAAACAGTGCAAAAGAAAAACCTTTTTCTTCAATTGAAGTGCTGACTAACTCTTTGCTGCAGTTCCCTCACTGCCCAAAATAACGTCCAAACAAAATATAGGCCTTGAAACTTGCTTGATTTGAAGTCTCCCTTGTTTCAGTGGATAATCAGAGCTGACTCTGGAGTCTTCTGTCCAGCTCAGACTGAGCTCTCTCTGCTGGGTGCTCATCCGACTTTAAAAGACAGAACCCAGCTGGGCTTGATTAGCCTGTTGTGTCAACCTTGTCATCCCCTAGTGGACACAGGGCTTTGCTCAGTCTGTCCCCCACGTATACTCCATGGATGACTCTGTTACAGTATGTACATGCATTATTTTATCATTTTAAGTTTTAGCACACTATTCTTTGAACAAAATACCTTTGTAACATTCAACACTTGCTGTTTAGTTAATACAGTAAATATGTGACGTCTGGAACAGTTTAGAAAACTCCTGATTAAATGTCCTCCAAAGTAATAAGTATTTTAAAAAACTGCAACATATTTACACATATATTACTGATTTGTTTATTTACTTTCCTGATTACATACTGGAATAGCCGGATTCTTTTTACCAGGATATAAGCCTTAAAGGGATTGAGTGAGACCAGCCTGATATATCACAGGACGTAAAGATTTTACATTATAATCTTTACATTACCAAATGCTGCTTGTGTCTATAGGATTCCATATTTGTGTATTCCACAATTCCTGCTTGCTTAGAGACTGAGTGGGAGTGTTCTCCTAATATTTGCTAGCACACAAAACTGTTAGTGATATATGCAAGGTTTGGAAATTCAGAACTAATAAACTTTTTTTTCTCAATAGGTTCTCTCTTCTTTATAACTCCTATGAGATCAAAAAAGTACTTAACAATGATGGATCCTCTGCAGGAAGCCTATGGAAACACAATGACAATCCTACTGTTTATCCCTGCTCTTATAGGAGATATGTTCTGGTTTGCAGCAATCCTTGCTTCCTTAGGTAAACCTTTATTTGCATTATACAGTAGACTCTCAGTTATCCGGCACCCATGGGGATTGGTACATGCCGGATAAATGTAGTTTCTGGTTGCGTGAGAGTTATTATTAAAAAAGGCCTAGATTAGCTGCACAAGTGCTGTGCTAAGTATATTTGTCAGTGAGTGCTGTTCTAGCAGCAGCAGCTTTCACTCCTCACTTATACATAGGTACGTTGCACTGGAGGGTGCAGTGCTGAACCCAGGGAATGTAACGCCAACACTGCCCTGGCTCAGTCACTCATGCCTGTCTGCTTCCAGGTAGAGCTGAATTGCAGAGACGAACAGTGGATGAAATCTCGGTACCTGTAAGCATTTTGTGACATGACAACCTGGCTCCTGGCATCTGTGGAGCCCTGTAAACCTTAATTTGTATTTAAAGTACAATATTCAATTTGTTGTGGTTGCTTGAGTTCTAGTTAACAGAGAGTCTATGTTGATGCTTGTGTTTGCATACTGCACTGCAGCCCTCACCCATAAATGTTGTATAGCAACCACTTGGACTGGATCTGTTGTTATTAGCTGCAACATTGATTAAAGTAATTCCGCTGCAGTGCATCTAACGGTGCAATACCAAGCAGCAAAGCTTGATATTTTCTTTGCTAATGTGTTTTATTTTAAATATGTTGTTATCCTATTACTTCTACAGCATCATCAGTGAGTGTTATCATGGATATTCAGAATTACCTCTCAATCATTATATCAGCCTGCATTGTTATCACATATACCTTATTTGGAGGACTATACTCAGTGGCCTATACAGATATCATGCAGCTTCTTTTCATAATATTTGGCTTGGTAAGTGTATAATATTGATTTATACTGTCGCGACTCCAGCGGGGCTGATACTTTTTCCCTTTCCTATCTATAACCGCTGGACTTCTTTTTTCTCATGCCACCATGGCTGATGTGAACTGACTACATGGTAAACACGGTTTGAAAGATGTATCAGTTGGAAGTGATATTACCAAGGAGATTGGTACCATGCAATGAGTGTTGGGAGAGTGCCCTTGTCTTGTATAACAAAGATTAAATCCGGACAAGTGGTTGATTGGACTGATCTCCAACACTACACTCCAGGTTCTCCAGCATGTACACTACCGCCTTGTGTCATCTGGTTTTAGTTAATGTTTTCCTTGTTACCCCAACCCGTGTTATGAATATAAATTGAGGTAAGTTTATACTTTTTCCTGGTAATGATCTTTGATTGAAAACCATACATGTAGAGACCCCTGGGGAATACTGGGATCCAGTCCAAATGAATACTGAGCAATTAATGGCAATCATTACATGGTAGTACAGATAATAGCACTAGATGGGTGGATCAGAAAGGTTGTGAAGACTATGAGCCCGATTCAATTGCAAGCCCGCATCTCATGGGATAGAGGCTGTATGTCTGTTGGTGGGCTGCGGGCTCCCATTCGTCTCGGATTACGGAACTATTCAATTGAAGGAGCCCACAAGTTAGGGGCCTAAAGCCGACTCCCTAAACCATGCACTGGCCCATCGCAGTTTAGGGCGGGAATATGATCAATTAAGCAAGACCGTAACCTCCCATTTAGAAAAACAGCCAATAGAAAATGAGACTGACATTATTACGGCAGTAAAACATGGAAGTTACATGTCAATCAATTAGGTTCAGGGGTCCGATATGCAATGGGACTCGTAAACCCTCAAAATACAAAATAATAAAAGTGAATGCCAATACTGTTCTAGTCCATATAGGTGTCCTGTTAGGTATTAACTCATTGATTCCTGAGATTGATATAACCCAAAAATTAAACATAAACATACATTTTCTTTTACTGCAGATTTGCGAGCTTGAGACTGTTGTGCAATTAATTCTAATGCCTTACATCACTTTCCCTATCATTTACAGTGCAGTATTGATTATTTATTAGCATTTACAGTGCTATGAACAGATGTTTAACCCCCTTGCGGGTCCTCCCTAGCACTCGTAGGATTTTCTCCTACATTTGCTGTTTACGGCTGTGAAAACATTTGCAGCCTTGGGGAATTGGACCAATTGAATAACGATTTGAGATTTACCCATCATAACTTTTGCAGAATTGAAAGATCAAAGGCTTCAGGAGGCTGTAAGTTCCGGGTTTAACCATCGCAAAGTTTTCTAGACCATAACCCGTAACCTGCGAAAAAAAATGCCAATTGAATGGGAAATTAACTTGCGATAGCCAAATTGAATCAGGCTCTATGTCTGTTGGACATGGTGGAGCATTCTTTAAATCAAGAACTAGTATCACATTCTTATATTAAATTGGGCTATATACACAAAGCCAGATGCTTCTCTTGCTAGTCATTGGAGCTAGTGAAAAGTTGCTCAGTGCAAATAATTTCGGGTCCCCTTACAACTTCTCCATGCTCCCTATACAGTTCAACATAAAGTCCAAAAATACGGGCTGATAGTTAGATGGCATAGGGTGATTAGATCACCTTTCTATAAAATGTCTATAACTAATATTATTTTTTCCCCTCCACTAATAAAGTCAGAGTCCCCAGGTTGCTGCCCTCTCATACATCTTACATATGATTTCTAAATACTCCCCTAATTGCCTCCTCCATTTTACCTACTACATCCACCTCTTTTCACCCATCATCACATCTCCAGGGCTTCTCTTGAGTTGCTCCTATCCTGTAAAACTTCTTAAACCGCTAAGTTAGACTTCTATTCTCTTCACAGATTCAAACACCAACTAATGGCAACCAATCAAACATGTTAATCAAAGCCTCCTATTGAAGAATGCTGCTACCTCACCAGACCACCAGAAAGCAATATCTTCCACTTTTGCCTCTAATACCCTTGACATCTACTTAGATTAGAAGCTTTCATGAAAGCAAGTCCATCAACACATTCTGTACCAGTAATAGTATATACTTTTGTGATGTTTGGTAGTATGTTTTTCATTGTATTGCTAAAGAATATGCTGCTTTGTATAAATTAAAGATAATTAACAGTAGATATACAGTGTGCATATAATCATAGAACATATTAATATTCATTGTTCTTCCAACAGTGCATCTGTGTACCATTTGCAATGATGAACCCAGCTTCTCAAAGTATTTCCCTCACTGCTGTCCAGGGAGTCTTTCAAGCTCCTTGGCTTGGGAAACTTGATATTCAATACGTTGGAGTGTGGATAGATGATATGCTGTACATGGTAAGTCTGCGATATGTTTGATTCCTGTCAGTGGCTGACATTTTGGCTGACATTTCTACAGGTGTTAGACATAGGAGTAGCAAACTGAATATTTTTTACTTGCAAGATGTTGGTACTTTTCCATTTATGGCCATATAATATAGTTATACTAGAAAAATGCCCATCATAAGTGACTGTATGATTGAATTTCATATGTGATATAGATACATACTGTAATTTAATCATTGAAAAAGTCTCCTGGTGAGTGTGAGAGACTTCCTGTATGTGTGTGACTGCATATACGTGAGAGAGTCACCTTGTGAGTGTGAGAGACTTCCTGTGTGTGTGTGACTGCCTGTGTTCTTGAGAGTCTCCTGGTGATTGTGAAAACCCCTCTATGATGTAACAGCTCCGCCCCCTCGATTACATCACTGGACAGACACTGCTCTTTATATTATAAGATAATAATAGTGACATAAAATTTATACAGGAAGGTCCCTGTTTTTGGAAAAAAACTACAGATATTAATATTATATTATTCTAACAACTGACTGTTATTAAAAAAAAATAGTGAAAGTGTAAGATAATTGAGCTTGAATATTTGGTATTTTAATAAAAAAATTGCACAATTTCTCTGTTCTCTCTCATGTGGGGTGCTGTGACCTAAGGTCACACGCACATGAAAAGGGCATCATACTAGCAGTGTCTCATGCTGCTGCAGTGACTCCCCTGTGTGTGAGGCCGTAAAATAAAACTTCTCCAAATACAAGTGTGCTCTAAACTTAAGACAATTTGTAAAAAGTGAGAATTAAATCATCTGGTCAGAACATAGCGGAACCCCTGCAGCCTCATTAAATTGGGGCTATGTTGTAAAACGTAGCTCGAAACTCCAATTTTACGTGCTTGCAGCAGACTTGCGCGTTCACACTCAGGACGGACGAGAATAGACTACGTGCTGAGCAACCTTGAACTTTGCGCATGTCAATCCTTTGATCTGTCATGCCCGTAACCGCTACTTGTTTAATTCAGCTTTTAAATTGCAACGTGGTCACTTGCGAGCAAGCACCTAACACGCAAACGGAGCCCAAAGGCCCACATGTGCTCGAAAGCACCCGCAAGGGGGGTAAAGTCCAATACGTAGCACTTCGTAGGCAAATACAAACACACTACTCTATATTTATTATAAGGGAAAGTGATTTTTGGTCTTCAAATTAATAGCACAACATTCTCAAGCCCCCAAATCGGCCCTGAAAAATACTTTATTTCATGTTCATATTTTGTGTTATATTGATCCCTGCAATCAATGTGTTAATACATATACTGGATCTCGCATGTAATAGAATATCATATTTACTGCTTTATTAATATTGCATTATATCTGGCCTGTGGGTCCGATCACAAACTGTAATTGAAGCCCGCAGGACTTTGAAATCTACCCTCCCATTTTTCAGTGGCGTAATGCTAACAATCTCTTTTTTCCATTGGCTTCATCTGAACCCTGTAACTACGTAATTGCTTAATTGTTTGCCTTCAAGCACGCAAACCCGACGGCCGTGATCTGGTTTACGAAATAGCCTCTCTCGCTCATAGCTCGCAGCCATTTCTAATTTAATAGCAAAGTAAGTAGGCCAATTTTGAAGCACGCAGCCGTTACTTGCTTCACGTTGGACTTACAAGGCTGGAATTTAAAATGGCTAAAAATGAACTATAATAATTTATTAAACTTCTCTAATTCACTATTTTAGAGTTTGGGCAATATTCCTTGGCAGATTTATTTTCAAAGAGTCCTATCTGCCTCTTCAACAACACAAGCAAAAGTGACATCCTATCTTGCTGCTATTTTATGTCTGGTGTTGGCAATACCATCAGTTCTGATTGGTGCTGTTGCCTCTTCTACAGGTAAGAATAGTCAACCTTATTTAATTGCGATTCAGCAAATTTAAAAGGGCTCTATTTAAGCACATAGCATATTTTATTTACAGAAGTTTTTAGTTAGTGAAGACCTTGCTTTTGGATAGAAGTTCACTAACTAAAAACTTCTATTTGAAAATTATAGCGCAAACAATGCATACTGACCTTATGGTTAGACTCCAAACCATCTACTTTAAACCTTTTTTTAAAGCAAATATATATATTTTATGGCTTTAGAATGAACTATTTCTATGAAAGACAAACAAAACAATGGAGACAAATTCTGGATGGTTTGCAAGCCTTTCTAAATAAATTTACAGTTCACCAAATTTCCTATTCCATGAATATGATTTCTAATTTTTTATGTTTAATATAGGTTTGTCTTTCTTAATATATGGTAATACACACCATCATAGTCCGTAATACTGAAGACTCATATGATTAGTTATTTCTTGAACCTGGCAGTTTCTTTTTTTTTTATTTGATTTTTTTTATTAGAGGAAGGCATATATCATAATTTACATATGCATTATATATTGAGACATATATTTTATATAACAATGAGGGATCGAACATGGAATTACATAATGTATAGACAATCAATCCTAATATATTCGGTAAATCAATATAATGTGTATTTTCATTACATAGTCTATCTATTGTTGTTCTTTTTTTTTTTTTTCCTTTCTTCTCCCCTTCCTCTCTTTCCTTTTTCTTTCTTTTTATTCTCCCTCCTTTATTTTATAAATAGTTCAGTCAAGCATTCTAAAAGATGCAAATATATAACTTTTATCTCTCCGAGTCCTTGAAATTTGTAGTTGGTACTGAAACCACAGCACCCATCCCATGGAAATATTTCCCTTTCCATTCTTTCCATACAATTTTTCAATGGAGACTCAGAGATAATTCTTGAACAACAAACTTATTTACAAAAACAGTTACCACCTCTATGTTTCTAGTTCTGATATTCTTTCCCCCCCCCTCACCATTTTCCATCAGAGACACTATTGATTGACCCAGTATTTCTCAGACTCACCTCATCTCGGACATCTAACTTTCCAAATGTCCCAGCAGGAGGCCCATCTTCTGTATCTCACATCAAATTCTGCTGAGAAGTAGCTCATGGTCTGAATGTGATCAATTTTCTGTAGTACTTCTTTAAATGTAGGGGTAGTGTGTTTCCAATGTTTAGCTATAATGCATCTAGATGCCAAGTATATCTGATTGGTTAGGAATTGCTCACTTTTTGTCTAAGAGAGCTTCCTCAGGTTTTTGCTTTATTGTTTTTCCCCGCAACTTTTCTAGTGTGTTGAACCTGGCAGTTTCTGTGTGGTTCAGTGGCCATATTTGGTTCTGGCAGTGTATATAGCTTGGGTCAGTGGTATATTTTTGCCTAGGCCTACAAGGCCCAGGCCTAGGGCAATATATTTTCAAGGGACAGCAGCTTGCCTTAAATTGCTCATACAGTGTTATGGAAAAGTCGCAGACATAACTGCGACATTTATGATTATAAGTGTAGCTGATACATACAGCCAGAAACACACCTTCTTTCTTCCTGTGTTGCAATGTCTACTAATATTAAATGCCCTTTCTCCTTTTTAGACTGGAACCAGACAACCTATGGTTTGCCATCCCCATATGAAAGAGGTGATGCCAGCATGATATTGCCCATTGTGATGCAACATCTGTGCCCAATGCTTGTGTCTGTAGCTGGTTTGGGAGCTATCACTGCGGCTGTCATGTCTTCTGCAGACTCAGCTCTTTTATCATCTTCTTCTCTTTTTTGCCATAATTTATACAAAAAGATTTTCAGGAAAAAGGTAATGTATTTAACTACTTCACATTTACATCACAGACATCTAAAATTGCAGCTATAAAATCTAATTAATGAAAAAAGTATTGTAATTTTTTGTTGTTATGATTATGTATTTATGAAGGAAATGCATGTAAAGTGTGTTCTATACTAAGTCAATGATTCATTTATTTATGTCACCAGACATCAAAGAGAATAGTGATGACATAAATAATTAATAATAAAAATAACAACACAATTTTAATAAGGAAAAAGTTATTTACAACTAAGGGTTTCTTTGAGCTCATGAATTACACTATTTTCAAAATCAATTATTAATTTCTTTATGTTCAGCAGAAATCAAAGAGAATAGTGATAATATAACAGATTCATATTAATATCACCATTTTAATAATACAAAGTTATTTACAACTGAGGGTTTCTTTGGTACAGATTATTCAATGTTTCTGGATTCTGCCTAATGAACTGGACAATATACAGATTGTGACATTAACATTTTTTTTAATTAATATGAATATATAACAGATTTTGTTTATTTTAAGATCATAAACCTGTAAATAATTAATTAATCTAATCCAGAAACAGCGCACCTAGCAATAGTAGTAATGGTAACAAGTTATTTAAAGGATGCATTACATATTAGGGGCCTCATTCTAATCCTATGATCTGTGAAAAATTAGCCGCAACGGGAGGCCACAACTACGTAGCTATTCAAATCACGGCCTCCGGCAGCTTACAGCTGTCGAGCTGTGATCCCTTGTGATTTCCTCAATCGCAGCTCACTTCCATCAAAGCCTTTGGCCTCAAGAAAGGCCAAATCGCCATTCAAATGCTATGATCACTCTTCCGTCAAGCCTGTAAATCGCTAAAACCGAGCCACAGCTGACTGACACCCAAAAGGTCCTGCAAGGCTCTTACTTACAAATTGTAGCACCAATTAAGCACATAAAAAAGTCATCCTGTACTTTGATGAGAAGTGAAAGTGATTATAGGTCTTAGAATTCATAGCAAGTGGATTTTCCTTCACAAGTAAAGGCTGATAAATTGCAGAGTGAACTAATTGTGCCCAGGTGAGAGGGGTGTGGCTTGACTGTTAAACTAGTATAAAAGGTTTGTGAGCTGTTTGGGGCTGTTTGCAAGTGGATTTTCCATGCAAGTAAATGCTGATAAATTTCAGAGTGTACTAATTATGTCCAGGTGAGAAGGCAGAAGTTAATATAAACAGGAGAAGCGGCGAACTTGTGAGCTTGCGAACATTTCTAGTATAAGTGCAATTCTAGTAAAAGTGTAGGAGTTTAAATAAAAGGAGGGACTTCAAAGATAAGGGAGGGTAGATTTATAGTGCAAAGGAGGAAAACTTTATACAAATATATTATTTTATATTCTTTATTTTTTCTACTGAAATTTTGTAGACAATAATAATAATTATGAGTCAGTCCAGTGGCAACCTCATTCAGTGTACATCCTGTCATATGTATGCAATACTGGAACAGATGATCCAGGGTCCATACCTCTGTGAGAGGTGTGAGCATGTTGCCTCTCTGGAAGCTCAAATTGGAGATCTGGAGACGAGAATTGCAGCACTTAGTGATATTGCTCCACTGGAAAGGGGACTGCTGCTCTCGGAGCACAGTTTAGCTGGGCCTAGCATGGAGGGTTGAGCTGGGGCTAGTGAGGATGTCCAGGGAGGTAGCTGGGTTACAGTTACAAGGGGAATTAGGTGGAACAGGAGGAGGCATTGAGTGAAACTGTTGAGGATGTCCATTCAGGAATGGCAAGGCCAGATAGAGCTGTTCCCTCTAACAGCCGGGAGAACAGTTCTACTGGAGGAGTGGGAAGGCAGAATAGGCAGAGCAACAGACAGGTTTTGGTGGTAGGGAACTCTATTATTATGAAGGTAGACAGGGTGATTTGTCACCCAGATCCCAGCAATCGAACAGTTTGCTGTCTCCTGGGTCCTCAGGTTCGTCATTTTGGGGATTGTATATAAAAATTATTGGAAGGGGCTGGAAATGAACCGGCAATCTTGGTACATATTGGTACCAATGACAAAGTTAGTGGGAGATGGAGTGTCCTAAAACATGATTTTAGAGAACTAGGTAATATGCTGAAGGCAAGGACCTCCAAGGTAGTATTTTCTGAGATACTACCAGTGCCACGTGCTAGCCCAGGGAGGCAGAAGCAGCTTAGGGAGGTTAATGCGTGGCTAAAGATGTGGTGCACTAAGGAGGGGTCTGGGTTTTTAGAGCACTGGGCTGACTTCTCACTTCGGTACAATCTCTACAGCAGAGATGGATTGCACCTTAATAATGAGGGAGCTTTTTTTGCTAGGGGATAGGATGGTAGAAAGGCTGGAGGAGTTTTAAACTAGTAGGTGGGGTGGGACGGACTAGGTATGGAATACATCCACGGGTACTGAGGGAACTGGGGTCTGTAATAGCAAAACCCTTATATTTCATTTTTCAAGCTTCACTCAACAAAGGGTCTCTACCAGATGACTAGAGAAAAGCAGATGTGATACCTACAGTATATTTAAAAAGGGAGCAAGAGCAAATCCGGGGAATTATAGACCAGTGAGCCTCACTTCTGTAGTGGGGAAGCTTTTAGAAGGGTTAATAAGGGATAATATACAAGAATATATCTATTTGAACAGGATTATAAGTAAGAGTCAACATAGATTTATGAGGGATAGGTCATGTCAAACAAATCTAATTCGTTTCTATGAGGAGGTTAGTTGGAACCTGGATCAAGGCAACTCAGTGGAGGTAGTCTTTTTGGATTTTGCAAAGGCTTTTGATACAGTGCCACATGGGAGACTATTGTGCATACTAAGAGATACAAGAATGTCAGTAAATATCTGCTCATGGATTGAGAGCTGGCTAAAAGACAGGAAGCAAAGGGTTGTTGTAAATGGAACATACTCCGATTGGACTAATGTGGTAAGTGGGTTTTCTCAGGGTTCAGTATTAGGTCCTCTCCTTTTTAACATATTTATTAATGACTTAGAGGTGGGATTGGAGGGAGGTGTCTCCATTGTCGCTTATGACACAAAGTTGTACAAGGTAATTCAATCAGATATGGATGTGCTTTCCCTCCAAAGGGATTTACATAAAATTGAGGAATGGGCATCTAAATGGCAGATGAGATTTAATATGAATAAATGTAAAGTTATGCATCTGGGAAGGAAAAATAGCCATGCAATTTATAATTTTAATGGACCAAATCTAGGTGTATCAGATCTATTTTTTTTTATTTTTTTATTTTTTTTTATTCTTTTTTATTTTACAGATTTAAAATCTCCATTTACATAAATAATACATTACATATTATATACACAGCCAGACAAAAATACGGAAGGCATACATTTGTGCCCTGACATTATAACAATAATCATAAGAGTGTAACTGTTCTTTCATGTTTATTGCTATTAATAGACTTTAAGTGTATCATTGTTTAAACTTACATATGGCTATGAATGAAATCCAAACTTTAATATTTGGTTGAATATTCTTCAACCTAATGGAGATATTAACCAGTTAAACTTCTCTCTTAAATTACTTACATATCCTATCACACCCTTTCATTCCACTCATATTCTAGCCAGCTTGGTGAAGGTAGGGAGGAAGAGCCAGGGAGGGATCGATCTGCCAGGGAAGATATGGTGTCTTCATGAGATTACCCCGTAGAGGTTACTTAAAAAAATGAGTCCCAAACTACCCATTTTACAGGGTCTTGTTTTAGCTGAAATGCCATATTAAAATCCCTCTCTAGTTCCCTATTGTATCCCATCATGGCCATTATTTCAGTTAGTTTTGGAAGATCCTCTTTCTTCCAATTTCGTGCAATTGCAGTTTTTACTACCTGAAAAATTTGAGTCATAAACGCTTTATTTTTTATTTCCATCTTAGGGGGAAAAATATTAAACAAGGCCATCTGCGGTTTTACTATCATTTCTATCTTAAATATAATAGATAAGTATTCAGAACATTCCTTCCAAAGATGAAGGGTTATAGGGCATTCCCACCATATATGGAACATATCTGCAGATTTCCCGCAGTCCCTCCAGCATAATTTAATTTCTGGTTTAAATGTTATAAAGTAGATTTTGGAGGTAACCCAGTACCATCTATTAAGTAGTTTAAATTGAATTTCTCTCTGGTTTGTATTTTTAACAAACCTATTTAGAGATTTTAAGGCTTGTTGCCATGACTCTTTAGGTATCCTTAACTGCATATCTTTAGCCCAGAGGTCCATAGGTCTAGTTGTATCCGTCTGTATTTGCTTATAAATGATCTCACTACACTTAGAAATCAAGTGTCTAGTATTTTGGGACTTTATAAAAATGTCAACGTTGTTTAAGCTTTGCCGAGTAATGTTTTTATTTATATCCTTTAAAACTCGTGAAATTTGATGTGAAGTGAACCAAAGTTTAGTTGAAATATTATATTTCAAATTTGGCATGTTATAATATAACATTTTACCTTTTTCTTTATCTATAATGTGCCCCAGTAGATATATTCCTTTGTCTTTCCATTCTGGTTCTAAGTAGATATAATTCATGCGTGCTAATGTTGTCAAAGGAGTAAGTTCACTATATTGCTCTATGAATTTAAATTTTTTGTTCATTTTTATCCACTCTTTTACCATTATAGTCAAAATAGTTGCTCTCGGGTCAATGTATGCTAATGCTAGTTTGGTAATGAACAATAGAGCATTAAGGTCGATATTGTGTAGCATATCACTTAAAATCTGGTTCTCCGGGTGAGTGGAAAGAGGTTGACTCCACTTTATATATTGCGCCAATTTAATTGCTTCCTGATAGTGAAAAACCATTGGGTATGCAATGCCACCTTTTATAAATTTTCTACTCATTATTGCTTTTTTAACTTTGATCTGACCGTTCTTGTTAATATATCTATCGATCATCTTCTGGAATTTAGCTGTCCATTGGCTTGAGATTGAAAAAGGGAAAGATCTAAATACATAGTTAAGTTTAGGAAGGAGAGACATCTTGATTGATGCAATTCTACCAGAGAAGGATATTTGATTGACCGGCCAGTTATCAATAAGCTCTTTAGATGATTTATATAAATTGTTCAAATTGGAGGTTTGAATACTTCTTATATCATCACTAAAGTTAATTCCCAGGTGTGTAAATCCCTTTGTGTGGGCCAGCTGATACCTACTAGTCAGGTGCTCTTCGTCTTCCTCTGGAATATTAACACTTAGTGCTTCAGATTTCTCTATGTTTAATTTATAATTCAACACCTTACTGTAGTTTGCAATGATTTCCATCAGCGCCTTCATAGATATATGAGGTTGCTCCATATATACTACTACATCATCCGCGAAGAGGGAGATCTTGTATTCCCTTTTGCCTACTCTAATCCCCTTAAAGTCCGACGAAGCCCTAATAGCTATAGCGAGGGGTTCTAGGGTCAATGTGAATAAAATGGGAGACAGTGGACAACCCTAACGGGTTCCATTTGTTACCATAAAATAATCTGATTGTACCCCTTTCCCCAAAACCAATGCCAAGGGAGCCTTATATAGGGCAGCTATAGCTTTCGATGCAAATGAGTCAAAACCATATCTATGGAGGGTCTGCATCATAAAATCCCACCCTACCCTATCAAAAGCTTTTTCAGCATCCATGGATAGGAATAGGGTGGGGATGTCTTTTTTCTTCGCATAAGTTATTAAGTGAATCAGTTTATGGGAATTATCGGCGCCCTGCCTCCCTGGGACAAATCCTGTTTGGTCGGACGCTATTAATGATTTAGATATTTCTGTAAGTCTTAGAGCCAAAACTTTCGCATATATTTTGGTATCTATATTCATAACCGAAATTGGTCTAAATTCTTTGCAAGAGTGTGCTTCCTTATCTGATTTTGGTATAGTGATTATATTGGCTCTAAGCATCTCTGGTGGGAATGTACCTGTGGTTTTAATTTCATTAAATGTAGCTACTAAGATTTGTATTAACTCTTCCTCAAATATTTTATAGTATGTTGTAGAAAATCCATCTGGGCCTGGTGCCGTGTAGTTTTTTAGGTTTTTAATAACTCGTCTAATTTCTAGTTCCGTTATCTGACTATTTAAAGCCTCCTTTTCCTCATTTGAGATAACTGGAAAGTCAATCTGATCTAAGAATGATGATATGTCTTCACTTTTGGGTGTTATAAAGTTTTCTTCCGAGTTTAGATTATACAAGGCTTGATAAAATTTCGCAAATTGATCCGTGATTTCTTTAGGCTTAAAAATTTTTATTCCCTGTTTTACAAGATAAGGAATATTACAATCTTGATATTTTTGTTTTTTAATCTTATTCGCGAGATCTTTTCCTATTCGATTATTGAAATGAAATGATTTTTGTTGTAGTTGCCAAAGACTCATATCTGAGCGTTTTTGGTTAATGTTTTTAATTTTGTTCCAAATTGTTATTATCTCTTGTGTAAGGGTGTCATTTATTTTTATTTTGTTTTCTTGTTCCAATTTATACAAATTTATATGTAAAAGTCGTAAGGACAATCCTCTCTGTTTAACCCAGATGCTTTTCAACTTGATTAATATACCTCTTGTATATGCTTTTAGTGAGTTCCATAGTGTTGTATTTAATGGAACCGACCCCATATTAATTTCCAAATTTTTTTAAATTTCTATTCTAATAGTATTTAGTCTTTCCTTATTTTCTAAGATTTTATCATCCATTCTCCATGCCCTGCTAGATTTTATCTCCCCCTTTTCCTGTATTTGGAGGGTGACTGGAGCATGGTCCGAGATTGTTATTAAATTAATTTTAACTGATTGAATTGCGTTTAACAAAGTATCATTCACTATTATATTATCAATTCTTGAATACATTGTATGAGATGCAGAATAATAGGTATAGTCTCTTTCATTTATATTTATAAGGCGCCATGCATCATATAAGTGGTTTTCCACCAATAATTTGGAGAAATCCTGAGCTGTTTTTTCTATACCTTTATAGTTTTTGGGAACTTTTTTGTAGCTTCTGTCCATCTTAGCATCAGGCGTCATATTAAAGTCACCACCTACTATGCGTCCTCCTGTAGCTATCTTATCCAGTTTCTTTAATACTCCCTTCAAAAATATATTTTGTTTATTATTAGGGGCATATACATTTACTGTTGTCATATGTTCGCCATTTATTTCTCCTACCCAGATAATATAATGGCCTTTACTATCCAAGACCACTAATTCTTCTTTTAATTTAAATTTTTTATTAAACATCATTAAAACTCCTCCTGAGTTTTTTTTTTATGGCAAGCATTAAATACTTGAGGGAATCTATGTTTGGCCATATGAAATATTCTTCCCTTATCCCAATGGGATTCCTGAATTAATACAATATCTGGATTTGTTTTGATCAGCATTCTCGAAATGGAGGCTCTCTTTAACGGAGAATTTAATCCCCTAACGTTGTAACTCACTATCTTCAAACCCGGCATTATCTTCCCTCCACTAGGCCCCCCCCCCCCGCCTCCCATCCCACAGCCCCTGGCTACATCCATACTTCCAAACATACAACACTTTCTCTTGGAGTCATAGCTATCCAGTCTAACCATTCGCTCCCTTCCCCTTCCAAGGGGATTACAACTGCAACCACCTAGTTGTGCCTTATGGGCGTGAACGATGAAGGGATATGTTAAGTCCTCCATGGAGGTTTCCCCACGCCTGTATATCTTGTATTCCTAATTTACCTTCTGGTTCCCAACCATCCCCCTACCCCCCCCCCCCCCAATTATGTTACTTTACCCCTGCTCTCTCCAAGCCTTTTTAATCCTGGATATGCTCTCTTTGCCTGCTCATTTCTATTAATTAATAATTTACCTAATCACAATTCCTGTTGTAAATATACCCCTCTCCTCCCTTCCTGTCATTTTATATTTCTATTTTAATTTTCATATTCTTCGTAAATTTCCTTGAACATTCCACAATTTATAATATTTATGTTCTATTGTTACATTTTGTGCAGATGCTATTCCTTAAAATGAGTTCTAAATCGTAATTATACAAAAATGTTACCATGATCAAGTTGTCTTCACCCCTTTTTCATTTACTTACTCTATCACTCTTGATTTCCAAGCGTAATCTAAATTAGGCTTCATATCCCCCTTAATCTTGTAGTGCAATCACGTGCTACAAATCCTACTTAATTATAATATCAATTATTATATACAATTTACATGTGCAAATTAGCATAATTTTACGTGTAGAATCATTCCATTTCATTTCATATACTGGTTCAATCTATTACATTAAAATTTGTGCATCCAAAAATTCCTTCCTTTTTCTTTTCTCTTCCATTCCATTCCTTTAAAATCACCCTATAGTTGATTCAATCATAAGCTGGTGAACCTCTTATTAAAATTACGTGGCTTCAATATATTTAGATAAGGAAAAAAAAAAGTAAAGAAAAAAAAACAAAAAAAAACCATCATTAATACCCGAAATTCGTAATAAGGTTAAAGTGCATTCAATACAAATAAAGTGCTGTGCAATTTCTTGTGAGGAAAGTCAATATGCAATCTTAGACCCTTTAAATATTGCAGCTACTCATAATTGCATGACTACAAAAAAAAAAAAAAGGAAGAGAAAAAAAAAAAAAAGACCCTATCTAAACCACCTATTTCCTTCCTTAATACCCCTAATACATAATAAAGTTTAAATTGCATTCATTACAAAAAAAGTGCTGTGCAATTTCTTAGGAGGAAGGCAATATACAATCACAAACCCTTTAAACATTGTAATCCATCATTTTTGTGAGGAAATGGTAATATATCCTAAAAATAAAAGGGATAGTAGCGAGGAATTAGTAAAGTATTCCTCCCTTTTTTGGTAATCTAGCAATCCCACCAAATGACAATGAGGCAAAGACTCTCAAATATCCCATTTACTAAATAAATCTTCTCCCTCTTTAAGTGATGTGATTTTATACCATCTAGAGTCTCTTAAAAATGAAAGTCTTATGGGAAAAGTCCACTTGTATGGTATTTCTTTTTCCCTCAGTTTCTGGGTAATAGGAAAAAATTGTCTTCTTTTATTTCTCGTTTAAGTAGAAATGTCCGAAAATATTTTAATATTTGAATAGGGAGGGTCAAAGGATGTTATTCCATAGCTAGCTTTTAATAGTTCATTTTTCAGTGGCAAATGATGGATTTTTACCATTACATCTCTAGGAAACTCTACCTCAATGTTTTTCGGCTTAGAGAGTCTATAGGCTGCATCGAACTTGAATTTTATATCCGCAAAATCAGGCACTAAATATGAAAAAAACTTAGTAAGATATAATCCCAGGTCCTCTTTGGGTATTTTTTCATCAATCCCAAAGTTATTAATTCTTGATCTATCTTCAAGGAAGTCAACCTTATTTTCCAATGTTTTTAATTTCCCCTCCATTGCTTTGATGCTTTCTTTGGAATAAGTTTGTTCCTTTTTAATTGTTTCACAAGTGTTCCCCAATTCTGCAATTTTGACTGTGTTTTCTTGTGTTGCCTTGATATTTAGAAGAATTTGATTTTTAAATTCATCCAAGAATTAGTTTTGAAACTTCTCTAGGATATTTTCCAGTTTTCCAATCGTGAGGATTTCCTCCTCTAAATTAACTGTATTTGTTTCCGAAGAGGTATCTACCGTATTATCTACATATGCCTCTGTAGATTTATCCCCTATTGGAGAAGCCAAAAGGGATAACTCCATCATTTTTTGCGCCATTTTAGGCGAAAAAAATTGTTTAGATTTAGGAGGAGATCTTATTTTATCTTTGTTTTTATTTTTCGCAGGCATTGTATGAAATTTACCTAGAATCAAGTTCCTGGAATATAATAAAAGAGAAAAAAAGATATACCAAAAAAACAAACACACAAAAAAAAAACTTGCAAAAACAGAGGTAGTCCCAAATCCGCTTTACAGTAGATGTGGTCCTGATCACATACTTTTACTTGGGGATATATATTTCTTTTATATATGTCTCTTTCTCTCTTCCCCCTCCGTGGTCCTGATCCAATTCTTTAATTGGGAATATTTTGTCTTTTAAGTATATATGGTTTTATTTCACAATTATAGGTAATATAAAGGTTTGGAGCCAGATCCCCTATTTTTAGGGATTAATTCCTTTAGTATTCCTTTAGTCGATTGGTGGAGTCCATTCCAGACCTTTATTCCTTAATTACTTTTAACCATATTAGTATTACCTCCTTTAAGATATGGGTCCGTAAGATTTTTCCCATTAATGTATAGCTTTTGCATAAGGTCTGTCAGGGAGCAATTAGATTGTATTATTACTCTCACTTTTCCCAGACCAAAGCCCCAATAATGGTTTTCATTCTTGAAGAAATTATAGACCCCACAAAATTATACTTCAGGTCCTTACTTGCTGAACTGGACCTTATATCCTTTATAGGACCTGTGTATATATTATGCCTGTTAATATCTTAGGGCCTTACAGAAAAGAGTCAGTGTTTATGTATAAAGAGTGCTCTATTAGAGCCTTACCAGACCTCATAGCCTCCAGGTGATATCAGCTAATAGCTGCACAAACTCCTGTGAGAGGCCTGGAATATCCAATACTCTGGGTAGTCAAAGCTCCTTTCTGCGGGCCCGCAGTCTGGCATTCCCCCGCCAGAGTTCTCCAAATCACTGCTATGCTTAGCTTAGCCCCCTCCAGTCTCTTTGCACAGCTTGAGCGCTCTCACCGACATCGAGACCGGGGGCAAATGCTGGGGCTATATCTCCTTAACGGTCCTGCTCTTCATGCAGCCGGTCCCGTGCTGCTGAACCCGTATCGGGCTTGGAGTGATTGTACCTTGGGAAGGGCTGAGGGAAAAGGTTTAGGGAATCCCAGTCTCCAGCGTGGTCTCCTCCATCGGACTGTGCGAGCATCCGCTCACATGTGCATATCCGGTAACGCCCCCAGGGGAGGTCCTGACATCCAGCAGGTGTATCAGATCTAGGTGTATCATATATTGAAATGGATTTGGGAGTGCTTGTGGACAACCACCTAGGTAACAGTGCTCAAAGCCAAGCAGCAGCTGCAAAGGCAAATAAAATATTAGCATGTTTAAAGAAGGGTATATAAGCAAGGGAAGCAAATATAATTCTGCCACTAAACACATCTCTAGTATGCCCTCATTTGGAATATAGAGTACAATTTTGGGCACCACTTCATAAAAAGGACATTTTAGAGCTGGAAAAAATACAGAGGAGTGCAACAAAACTAATAAGGGGAATGGAGGGGCTAAGTTATGAAGAAAGACTAACCAAATTAAACTTATTTTCTCTAGAAAAAAGGCGTCTAAGAGGAGATATGATTACCTTATATAAATACATCCAGGATCAGTATAAAGTTCTGTCAAGGGAGCTTTTTGTGCCAAGAGGTTTTCAACTGACAAGAGGACATCCCTTGATGTTAGAATTAAAAAGATTAAACCTTAAAGAAAGAAAAGGGTTCTTCACAGTAAGGGTGGTTAATCTGTGGAATTCTCTACCAGAGGAGGTGGTGACAGCGGATTCGATAGATAACTTTAAAAGGGGACTGAATTTATTTCTAAATAAAAGGGGAATTCGGGGTTATCATGGATAATTAGAGAGACTGCATTGATCCAGGGAGAAATCTGATCGCCAGTATCTGGGTTCAGGAAGGAATTAATTATTTTTTTTCCCTTTGAGATGATTGGCTAAGTCTCACTTGTTTTTTTTTTCTGTTTGCCTTCCTCTGAATTAATTAATAATTTAAAAAAAAAATAAAAAAAAAATAATTAAATACTTTATTAATAATTAATTAACAACTAATTAATTAATATTTAATCTGCATATTGCAGATCAGAGGAGATCTTAAAAGGTTGAACTTGATGGACTGAAAGTCTTTTTTCAACCTTAGTTAATATGTAACCCTACTCTCAAATCGGCAAATAAATACATTTCAATTCATGTTAAACTTTTGTGTTCTATCATCATGTAAGTCCCACAGGCTTGGAGGTCATTCACCCTCCAAACCCATACAGCGTTGATTAACGAGCTACGGGCATGGAGGTCATTCAAGCCTGTGGGACTTTGGACGGAAAATAAACCTGAAGTGAAAGATTTGATTGTGGTGATGTGCAAGCTTGAGAATGTTTTGCTATTAATCCTCATGTCCCCCATTGTGTTCCCCATCATTTACAGTGCTTTACAGTGCTCGATTGAATATATATTTGTATTTACAATGCTTTGAGTTTGCAGCATTCAATCTCCAAGCCCATAGGGGTTTAAACACCGATTTAATGGCTTGGAAATCATTTAAGGCGTGTGACTTTGGACGGAAATTAAAGCTGAAATGAAATATTGGATTTGGGCGATGTGCAAGCTCCCCATCATTTACAGTGCCTTACAGTGCTGTCTTGAATTTATGTTTGCATTTACACTTTTCCAAGTTTGCAGCCTTGAAACACGAGTTACAGGCTTGTAGCAAATGCCTACGGCCAATTGCATAATTTGCGATTGGCCGTAGAGGGACCTCCTTGCGGCACAGCCCATGTGAATACCAACGTAGACGTAGAGCTGCAAGGGGTCGTAAGCCCATTGCAAGGAATCGCAGAGTTGCGGCCATTTTGCGGCTTTAATTGGAATGAGGCCCTAGGTGTTGTAGCATTCCTTTAGTACAGTACATCCAAACCTGATAATATGTTTTACTATTTGTATTAATATTTTTTTATTTAAAATGGGAAATCCAATCTTGGTATATTTGTATTAGGACACAGCAAATATTCCAGATATATAACTATAGGTAGTAACATTACTATATTATTGCCAGTAATATAAAACATATGATTCAACAATAATTGGCCTAGTTTCCTTTGAATCACCAACTTTACTTTTAGTTAGATCCCTCCCTAACCAGGCATGCTCCCAGCTAACCCTGGAAGGGAGCAAGCACAAAATGATATATATATATATATATATATATATGTGTGTGTGTGTGTGTATATATTGTGGTAGATTAGCCTGTTACATTATAAATGAACAGCCAGGAATTCAGATATTCTTTTAATATTTTAATAAAAGTCCAATATTTGCACCAAAATAATACACAGTTCTTTTCAATATCTTCACCTGTAAAAAAAGGGGAGCATTCGGCCTGCTTGTCTCTCCGAAATGCTCCAACCTCCAGGGACCCTTTAAATAGTCTTTTGAAAAACTCTGTCACACTTGCAGTTATACTGCTGCCTTCTCCCTGGGGTGAATGTCCACAGTCTCTAAACAGGAAAACTGCTTTCTCTCAGCAAACTGACTTGCCTTGTAGACCTGCTTTGGTCCTGCAGACAGCCCTGCTCTGGAAACCAATGTTGCTTTGCACTGCACACTGACTTTCCTTGTAGACCTGCTTTGTTCCTGTAGACAGCTTTGCTCTGGAAACCAACTTTGCCTTGCACTGCAGACTGACTCTCCTTACAGACAAACAATCTTTACGCTCACTCCAAAAGCCACACCCCTTGGTTCTGTCTGTAGGACTTTAAATCATGACGAGGATCAGGTGCACTGGTTTGATTGAGCTGCAGTTCCAATTAACCCTTGCTTATCATGCCTGGATATATAGCTCTGCTCAATCTCAGGCTTATATACACTCCTTGCTTGACTCTGTTACATATTTTTCCCCTTAGCTCAACACCATGGGGTTGAGCTACATGAGCCGAGAGGCAGTGGACCCTGGATGAGGCATCCGCATTATTATGTTTCTTTCCAGCTCAATGATCTTCTGTAAATCTGTATTGTTATAACAAAAGAAACCATCTAGTCACTCTGCTGTTCTTCTCTCTGTTTTGATGCATCCACTTTAATGGGGCATGGACCGTATCAAGCTTGAATGACGTGCCCAGTAGATAATACTTTAAAGCCTCTGTAGCCCATTTTATAGCCAGACACTCTCGATCAACCACTGAAAACCTTTGTTCTCTAGGTAACAGTTTCTTGCTGAGATATATCAGAGGATGTTCTTCGTCCTCTAATTCTTGGGATAGTACAGCTCCCAGACCAATCTCAGAAGCATCCATCTGTAGTATAAAGAGTTTTTGGAAATGTGGAGCTACTAATACCGATTCTTGACACAAGACCAACTTTAGGTCTTCAAATGCATTTTCAGCTTCCGGATTCTATTTTACTATATCTGGGGCTCTTTGTTTAGTTAGGTCCGTTAAATGAGCTGCAATGGTGGCAAATCTGGGTATAAATCTTCAATAGTACCCAAATATCCCCAGAAATGCCTGTACCTGTCTCTTCCTAACAGGCCTTGGCCATACTCGTATGGCGTCCACTTTATTTGTTTGAGATTTGATCAGTCCTCTTCCAACTGTATATCTGAGATATTTAATTTATGCCAATCCTAGTGCACATTATGCCAGATTCACTGTTAAACCTGCTCTTCTCAGAGACTCCAATACTTTTTCAACTTTGTGTAAGTGCGGATCCCAGTCTGCGACATGTATTACAATGTCATCCAAATAAGCAGTTGCATATTCTGAATGGGGTCTTAGAAGTTTGTCCATAAGTCTCTAAAATGTTGCCGGGGCTCCGTGGAGGCCAAAAGGCAAAATTTTGTACTGGAACAGGCCATTAAGGGTGCAAAAAGCTGTTTTTTCTCTTGCTGATTTTATCAGAAGAACCTGCCAATATCCTTTGGTCAAATCTATTGTAGACATAAATCTCGCAGTTCCTAGTCTGTCTATTTTTTAATCCACTCTTGGAATGGGATACGTATCAAATTGCGATGCTTCATTTAACTTTCAGAAGTCACTGCAAAAAAGAATTGTCCGATCAGATTTGGTAATTAGCACAATTGGGCTACACCATTCACTGCTAGACTCTTCAATGACCCCTAAGTCCAGCATTTTAATCATTTCTATTTTTATTTCCTCCCTTTTTGCCTCAGGAATACGATACAGTCTGCTTCTTATGATTACTCCAGGTTTGGTGAAGATGTCATGATAGACCATCTTTGTTTGACTTTTCAGAAAAAACATCTGCATTTCATTGAATCATTTTCATTACTTCCTCTTTTTGCTGTGGTGATAATTCTGATGATATTTGCACCTCAGGTAGCCTCTCTTCCATTCGGTATACATTGCATAATGCTGCTGCCTCAGCCTCTTTCTCACGCCAGGCTTTTAATGAATCCACATGATAGATCTGTTCCTGTTTTTGTTTACCAGTCTGCTTAATTTTGTAATGTACTTTACCTACAGCCTCTATTATTTCATACGGTCCTTCCATTTAGCCAGGAGTTTGGTTGGAATTTCTTGGGCATCTCGATTGTAATATGTTTTCTGGTGCAGCTGTGCTTGTTCCATGTGTTCTTTAACAAGCGGGGTTATCTGAGAAATTCTATTTCTCAAGGACTGAACATACTCCACCATATTTTCCCCTTGGACTTTTTGATCTTCTCAGGGTTCTTGTAGTGTATTCAGTTTTCCCTTGGATAACGTCCATACAATAGCTGAAATTGTGAAAATCCTGTAGAGGCCTAGGGTACCTCTCGTACTGCATATAATAGAAAAGGCAGTAATAGGTCCCAGTTCTTTCCTTCTTTATCCACCACTTTTCGTATCATTCTTTTCAAAGTACCATTGAACCTTTCCCCCAGTCCATTGGTCTGAGGGTGATATATTGAAGTCCTTAAAGTTTTTACTTGTAATTGTTTGCACAAATCCCCCATTAGCTTTGAAACAAATGGTGTTCCTTGGTTTGTTAGTATCTTTTTTGGTATTCCTACTCTTGAGAAAAGAAGTAGCATTTCTTTTGTGATACTCTTAGAGTTAGCAGACCTTAAAGGTACGACTTCTGGATATCGTGTAGAGTAGTCCAATATAACTAAAATGTATTGATGCCCTCAGGCTGTTTTTTCCCAGTGGTCCCACGAGGTTGATTGCTATTCTCTCAAAACGTTCTTCTATAACAGGAAGTGGTATCAAGGGAGCTTTTTGATGGGGACGTGGACTTGCTAGCCGACACTCTGGGCAAGATAGACAATATCGGAGTACTTCTTCATATACTCCAGGCCAGTAGAATCTCTTCATTACCGGATTTAAGTTTTTCTCCACTCCTAGGTGGGATCCAAAAAATGACTGTGAGCCATTTCTAATAATTTTCTTCTGTAGCCCTGAGGTACCAGTAATTATTCTGTGATGTCTTCTCCTATTTTAACCATACGATATAGGAGATCTCTTTTTAACACAAAGTGTGGACCCTGGGGATTTTCTCGTCCCTGTACGATTTCTCCATTTACTTTTACCACTTCCCTTCTGACATTTTGTAGGAGAGAATCATTCCCTTGGTCTCTACCGAAACTTTCTACCTCCTGGAGAACATTCCATTCTTCTTCAATCTCTGTTTGATTTGGAAGGGTCATGTCTTGGTCAGAAGAGGATGCTTCAAAGTTGGCTGTATCTTCATGTGCAGCTGTCAGGGCTTCTTCTTGGTCTTGTCTTTTTTATTTCTGTCCCCCCTTTTCCTTTTCTCGACTGTAGAATAGTTCATTATCCTCAAACAGGAAGATATCCAATATAGATTCGGAATCATCCCATTGCTTTCTATTTGTAGGAGATTTTCAAAATTTGGGAAATTTCTTCCCAAAACCACTGCATATGGTTGATGGGGCACTACCGAGGCTGGTATTTGGGCTTTTATGCCCTTAACATCAATCCATGTGGTTTTTGTTGGATAGTTTATTACTGTTCCGTGCACACAGGTTATGCCCACGCTTTTTCCTAGCTTCCCATTATCTGGCGCTACTGATCTTCTAGACAACAGGGTAACTGCACTTCTGGAATCAATCAGTCCTTTTACTTTCTGGCCATTTATTATCACCTCTGTAATAAATGGATGCTTCATCTCAGTCAATCTCCAAGACTGCACTGCATGGGCTCATCCCGATTTGGGCATTGGGCTGCCATATGTCCCATCTCTCCGCACTGGAAACACTTCACCATATGTAAGTAATTGTTCCTTTTTCCCTCCGCCTCTTGTCGGTTCCATAAAAATTCAGAGTTTCTCTTTTATAAGTCTCTGTGGCCCCCTCGGTAGGCTGACTTTTTACAGATAAACCACATTTTTAGGGTTTTGCTTTCTATCCCGATGGTTTGGATGAGAAGCTTCTTACAGCTTCATGAATTCGACTTGGGCCACTAGTTCATCTAGGGACTGTGATTCATACTGTCCAACCCACACTCTCATACCTGGAGATATTCCTCTCCAGTAGTGTTACAATAATACTATCTCCACTATTTTTTCTGAGGAGTTGTTCTCTAGACATAGCCATTTGCACGAAAGTTTCAGTAAATCAAATATTTATGCTCTTGGCGGTTGGTCCACTCTATATTTCCACTTATGGAACCTTTGAACCCGAACAGCTGGATTTACCCCCATTCTGGCTAGAATCTCTGTGTATAATCATTCACTTGTTCTGCTGTGAGATCATAGTAGGCTCTTTGCGCTTTTTCTACCAGAAATGGGGCTAGTATTCCTGTCCACTGGGTTTGAGGCAGAGCCTTCACGTGTTGCAGTAATTTTAAAAGCCAGCAGGTAAGCCTCCACATCATCCTCCTTACTCATTGTGGTGACTTGCTTGCAATCCCATTACATGTTCTCTTGTTCCTGTAGCTGCCAGTTGTTTGGTTTGATTTATTATCTCATGTAAGTTGGCTTGGTTTTGTGTCATCTGGCTTGCCAGCAATCTGTTAAATTCCTGCTGTTGTCTATTTGTCTCTTGCTGAGCTGCTGGGGCTTGTAACAAGGCTTTTACTACCTCTTAAATTTTTTCTTTGGGTGGTGTTTTGGTATAAGGACCTAGATCGCACTTCTGACACCAGTTGTGGTAGATTAGCAAAATAATACACTGTTCTTTTTAATATCTTCATCTGTAGAAAATGGGGAGCATTCGGCCCGCCTGACCTCCAGGGAACCTTTAAATAGTCTTGTAAAAAACTCTGTCACACTTGCAGTTATACTGCTGCAGGAAAACTGCTTTTTCTTAGCAGACTGACTTGCCTTGTAGACCTGCTTTGCTCCTGTAGACAGCTCTGCTCTGGAAACCAACTTTGCCTTGCACTGCAGACTGATTCTCCTTGCAGACAAACAATCTTTACTCTCACTCCAAAAGCCACACCCCTTGGTTCTGTTTGTAGGGCTTTTAAATCATCTTGACGAGGATCAGGTGCACTGGCTTGATTGAGCTGCAGTTCCAATTAATCGTTACTTATCACACCTGGATATATAGCTCTGCTCAATCTCAGGCTTATATACACTCCTTGCTTGACTCTGTTACAATATATATATATATATATATATATACACCCATCTATAAGTATAATTCATTTTTACTAATGGAAGAGTTTTTATACATTTAATATTCTATTTATTGACAGGCAAAATCAAGGCTGATTGAAGGACACAAATTACACATTTCTATGTAGGTTTACTGTAAAATCATATTTTTAGAGTACCCAATTGGTAAAGTTATTGTTGCTACCTATAGTTGTAAAGGTTCCAGTATTTGAAATATTTGTTATGTTTCTTATATTATGTTTTAATTAACGTGCCACTTAATCAAACACAATTTAGATCACATTTTTAATTCATGTATGTTTTAAATACTTTTAGAATTTTTGAAATACATAAATCTTTCACTGAGAAATCTGTTTACATGCACAACAGACAGCCCACATGCTGCTGCATTACATTAACAAATCAGGTTGCAGGGGTGTCCTACCAATTCAAGTCAGTGGTAAGGATTTTGTCAGACTGCTTACATTTCCAGTTTTAAGGAACAGGTTCTATTTTTTTCTTATGGCAGAAAATTCAGGTTTCTGCTCTCTTGCCTCTCTGGAATTCGAACAGTGCAGGAGGGGGTCAGTGCTCTCTAGCTGTGGTGCTCAATGCTGCTCCATGTAGTGATAAAAAAAAAAACGTAACAAATCTATCTATGCAGGAATGGAATTCTGGACTCACCTAAAATAGGAAAGCTATGGGTTAACTGTTCAGTGAGGTATAACCTGAATCCAGGGGAAAGCTGTGCTATTTTTTATAGCCTTCCCCCATAGAGACTCATATGCACATGCTGCACTCTGCAGTCTGTAATTACTCATGCATCAGCCGGTGGGCAGAAAAGACTTGTAAGTAAACAGAGATTTAGAACTTTAGATTTTTTAGCTGTTATTAGTGTAATAAAAAATAGAACATTTTAACATATAATCTAGTGCTCTTTCACACTATGAAGATAACTTACTGTGAGTTCAGTGGCTCTTTATCTATCAATATATAAAATAATTGCCACTTTATATTGTTTTGTAGGCTTCCGATAAAGAAGAGATGGTGGTCATGAGAACCTCCACATTTGTGCTAGGCTCTGTGGCGGCTGGACTGGCCTTTCTATCCAACTCAATATATGACCTATGGTTTATTTGTGGAGAGTTGGTGTACGCCATTGTTCTTCCTCAGTTTGTCTGTGCTCTTTTCATCCCCAAGACTAACACATATGGCTCAGCTGCTTCCTTTCTGTTTGGCCTTCTATTGAGGATACTTGGAGGAGATGAGGTACTTAAAATTCCACCAGTTATACATTACCCAGGATGCACTCTGATCAATGGCGTTTATGTTCAGCTTTTTCCATTTAAGACTTTTACAATGCTGCTTTCTTTAGCTACTCTAGTTATTGTTTCATATTTGACTGAATTCTTGTTTAAAACATCAATCTTGCCCAAACACTGGGATATATGCAATGTGCTAAAAGTTGAGGATACAACTCTACGGCCAACAACAGAACCAGAAGAATTGAGAAATTTAGATCATAATTTTCATCAAACAGACTGTTAATTTTAAAAAGCTATTTAAAAAAAAGTACAATAAAAACATTTTAAAACTATATCAATACATTTTCCAATAGAACGATTACTAAAATCAACATAGAAGTTGAAGAAAATAAGAATCCTTTAAACAATTTATTTTTAGAATTTTTATTATGTGATAAGACCTTGAAATATACAAAGAAAACAATTATTTTACATAAACTGTTTTGTTAGTTATGTTCTACACCAATAAGAGAAACCTCAGACACACCAAAAACTGAAATTATTACTAATAGCCACTAAATTATTATTAATTGGTAGCAGAACTATTGTAATAATTGTAATCATTTTGTTTTTGTATACAGGGGCAACATTTTTAAATAGATTGGCTTTTTTGTTATTCGTGAGCTGTCATCATAAGTTTATTTAAAAAAACATTGATTTAAAGAACAACACTTGCAAATATGGAAAATGTTTTTTTAGAATGGAAAATACAATAATATATTACACTTTATGTGCAATTATGCAGCTTTAGAATCTACCATTTTGTTTTTGGGAATAAACTTCCTAAGGTAGGGGAGATTATAAAAGTAAGTAGATACATAGTTATATTATATTCCAGAAATCCTTCCATATAATTTTAAAGTGGGAACATTCCATATTTATATATGTATCTTCTGGGTTTTAATGGAAGTAAACACCTGAGATATTCACACTAATCCAGGAATTAACTTTTTCTTACTCTATCACTCTCACAATGAGATTCAATGCGCATCTCATTACCCTGTGTCTCCCCCCTCCCTTCCCTCTCCCCTGTGTTTCTCCCCCTCCTATATCTTCACCCCCTCTCCCTCCCCTGTGTCTCCCCCCCCCACTCTGCCCTATGTCTCCTTCCCCCTCTCCCTCCCCTGTGTCTCCTTTCCCCCTGTTCCTCTCCTGTGCCTCATTACCCCCTCTCATCTCCTTTTCCCCCTTTCCCTCCCCTGAGTCTCCTTCTCCTTTCCCTCTCTCCCTTGCACATGCAAAACCCGCAACTGGCGGGAGAAGAGTTGTGGTAATTGTGAGCGTTACACACAACCTCGCAATTACCAAAACTACCGGTATATATGTGATGGAAGAGTTTTTATACATTTTACAGGCTCTCTGCTCAACTATTGAATTCTGTGTACCAAAACAACAACAAATCCTTAAATAAAAATATAATTTAGTAAAAGTTTCTTCCTGTGTATCGGATGGTATTCACTGTTTATGCACTAATGTAATTCTCTTGCTCTTCCTTTTTACTGATGTAAGTACCTCCTAATATATAATGCAAACATACTGCATAAAAAACAATTATTATCTATGCTTGTGACTGTGCTAGTGTATGTTTTAAAAATAAAATGTAGCTGCAATTATATTAATAACATAGTAGGTCTGCACCCTTTAATTATATCATAGAAACATAGAGCCCCATATAAATCAGGTGCTCTTAGTTATCGGAAGTGCCTACAAAAGTCTGTGGGAGCCTTTCTACAACAGTATGTAGATCTTTTGGTCCCTACATTAGGGCACTCAGCTCACATCCATAAATCCTTCTCAGTAAGATTTTTCAGTGTGGGAGGCACCCAGACCAAAGTTTACGCATTAGAAACAACTCTAGAAGCCAATAGAAAGACCTAACATCATGCCCTGGGGATTCTTTCCATTTAAATCCCCGCTGGAAGGAATCCCCAGACATCCCCTACCCCATTCACGGCCCGATCACCTCTTCTACATAACCATGGAGTCTATACAGACTCCATGGAAATTAAAGTTAAACCCTGCAATGATGTTCTTGAAGAATTCCCCTTGTATCCACACTAAACTCCCAATGCCTCAGGGGTCCCCCAGCCACCAATTAACCCCCACTTGAAGTGTTAACCACTGCCGCAGGTCTTCAAATGACCCATGGCATCTAAAGTACCCCACACCTAAAATTAACCTCCCATGCTAAAATAAACCTCCCTGCAGAGCCCCTACTATTAACCCTTGCCAATTAGGAGCACTGCAGCATTTATAAATGTACATTTCTTGCTATTAAATTTAACCCCTGCTTCGGGGGTACTATCACTCATGGGGGTCTATGCAGACCCCGATGAGCCCCTAATTGACCCATCAGTTCCATAAGGGTCTATATAGACCCTTATGTTACTATAAGTAACCCTAACATTAGCACTATAAGTGACATGAGGGTCCACCAGGACCTTCATGATACTAAGTCTAAGCACTACATTACACTATCATACCCCCATAAACTATTACATCAAAATTAACCCCTTTCTACCTAATTTACCCCCTCCATCTATTTAACCTCCCCTCTACATCATTAACCCCATATAACCCTATCTATACCTATTTAACCCCATTTAGAAACCCTCTATACCTATTTAAGCCCATATCTACTGTACCTATTTAATCCCATATATACCTAATTAATCCCCCTCTGCCCCCATTTACCCCATTTAACCCTAACTATACCTAATTAACCTTATCTATACCTAATAACCATAACTATACATAATTAACCCTATCTATATCTAATAACCCTAACTATACGTAATTAACCCTATCTATACCTAAAATCCCTTCTGGATCGATACCTTGTCGTGGTGAAAAGGCTTGTGTCCTTTGATGAAGCTGTGAGCTATACATTTTAGGGTCAGCCAAAATGGACAGGTCAAAATGGTCAAACAAATCACGGTCCACTGGAGAAGGAACTGGCAACATACTCCAGTAAAGAAAACTTTATGGACAGACACAGAGACATAATGATATTGCACCAGAAGACAAGACCTTCAGGTCAGAAGGTGTCTACCACATTACTGAGGAAGAGGATAGGGCAAGTACAAGTAGCACCAGATATAATGAAGTGGTTGGGGCAAAGCCGAAAGGACACCCAGCTGCAGATATGTCTGGAGGGGAAAGGAAAGTTCGCTGTCGCAAAGAATAATTCAGCATAGAAACCTGGAATGTTAGAATTATGAAACAAGGCAAACTAGATGTGGTCAAGAAAGAGATGACAAGGTTAAACATTGATATCTTGGGAATGAGTGAACTTAAATTGAATGCAATGGGTCATTTCACATCAGACAACCACCAGATCTTCTACTATGTTCAAGAATCTCACAGAATAAATGGAGTAGCCATCCTATAGTCAATCAAAGAGTGGCTAAAGCAGTGCTCGGTTACCACCCAATAAGTGACAGAATGATTTCAATTCGGATTCATGGAAAGCGATTTAACATCACAGTGATCCAAGTCTTTACTCCAACCATGGATGCTGAAGAGGCTGAAGTTTTCCAGTTCTATGAAGACATTCAACACGTCATAGATATAACACCAAGAAAATATGTTACTATCATTATAGGAGATTGAAATGCTAAAGTAGGGAACCAAAAGACACTGTGAATAACTGGCAAATTTGGCCTTGGAGTTCAAAATGAAGCAGGTCAGAGATTAGCAGAATTTTGTCAAGATAATTCTTTGGTCATAGCAAACACCCTCTTCCAGCAGCCTCTGAGACGACTCTACACATGGACATCACCAGATGGATGAGATCTTAAAAGGTTTAACTTGATGGACTGAAAGTCTTTTTTCAACTTTAATTACTATGTAACTATGTAATATAGAAATAAGATTGACTATATACTTTGCAGCCAAAGATGAAGAAGCTACTTACAATCAGCAAAAACAAAACCTGGAGGTGACAGTGGCTCAGATCATGAGCTTCTTATTGCAAAGATAAAAATTAAACTGAAGAAAAGAGGGAAAATCATCAGACCAAGTAGATACAAAATAAATAATATCCCTTGTGAATATGCAGTGGAGGTAAAGAATAGATTTAAAGGACTAGACATGGAAGATAGGATACCTAGGGAACTTTGGACCGAAGTATGCAACAGGAAACAGCAACAGAAAATATCCCTAAAAGAAAGAAAAGTAAGAAGTCAAATTGGCTGATGAAGCTTTGAAAGTTTCTCAGGAAAGAAGGAAAGCGAAAGGTAGTGGAGATAGGAAAATATTTGTCCAAATTAATGCAGAATTCTAGAGTATAACAAGAGACAAGGAGACATTCTACAATGAACGATGTAAAGAGATAGAAGAAGATAACATAATGGGTAAATAAAGAGATCTATTCAAGAAAATTGGAAACTTAAAAGGCACCTTTCATACCAAAGTGGGCGTGATAAAAGACAAAAATGGTAGCGACTTAACAGAAGAAGATCAGATAAAGAAGTGGTGTCAGGAATACACTGAAGATCTATACTGGAAGGATCTCAACAGCAGTGATGATCTCAATAGTTTGTCCAATAAGTCTGCAGGAGGTGATGGAATCCCAATTGAACTATTCACAAATCTACAGGATGATGCCGTGAAAGTGTTGCTCGTCTTATGCCAACACATTCGGAAAACTCAACAATGGCCCATAGACCGGAATAGATCAGTCTACATTCCAATCCCCCAAAAAAGGCAGTGCTAAAGAGTGCTCAAATTATCGAACAATTGCACTCATTTCACATGCAAACAAGGTAATGCTTAAGATTCTACACTCTGACTCCAACATTTTATGGACCGGAAACTACCAGATGTGCAAGCCGGGTTCCGCAGAGGAAGAGACACAAGAGATCAAATTGCCAATGTCCGCTGGACAATAGAGAAAGCAAGAGATTTCCATAAAAGCATATACTTCTGCTTCATATACTATTCTAAAGTCTTTGATTGTGTGGATCACAAGAAAATGTGTCATGTCCTTAAAGAGATGGGAGTACCAGATCATATCATCCTCCTCCTAAAGAATCTGTATGTGGGCCAAGAAGCCACGGTCAGAACCGAACATGGAACAACAGAATGTTTCAAGATCGGAAAAGGAGTGTGACAAGGTTGTATATTGTCACCTTGTTTATTCAATTTATATGCAGAGTACATCATGTGTAAGGCCGGATTGGATGAATCAAAAGCTGTAATCAATATTGCTGAAAGAAATATCAACAACCACAGATACGCAGATGATACTACTCTGATGGCTTAAAGTGAGGAGGAGCTAAAGGACCTATTGATGATTGTTAAAGAGAGTGCAAAAGCTGGCCTGCTGCTCAACGTTAAAAAGACGATCTCACCTCCTGGCAAATAGACAGGGAATAAGTGGAGGCAGTGACACATTTTATTTTCTATGGATCCAAGATCTCTGCACATGGTGACTGCAGTCATGAAATTAAAAGACGTTTGCTTCTGGGGAGGAAAGCTATGGCAGGCTTTGACAAGCTAGAAAAAGTAAAGATATTAAACTATCAACAAAAGTCTGTGTAGGCCGTACTATGATATTCCCAATAGTAGCAAACGAATGTGATAGCTGGACCATAAAGAAGTCTGAGCACCATAGAACTGATGCCTTTGAATTGTGGTGTTGGAGAAGACTGCTTAGAGTCCCTTGGGCTACAAGAAGATTCAATAAATCAGTACTTCAGGAAATCAAGACAAACTGTTCACTAGATGGTATGATCATGAGGCTGAAGCTCAAATATTTTGGCCATATCATGAGACGGCAGGATTCCCTAGAGAAGACTCTGATGCTGGGAAAGATTGAAGGCACAAGAAGACGGGGATGACAGATGCGGAGATGGATAGATGAGGTCACTGAAGCAATGAACATGAACTTGATGGAGCTCAGAGGGGCAGTGACTGAGAGAGGTACCTGGAGTGCTGCGGTCCATAGAGTCGCAGAGAGTCAAACTCAACTAAACGACTAAACAAACAAACAACAAAAATAACCCTAACTATATTTATTAACGCTAACTATACCTATTAACCCTAACTGTACCTAACTAACTCTAACTAAACCTAAATAACCCTATCTATACCTAATAACCTTAACTATTCCTAATTAACCCTAATTGTACCTAATTAACCTTACCTATACCTAATTAACCTAACGATACCTAACTAACCCTAACTAAACCTAGTTAACCCTATATATATACCTAATAACCCTAACTATACCTAATTAACCCTATCTATAACTAATAACCATAACTGTTTCTAATTAACCCTAACATAGGAAATAACCCTATCTATACCTAATAACCCTAACTATACCTAAATTAACCCTTTCTATATCTATTTAACCCCTAATTAAAATGAACCCCCCTAATTAAATACATTACCTCCCAATTAAATAACTACCCCAATTAAATACATCACCCCATAGTTAATGAACTAAACCCCTAATTAGATAACATTAAACCCCTGCATTACAAAAAATAAAACACACCCTACTTACAAAAAACGACAAACCACTTACAGAAAATAAAAAAAACACAGAAAATAAAAGATAGAGTACACCAAAAAAACAAAAAAAAACACTATGAAAATAAAAAATAAATACAACCTGTGAAAAAAGAGTTAATGATGTCACTTACCTGGTCAAAATGACCCTCCAGCGATGGTCACCGATGCCCTGGTCCTTTCTGCCCTGGACTAGTCGGGCTATCCATGTTGATTGTAGTGTCCAATCCTCTTCTTTGTTGATTGAAGCCCATGTCCTCATATTCTGGGCCAGAAAAGGGCCCTCCCAATAAAACAGATGCTCTAAAAAAAAAATCTATGCATTGTATAGTTTGGTTTAATTAGGCCTCTTTATGCTTATCCTTGACATGGCTGTTTCATATATTATTATTACTTTTATTTGTAATGCGCCAACATATTCCGTAGCGCTATACAGGGGAAAAGAACAAAGAAAAATATAATTTAACAAACTGCGGAAAATGGAGGGCCCTGTTTTGAGCTTAGAATCTTTGTAGAATCTTTGTTCCCAAAGCACCTTACAAGATTGAAAACTCAATACTTACAATCTAAAGATGCATAGCTACTATTCTTTCTACAAAGTGGTACTTTCTTACATTACCCTAAAAATGCTAAATTAAAAGTTTATACACACCTCATGTGTAGAGTGTCTGCTAGGGGATGGATGATTCCAAAGACCCTTTCGTACACTAACTTCTCAGGTGGTGCCCAGATGGCTATTCCACCCCCTTAGGAGGAATTAAATCTTTCATTTTATCCATATATGCCTAGTTAGTTTTCTTTAAAAAAAACTAAATAATATTCCCAAAATTACATAGTTACATAGTTACATAGTTACATAGTAATTAAGGTTGAAAAAAAGACTTTCAGTCCATCAAGTTAAACCTGTTAAGATCTCCTCTGATCTGCAATATGCAGATTACTTATTAATTAATTTGTTGATTAAATAATTATTAATAGTATAGTATTGGAGGATGAATAAAGAGTTAGTCCCTCAAGTTCAACCTTTTTAGATCTCTATTGATCTTTTTAATGTGCACTATTTATTATTAATTGTTAATTGATCCAGAGGAAGGCAAACAGAAAAAAAAAACGTTGAAACTTTGCCAATTGTCTCATAAGGGGAAAAAAGCAAAATTCCTTCCTGACCTCAGAAACTGGCGATAAAATTTCTCCCTGGATCAATATTCCTTTGCTAGTTATCTAGGATAGCCTTGAATGCCCTCTTTATTCAAAAATATATCTAACCCCTTTTTGAAGTTTTCTATCGAATTCGCTATTACCACCTCATTTGGTAGAGAATTCCACAGTTTAACCACCCTAACTGTGAAGAACCCTTATCTTTGTTTAAGGTGAAATCTTTTTTCCTCTAACCTCAAAGGGTGTCCTCTTGTCAGTTGAAAATCTCTTGCTACAAAAAGTTCACTTGACAAAGCCTTATATTGACCCTGGATGTATTTAAATAAGGTAATCATATCCCCTCGTAAATGCCTTTTTTCTAGCGAAAATAAGTTTAATTTGTTTAGTCTATCTTCATAACTTAGCCCCTCCATTCCCCTTATTAGTTTTGTAGCCCTTCTCTGTACTTTTTCCAGCTCTAAAATGTCTTTTTTATGAAGTGGTGCCCAAAATTGTACTCCATATTCCAAATGAGGGCGTACTAGGGATTTGTATAGTGGCAGAATTATATTTGCTTCCCTTGCGTCTATATCCTTCCTAATACATGCTAATATTTTACTTGCCTTTTCCTTCCCAAATGCATAACCTTGCATTTATTTGTATTAAATCTCATCTGCCATTTAGCCGCCCATTTCTCTAATTTATGCAAATCCCTTTGTAGGGAAAGTACATCATCTGATTTTATTACCTTGCACAACTTAGTGTCATCAGCAAAAATGGAGACACTACTTTCGAGTCCTACTTCTATATCATTAATAAATATGTTAAAAAGGAGAGGACCTAATACTGAACCTTGAGGAACCCCACTTATCACATTAGACCAATCGGAGTATGTTCCATTCACAACAACCCTTTGCTTCCTGTCTTTTAGCCAGCTCTCGATCCATGAGCAGATATTTACTGCAATTCCTGTATCCCTTAGTTTGCTCACTAGTCTTCCATGTGGCACTGTATCAAATGCCTTTGAAAAATCTAAAAAGACTACATCCACTGAGTTGCCCTGATTACCAGTTCCTACTAACCTTCTCATAAAAACTAATTAGATTTGTCTGACCCGACCTATCCTTCATAAATCCGTGTTGACTGCTACATACGATCTTGTTCAAATAGACATATTCTTGTATTCTGTCCCTTATTAATCCTTCTAAAAGCTTCCCAGCTACAGATGTGAGGCTCACTGGTCTATAATTCCCCAGATTTGCTCTAGATCCCTTCTTAAATATAGGTATCACCTCTGCTTTTCTCCAGTCATCCGGTAGAGACCCTGTAGTGAGTGAGTCTTGAAAGATTAGATATAATGGTTTGGCTATTACAGAACCCAGCTCCCTCAGTACCCTTGGATGTATTCCATCAGGACCTGGGGCTTTATTAACAATTATTTTCTCCAATCTCTTTTGGATTTCTTCCTGCGTTAACCAATTATTTAGTGAAGGTAGTGTAGCCCCATTATGTTGCGGTGTCCCAACCACTGGTACCTCCCTTGTGTATACCGACAAAAATAACCTATTTAGCTCATCTGCCGTTTCCTGGTCACTAATTATCAGATGGCCTGTGTCACATTGTAATGTTCCTATAGCTTCCTTCCTGGCCTTCTTCCCATTAATATATTTAAAAAATATTTTAGGGTTAGTCTTACTTTCCATTGCAACTGACTTCTCATTTTCTATTTTAGCCAGTCTAATAGCCCTTTTGCAAGCCTTGTTGATTTCCTTATAGTCACATAAAGCTGCCTCTTTTCCCTCCTTCTTGTATAATTTAAACGCATGTTTCTTTTTCCTCATCATGATCTTTGAGTCATTGTTAAGCCACATGGGATATGATTTACTCCTAATCATTTTATTTCCACATGGTACATGCTGATGAGTATGTTTATTTAGTAAGGATTTGAATGTTGTCCATTTATTTTCAGTATTTTTCCCTGTAAGTTCTTTGTCCCAGTCTATATGTAGTATTGCTGCCCGTAGCCTATTAAAGTTAGCCCTTTTAAAAATGTTAGTTTTTGTTGGCCCCTTACATCTCTGTTTTTTGTATTCAATCTCAAATGATACTGTGTTGTGATCACTGTTCCCCAAGGGTTCCCCTATTTTAACATTTGATATTATATCAATATTACTTGTGATGACTAAATCCAAGATGGCCCCATTTCTAGTAGGCTCTTGTATTACCTGGATCAGATAATGATCCCTGAGTGTACTCAATTAACTTTGAAAATGTAATTATCTTCGATATTTATTAGTTATCAGTCATGTGTAACTTAATTGTAATATATGGGCAGGGCAGAATTAACTTTTTGTAGCCCTTAGGCAGTGAACTCTAAGATGCCCCTAGAAGCATGTAGCACGCAACATTTTTTGCTTTATGGATGTGATATATATATATATTTTAATATTTACAGTGATGCTGCAAGCAGTCAATATAAAACATGTAACATCAAAGCATTAAGAGACAGGAAAGATATTATTATTGTCCTTTATTAATAAGGCGCCAACATTTTCCGTACAGTCAGGAATTTTTTTTGTCAACAGACCACCCTGCCACGCTCCTGGGTTAAGGTGAGCTGTGCGCGAAGGGCAGCCTGTAAGCAGAGCAGCTCTTAGGTCTTACTCCTCTGTGTGCTCGGCAGTAGGAGGTGCAGCTTTGCACCAGCACTGTACTGTAAGCTGATCCCTTCCCCTAGCAAGCTGTTAACTCCCTGCTTCTCTAATCCACCTCCCCACAAGCACACAATATACATAGAAGGCAAGAGCCATAAAAAAATAATGACTTATTATTCGAAAAATTAGGCACCCATAGGCAGCTGCCTAACTCGCCTAATCATAGATCCGGCCATGTTTATGGGAACTTGTTTAACAAATCTATAAAAACATGACTCATGTAACAGAGGAAATATAAACAGATGATGATGAAAATGGTATATTTATGGAATTAGTTATCTGAATGAATGTCGATTTTTTTATTTTAATAATTTGAAAAGTTATTTAAACAGATTTTTTTTTACTTTTTAAAAGTTATTTTGTTGCAATGACATTTAAATATTTCTAGCATTTTGGCACAAAAATACAGAAAATGCTCTGCAGCAACATCTAGGGGTTCAAACTTATAGTGGGCTGTGCAGTAGGCCTCTCAGTAGGCCTCTCCTTGCCACTTCTACATAAGGGAGCAGTTTACAATTATCACATGACTTGAAACAATCTTAAAGCGGCAATCCCAGGAAAAAATCTCTTAAAACACCAAAAAAAGGTAAAATGATAGTGCGGTTATTTATATGGCTATTAGCCACATAAAATTCGAAGCTCATATGTGCAACATGAGACCCGCAATGGTTGTGATCTTGAAAAGTTATGAATTTACGGTGCTATTATATTGGTACATGCTGCGAGTTTCAGGCTTGAGAGACACACCTGTAAACCATTTTTCGCTCGTTGGATGTGCGGCCATGAACATGATCAATTAGTCAAACTCGTAGGTACGAGTTTTTATGGAGCCAATGGAAACAGAGATCGTCAGAATTATGTCACTGAGAAATGGAGGTTGGATTTCAAAGTCTTACGGGGTTCAATTACGAGTTCCGATCGGACCCACATGCCAGATGTAATGCAATATTGATAAAGCCGTAAATATGATATGCGAGTTCCATTATATGTATTAACACATTGATTGCCAGGATCGATATAACACAGAAAATAAACATGAAATAAAGTATTTATTTGGGCCGATTTGCGGGCTTAAGAATGTTGTGCTATTAATTCTAAGACCTAACATCACTTTCCCTTTTATTATTAGTACAGTAGTGCGTGTATATGTACATTTACAGTGCTACAGATAGGACTTTACCCCCCTTGCGGGTCCTTTCTAGCACTCGGCTTCTTGGCTCCCTTTGCGAGTTACGGGATTGAACGCAGGTGATTTTGATGCAATTTAATAGCCGTAAGTCTTGCGAGCTACGTTACAAGCTAAGAGTTTACACGTTACAGGAATTTAATGGGACTGTATGTAAGACTGAATGTCCCTTACGTGCACCTGTGTCTATTCACTTATTTTATACAATGTATTAATAGCATATACAGCACTGAATTATAACATCAGAGGTGTTGCCCCTCTCATCTGTAGCAGTGGAAAGATTAATGATGAATGATGGTTTCGAAAAGCCCCCAAATCTGTGTATCTATTTCCAATGGGTGGTTTAGGACTTACTTTCGGTGAGAGTTGGTTTTAATCTGCTCTGGTTGAGATGTTTCAGCCAATAAGCTGGTTTGCTGCTTGAGCCATCCAGGCACCTCTGCTTGCATCACAATATGCCCAGTAAACATCACAATGCCTACTCAGTATAAATAGGACCTCACCCATAGACTCCAGCTTTAGCCTCTTCTGGTTGCTTAATTGATCCAGTGTTGGGCTCCCACCCAGAAATTTCCAGCCACAGGTAGGTGGTATCCTTCTGTCATCAGGAATGACCCCTCTAGTGCCCACCTACAGAGCCTCAGTTGGCATCATCCGTCACCTGCAAAATCAGCTGAGCAAGATGTTGCCAAAGTCTCCAGTGCTGGAGATGGCAACCCCAGAACTTACCTATAGGTTGGCTTATTTACGGGCTGATTATCTTGGCTAAATGTTATCAACTATTGAAGTGTTTATTCTTTATTTCTATAAAAATATCAGGTAGTGACTTAAAGTGGTATGGAAAATGTCTTGATTTTACTAGTATGTAATATTCCTATGCATTTATGTACTTGCATGCACTTTGTTTTATTAAGAAGCAATTCAAAGCTCTGTTTTTACAGCCTAAATTCATACAAATAGTCCTTACAAGGGTCTGCTCACTTCAGTGTATGCAAACATAGACTCTGTAGGACGGCATCTGCTGTGTAATGTCCTAGCCTATCAGTGACCATGTCTCACAAAACATGCTGCAATATGCTGCTGAGACATGGTCCTTGATTATGGGATTATGTTGGCACCACAGAGGAAAGGCCTACTGAGCAGCAGATGGAGAGCCACTCAGTTTTAGGACTATTAATCTAATATTCCCCTCTCATTCTCCCTTCCCATGTATTGTTCTTACTTGAAATGGAGGATACTGAGCAGACATGTAATTTACTCTATCAAGTTCTCCATGCTTAAAGTAGCGGTTATGTGTGAATTGTTTTAAAACTGGTCAATACTCCAACAGCACTTAGCTGCATTGGAGTTTATGATTTCAACCTATTGTAGATATTATTAAACCATTTACCTATAGTAGCTGCTTTATATTAAACATCTATTTCTTAAAGTACATGTCCTATTCATGTACTTTATGTATGACACTTTGTGTACTATCCCAAAAGAGAATGCAAATCCTTACTTCCTTTTTATCTGATAAATAGGGTATATCAGCTAGAAATTGGGGTACCAACTTCGGTTGTACCTTCCAGATAGGAGGTATCCCATGAGGATCATAGTGTCCCAACCTTTTCTTCTCTATTGTCATGTGTGAATACTTTTTCCATTTCTCAATATTCTCTCCTTGTTGGCTAACGCGCTGTTTGATTATTTTTTTGGCAAATTGGTGCCTTATTTTATTTGTGGCGCTGTTTGAGTGCAATAAATAAAGTTTTTCCATTTATAACTGTTGTGAAGCAGTAGAAAAAACTACTCATTGTTACGCAGTTCTTCACAAGGTGATATTTTAATGTATAGCCACAGTTATCCTTTAAGAATACTGTGAAAGAAAACTGGAATTTAGATATTTTTAATAATTGATATATATTCAAATGCAAACAGCTTCTGGATAACATAGCAATGGAAGATTTAATTTACATTGCAAGGGAGGCCAAAGTTTAAGATATATGTTTATTTATTCATTATTTATTATTGGTATCGTTTTCAGCAGTCCATCATTTTATTTATATGTACCCTACTGCAGTTTCCACCTAATAACAATGATTCATTGATAGAATAGAAAATATTTGTTTCTTACAGACTAATGAAATGTGTATTAGTTTACAAGGACAGAACATTTGTCTATTTATCAAGTTTAGTTATTTCAAATATCATAAAGAAAACCAAATAAGCACAGTGGTCATTTATCATGAATTACAATGCCCTGCGGGACCATTTTGAGTAATAACCACTAGGTGTCACCAATGAGCCAGTTTTAGAAATTGATGCACATGATTTACTTGACTAAAGGACTTTTGTGGGGTTCCATGGTGGTCCAGTGGTTAGAATTAGGTCCTTTCACTGCTACAACCTGGGTTTGATTACAGTCAGGGAACCAGGAGGTCACACTACCCTGAAGCCATGCAGGGTTGTGCCTGGTCAGTACTTGGATGGGAGACACCTTAGGAATACCAGGAGCTGTATGCTGTGGCCCACTGGAGAAGGAACTGGTAACCCATTCCAGTATCTCTGCCAAGAATACCAAGTGGATCAGCATGGTGTGTTATGGTCCATGAGGTCACGGAGAGTCGGACAAGACTGAATGACGCAAACACAAAACAAAGAACCTCTGTAGCATATTTCCAAGTAAAGCTCATATGTATGTGTGTTGGGCATAGACTATTAAAACAGAATGCAGTTTAAAATAAATAAAAGTTAATATATTTTCTTACTTTTAAAATTGTGTTTTTTTCTTCAAGCAGATCTGTTTTTCTCCTTCCTCCTACCTGAATCTATCAGGGGGCTGAATCGATGCCGTTCCTGTGTAGGCCTAGCCTTGTGACAGTGCATGAGCCATCATAGCTCTGCCCCTTTATGGAGCATGCTCAGTCTGAACCAGTGACTGACTGGTCAGCCTTTTTTCATCCAGTTTCCAGGCAGAGCTAGATTCCACAGGGAGGTGGAGAAAAGCTGCTCTGCTTGAGGGGAAAACTGACACATTCAGCAATATGAAAAATATTAACTTTTATTTATTTTAAATTGCATACTGTTTTTAATAGTCTCTGCCCAACACACAAACATATGAACTTAACTTTTAAATATGCTACAGTGGTCCTTTAACTGAAGGGGACATTAAAACCTGCTGTCTGTGGGACTTGGCTGAAAGGACTAACAAAGTAGAATATTTACAGGATGCTCTTTTTTAAGAACATGGCGATTAAAAGGCAAAGAATTTTTAAAAATAAAAATATGAAACACAACCATTCACGATTACATGCAATTTTGACTTAATAGAGGATTAGGAACATGGCAGGGGAAACCTTGGTTGTTGATAAGATCTATATTAAGATCTATTGAAAGTCTTCAATAATGATCTTCAGTATGATTAAATAGAAGTATGACAAGCAATAGGATAACCTATGCACAATTAAGCAAGTAAAGTAATGGCTGCCATCAGGTAGGAATAATTGCATTTAACAGTTAATAAAGTAATGACTGTAGACATATTTATTTTTTACTTTATTAAGAACATATATAAAATAGCATAATTACAAGACTTAAGTGACACTTTAATAAAATATTCTAGGCCTATAATAAAAGAAGAATAATTTTGGGTGGAGGTGTCATTTTTTTAATGTCCACTGTACAATGAAGTTTGAGCATAATTAGGGAAAAAGTAATAAAGTTAGTTTTTAATTAGAAAAAAATTAATATTGATGTCTCTGCTGGACCATTGATGAATAAATGATACTCAGTTGGAAGTTTTGTGTGAGAAAGGGCATTTACATATCTGTAGAGCTGTAGTTGCATTTCCTGAAGCAGAGAATCTGCTTCAGGGCCAGGGAGTCAGTTTTAGGGCCTCATTCTATTACCGGCCGTAGGAGATGCAGCCGGAAAATAAACAGTTAATTTGAACTCGGGTTTGGGCTGATGTGCAAGCTTGAGAGTGGGTTACTTTTAATCCTCATGTCCCCCAATATGATCCCTAGCATTTACAGAGCTGTACAGTGCAGGCTTGAATTTATTTTAGCGTTTTTAGATTTCAGCGCTTACGGCCGGTTCCAAGATATGCGGCTGGCCGTAAGATGAGATCCTTGCGGGGCCGTATAATAGAATCGCGAGTTAACAGAACCCCAGCAAGGAATCGCAGCCTTACGGCCGATTTACGGCCGCTAATAGAATGAGGCCCATAGTGTTTAGTCACTTATCTTATACCTCCTTCTCCACCCCTCCCACAACAGCCAATACACACCCCTTATGATCCAATTCTGAGGAAGTGAGGTAAATTAATTTATATATTCTTACCCAAAGTCTTGAAAACTCATTTTTTTCACAAAAATGTTTTATTACAAAGTTTCCACAGCAGTTAATATTGTTACTTTCGTACAAAGTTGACAAATAAATAATATTGTTTTTTAACTACTGTGGTCCTTTAAATTGTGCAATATTCTATTATATTCTGTATATTGTGGTTTGATCTAATAAACTATAAACAACTCTTCAAATATTTTGCACTGGGTTTTTATTGAATGAATACAATACATTATGTCTTTTCATTTCTATAGTATGATCTACAGGCTGATACAGTGGCCTCTAAAGTATATTTATCTACTAAGGTGACCAGCACATCGAAAACTACACCTATAAGAGGGGGTGTTGTGCCCACGAAAGTGTTCTGCCCCCCTACTGTCAACAGCTGACTAGTCACCTAAATTGTAGTCAACATACTTGTTTGATTAATCACCTCAGCAGAAATAAATTACATTTATGAATATAGTCCCAGGGTCAGTTGGTGAAGGGCTTTCTACTTTTTCTGATACATTTCTAAAAAATACCTATTTCCATTTTATTTTTTATTTTTTTACCATATACAGACTGAATTGATAATGTACTTAAGGTACTTCTAATTTGATGTGCTGTTCCTCAATGTAGCCCTAGTCTCTTACAAATCGCCAAATTTAAAAACAAACTAAAACAAATACTGTTAGATTAGCTCTTCCAAGTATACTATATATATGTGAATATAGTTATTGTACAGATAAGTTAAATCAAAATTGTGTCTAATTGTATTAGACCTTATTACAAATGGAAATCCAACTATTCAGATTGAAAATTCAGAGCACATTTATAGTGAATACAATTCTGTCTACATAAATCATGAGCATTCATTAAAAAAAAAAAAAAAAAAAAAAATTAAAAATATAAAAAATAATATTCAGAAAAAGTTTGAGGGAAAATGTTTATGAACCTATGGTGTGAATTTGTTAGACCAAACTTGCATTCTCTCTTTGTTTTGGGTATTGGAGTCACCATGTAAACCAAAAGATACAAGAAATAAGAAAAACACCATCTAATTGTGAACTCTTTGCAAAAAAGGGGACAAGAGGCAAATATGGCACCTTTCACTTGGGTTAGGTTCCTATAAGATGTTCACAGGGGGGTTCCCTTGAGGTTCTATGATCTAGTTTTGAGATCACTCCCAACGTGAAGATACATGTTGTGTTCTGGATTGTTTTATCTGAATAGTTGGATTGTGATTTGTAATAGATGCTAATATAATTTACCACAAGTTTGTCTGCACTTATTTGCAAGTATATCTTTTTGAGAGTAGTTTAAACAATGATCACAAATATACAGTATATCTGGTATGTACCAATCTAGTTGCTTATCTTCTGTTTAAAAAAAATATTTGCCTGTAATTAGTAACTATTAAGTAAAATAAAACATAACTTTTATGCCCTTTAAGGTATAAATGTTGAATCAATTTTTTGTACATTTTTTAATATAAATTACGGCAAAATAAAACTATTCATGTGTATTTTTCTCATGTAATATTATTGCATTTATTTATATTTGGAAATGTGGTAGCAAATTGATAAATTATAATTTAATTATCATGAGTTAGGCTGTAGAACCACTCGTTCTTCCAGTTCATGAGGTGGCACGGGTGATGTGTCTTTTCTATATACATTCCAAACATCCCATTTAATCGGAAGTCTCTTTTTCATGAATAAATACTGTGCTAGATATGAAATAAAAACAATAGTAATCAAACTAACAAGCATAGTGAATGTTTTGAATGGAAACAGTTGAATGTAGACACCATCTACAAGAGTACATCCAGGGTAATGGATGATTGGAGGGATCTGCAAGGAATTTTCTCCTCCGAGGAGCCTAAGGATAAAGCCCACTAAGAATCCTGCTGCTGATCCATATGTATTGGTGCCTGGTATGAAAAGGACACAGCAGAGCTGAGGAAATAAGAGGGAATATACCAACTCTCCACTCACGAACCATAGGTCAAACACAGAGTTTGAAAGTAATGCCAGGCCCATTCCTGCAGATCCAAGAAAGACCATGGATAGACGCATTACCCAGAGAACCTCTGTCTCAGAGGCCTGCAAAAATGAGAGAAAGCAACATTTATCATATCTTCAGTTCCAAGATGACCAACAATGTGTTACTTCCAAGTGGTCTAAAGAAGTGATAGGCACCCCATTTCACCTGAAGGGCCACATATGCAGCTACAAGTCCTTAAAGTGCCACCAAATACATTATTATTATTGATTATTTGTAAGGCGCTAACATATTCCTTAATGCTATATATAAGTTAATTTCCAGGCAAAGACAAATTCAATATTAACAAATTGAAAGGATGGGGGGCCCTTTGAGCTTAGAATCCGGTGTCCATAGAGCTTTCCCCAAAGCACCATGCAAGACTGAAAACTTGCAGACTTACAATCTAAAGGTTTTGTGTAAGGTACAGGAGGGTGAGAGAAGTGTTGTGCATGTTAGGATGGAAGGTGATAGGTTTCCTTAAACATATGTGTTTTTAGTGAGGTTTTGAGGCAGGATAGTCTGTTGGAGTGAGCTAAGGAGTTCCAGAGAATAGGGGCAGCACAAGAAAAGTCCTGATGGGAGGAGTAAGAGGAGGTGACAAGAGTGGTAGAAAGAAGAAGGTCGTTAGCAGAACAAAGAGGGCAGGTGGGGAGTATTTGGAGATAAGAGTAGAGCTGTAAGGGTGTGAGCTGTTGTTGAGGGCTTTATAAGTTAGGACCATGATTTTACATTTTATTCTGGAGGCTAAGGAAAGTCAGTCTAGTGACTGACATTCAGTCCTTTTGGCATACATGTGGCAAAAGGAGGGAAATCCCGGAAGGTGGAGTGGTAGAGAATTCATGTGAAATAGAGGTATATAAATGATAAGTGGAAGTGTTTTGATGGGAAGGAGAGTGATATGCTAATTGTGAAGGGAGAAATGGATGGCTAATGAGAGACATGCTCTCCTGCTACAGAGAACAGGCTGGAGGCCGCATATGGCACATGAGTTGTTGACCATAATAGGTCTAAGACCTTTCTGATGTTAAAAATAAAATCGCTTTCTGGCTTTCAGTATGTCATGTTTCTCCAACAATTATAAAAAAAATTGTTGTAAACATACATATATGCACACAGTCAATCAATATGTAAAAGGTACCTTTTTGTAACGTAATATTAAATTATAGCATAAGTCAATATTATTTCATACAGTTTTTGAAAATATGGTAACCATCATTGTAATGATAAATAAAGAATTTATCATGAGTTGTATAGTAGACTTTTTATTTCCACAGTAAACTATTAAAGGGTCACAGCAGAGCATATTTTAAGTATTAAACATGCTTTTTTGTGACATGAAAAATAAGGAAGCAGAAATTTGGCAATCTTATCTATATTGAATAATATGTATGAGCAGGAAAAATGTAAGAAAAATTTCTTAAATGGAGGGTGCTTGTGCCAACATTATAGTGACCAAATAAAGTCTTCTATACACAAGGTGTGTGACTAACAAAGCTGGTTATAAAAATATATTACAGACTGAAAAGTAGTAAATAATGTGCCTTAAAAGTATAGAGGAAACAAACCTCACCTTTTTCCTGAATAACTTTTTGTATATGTTGTATGCAAACATGGAGCTGGCTGATAAAAGGGATGAGTCTGCAGAAGACATAACAGCGGCGGTTATGGCTCCTAAACCAGCGACAGACACAAATGTAGGACAAAGATGCTGAAGGACCAATGGTAATATCATGGTTGAGTGGTTTCTCTCATAAGGTGTTGGTAAACCATATGTAGTCTGGTTCCAGTCTGAAATCATCATGGTGAGAACATTATAGAGTTATGAAGTATTATAGTATGTATAATATTTTTTAATTATGAGAACGTGTGAGAATAATAGTTCATATACCTGTGGAGACTGCAACAGCACCAATCAGAATGGACGGAATTCCCATTGAGGCGCATAGAATTCCGGAGAAGTATGAAGTGAGCATGGCATTCTTGGTAGTTGAAGCCGCAAGGACTCTTTGAAAGTAGGTCTGCCATGCAATGCCTCCTAGACTCTGAAATGATTAAGTGAGAGCATTATGCAAGAATGGTACCAGTGTGCTGGTGTATGGGGCCCATAAAAAAGAGAGCCATGAAAGCTCCTAATTTGCATACACACTAGTAACCAATCTTAAAATGAACATTCTGACATAGCTAACGTGCAAGGTTGGTTAAACTGATACCTTACTCTTCCATCAGGAACCTTTGTTAGGCACAGTACAGGATATCAGAACAAAACACATGCTTGTAAATATGTATGTCCTATTATTCATACTGAATTTGTACATGGTTATGCAAGGTCATATGTCAGTATTTATTTATTTAATAAAATATACTATTTATTGGGATATAATTAAAACCGGAAAAACACGCCACTTAGTGACTAGCTAAAAAAGTGCCAAAGGAAATATTGATATCTGTATTATTGTTGTGAAAAAGAAGGCTAATAATATTATATAGAGGTTTTTTGTCAATCCTCATATGCAGTGCCATATTGCCAAACCAATCCATTACCTGGATATGGTTCACTGCTTAATGCCAAGATTAACAAAAAAATAACAATATATATGGCACTTATTAAAAAAACACTAAAACCAAATAATGAGCCAGATTATACCTTCTAAATAATTATAAAGGCAAAAACAGACAGGTTCAAATTTGCACATCAATCATCAATGCAATATACTTGCGTTTCTTGTGCTGGTAATATAACCTGATACTTGTGTGGCTAAATAGCCAGTAGCCACAGTCCTGTATCCATTGTGTGGATTGCCAGGTGTTCTTGCCCCCCAAAAAAGAAAAAACAGTTTGCCAACGGGCCGTTTCGTTCTCTATCAGAACTTTTTCTAAGGCCAGACACTAAGCTAGTCACTAAGCGGCGTGTTTTTCCGTTTTTAATTATATCCCAATAAATAGTATATTTTGTTATTAGAGAGGTGTTATGTACCAGGGATATTAACCATACAGGTCAAATATCTTTAAAGTAATGTATTTATTTAACGCAGAATAAATTCACATTGGCAATGAAAGAATCACTGAATTAAATTGTTTTAAAAAAATAATGTGTTCTTGTTTTTCTTCGATTTTTAACCCCTTGGAAACTTTGCATGTTAAATAATATATCATAATGAAACATTCGGGATTGTTATGTCTGAATTCATTTGTATATGGATTTCTCCTGATTCGACTTTATAAAGTGTATATTTTTGTGTTTTCCACATAGTGATTTTATATCTAAGCATTGTGTCTGGGGATAACTTTATTGAATTACCTTTATATTTCACAGTATATGTAAGTTTGACATCAGCTGAAATTGTATGTCTGGTGGCCATGTTTTTGACGATAGCCCTGAGAACAACTTTCTAGAACTTTTAAAATATCACTACTAATAATTATTAGACTTTTACATTAGCTGTAATAAAAAATGGTCTTTCTTGAGAATACCTACGTAGGGCCTCATTCTATTATCGGCCGTAAGAGATGCGGGGCCGCAAGGACCGGCCGCAGGCTATTTGCCTATTCTATTCCCTTCCGGCCGGAGGCTCCGGCAGGCTTGCGGCTGGCGCCTTGTTATCCCTTGCAGATGCACGAACCGCAGGAAAGCCTTTGATCTTAAACAGCCGCAAGAGTTTCGCCGCAAGAAAAGCCTAGTTGCTATTCTATTGCTCTGGGAACCCTCTCGGTAAGGCTAAAACCGAGCCGCAGCTTACTTGCACTAAAAAGGTCCCGCAAGCACACAATTAGGCACATAATAAAGCCATCCTGCACTCTTATGAGACGATAAAGTGATTGGGGGTGTTAGCATCCATAGCACAACATTCCCCTACACTCAAATCCGCAAATAATTTTTATTTTAATTCATGTCAAATATCCGTGTACAAAGTCCTGAGGGCTTGGAGCACCTCAGACCCGCCCAGGCTGCGGGACGGAAAATAAACCGTTAATGAAATATCGGATTTGGGCTGATGTGCAAGCTTGAGACGGGGTTGCTATTAATCCTCATGTCCCCCATTATGATCCCTAGCATTTACAGAGCTTTACAGTGCCATCTTGAATTTATATTTGCATTGAAAGTTTTCAGACCTTGCGGCCGGTTGCATGATATGCGGCCGGCCGTAAGGGGGATATCCTTGCGGCGCCGTCTATTTGAATTGCAAGGTAAAGGTAGCTCTACACAGGGCCGTAAGACGGCCGCAAGGAATCGCGGCTTTGCGGCCGTTTTACATCCGATAATAGAATGAGGCCCATAGAAAATACTACTATTAGGACATGAAAACAGCTAGAAAGTTCAGCACCTTCAGGGAGAGTGAAAAAAGAGCAATTTCCTATGTATGTTTTCTCATTAAATCTTTTTAAAGTTTCAATGGATGTAAATGCTGTTTATATAGATGCAGATAGTTATGTATTCTGATACAGGAGAGTTTGGAGTTCTGGACACTATGCAGTCTGTTGCACAGCCAACCCAATATGCATATATTATTTTAAAGGGAATAAATGTATTGAGAGACAGAGTATATAATAGACTATAGTAAATAGGAATCGCTGGGTCAAAGTTAGAACTTCACACACCATTCATCTGGTGCTCCGCTGCTTCATTAAATTTTCTGTTTATCCATCTTGAATCTTAAATGTTATCCTCTGTCTTCTACTTTGAAAATGATCATAGTATCACCTTTGTCTGTTACTATATTTAAATATGTATACTTCATCAAAAGAAATATAGGTTCAAAATTTTGACCCATTTTGCACAAATATATTTGGACCATGAATACTGTAAATATTTCCTATATTGCATGTAGTAAATAAGGCATAATTTTATTAAACTAATAGGAATAGCTGAAATTCAGTTATTTTCCGATTTTCTTTTTAATCACAATACATTAAACCAAACCCTCTCTCTAGGTTAATTATGTCTATTTAGAAAAATACCAGAACACTTAATTTGTTTAAAAAATACTATTACATCAATATGAATATACTCACCAGATAGGCTAGGTCATCCACCCATCTTCCAACGTACTCTGATTTTATTTTACCAACCCAGGGAGCTTGGTACACTTCATGTACTGCAGTGTAAGCAATGTTTTCAGATGCTGAATTTAGAAGAGCAAATGGAACACAAACCCACTATGTTTAAAATAAGACAAGTGATTAGTACATTAATACATTTTTCATGAACATTAAAATTTTGCTTCCTCTATCATTTCCTTTTCCTGCTTAAAAGGAATCAGGCAGCATAAATGTTATTGGCCCAATATGATGAAAATGCTTTAATAAATGTATTCCAATCCACTGAGTGCAATAGCATCTCATTTGCTTGATCGATTAACATCCACATATTACTACACGGGGTTTTCTTGCATAAATACCAAAACTTCTTTTGGTGGCTGATACCATTCACCATGAATGATGAGGAATTCCATAGTTACATAGTACATAGTTACATAGGGCCTCATTCTATTATCGGCCGTAAATCGGCCGTAAGGCTGCGATTCCTTGCGGGGGTTCTGTTAACTCGCGATTCTATTATACGGCCCCGCAAGGATCTCCTCTTACGGCCGGCCGCATATCTTGGAACCGGCCGTAAGCTGAGAAATATAAAAACGCAAAAATAAATTCAAGCCTGCACTGTACAGCTCTGTAAATGCTAGGGATCATATTGGGGGACATGAGGATTAAAAGAAACCCACTCTCAAGCTTGCACATCAGCCCAAACCCAAGTTCAAATTAACTGTTTATTTTCCGGCTGCGGCGTGGGCATGTCTGAGGTGCTCCAAGCACTCTGGACTTTTTACATGGATATTTTACGGATATTAAAAATAAAATATTTTACGGATTTGAGTATAGGATAATTATGTGCTATTTTTTCTAACACCTAAAATCCCTTTATAGTCTTCTCAAAGTGCAGGATGGCTTTATTTGAGCTATTTTATGTGCTTAATTGGTGCTAGCGGGACCTCTTTCCTGCAAGTAAGCTGCGGCTCGTTTTTAGCCTTGCAGAGAGGTTTCCCGGAGCAATTGAATTGCAAATAGGAATTTCTTACGGCCGAAACTCTTGCGGCCGTTTTAGATCAAAGGCTTTCCTCTGGCGCGAGCGGCCGCAAGAGATAGCAAGGCACCGGCCGCAAGCCTGCCGGAGCCCCCGGCCGTAAAGGAATAGAATAGCAGAATAGCTTGCGGCCGGTCCTTGCGGCCCCGCAACGGCTGCGGCCGCTAATAGAATGAGGCCCATAGTAATTAAGGTTGTAAAAATACTTTCAGTCCATCAAGTTCAACCTTTTAAGATCTCCTCTGATCTGCAATATGTGGATTAAATATTAATTAATTAGTTGTTAACTAATTATTAATCAATTATTTAATTATTTATTATTTATTTTATTTTTAATTATTCCAGAGGAAGGCAAAAAGAAAAAAAACCCAAGTGAGAAAAATCGTCTCAAAGGGGAATTTTTTTTATTTCTTCCTGACCCCAGATACTGGCGATTGGATTTCTCCCATGATATGGTTAAGGGGATTATAGGTAGATTGACTTTTTGAAAATGCCTGGCTTTACTTTGAAACTGGCTAGGCTAAGGATGTCAACCTTCATTTAGTTCCTCTCCTCGAAGCTTCAATTGGAGAAGATCCATTCCCCCATAAATAAATATTGGGATGGTTAATTGTTCCAAATGGCAAGATGCAGATAAGGGTGATTTTCTTTTCATTATTCCTAACCCAACTGAAGATCTCTAGTGGACAGTGGAGAGATCATGAACCTTCTGATTTAAATTGATTAAAGTAGTATTGAGGTGTCCGTATGTGCTGCAAACATCTCTTGGACCAACAAACTGTCATAATGGTATGTAGCTCTATATTATTTAAGAGTATCAGTAGGTTCCCAATGGATGGGTCCAGAGGATGGTCTGCCTCTCAGCTACCGTAGACCAGTGAATTGAAAAGCAGACCAGACATGCTGGGACGAGAGTCATATGTGAGGTTTTTCAGCAATATGGCATGATGCTGGCATGGCATGAGTGCCTCAAGAAAATACCCCAGCCTCCTTACTTTTAGACCTCAGATACTCAGCCCTTAGCTGAGTTGCTTTTCTACACCCCATGAGGTGATTGAATACTGTTTTTTTCATAACTGGATAGAAAATGTTATTAATGGACAATGCCTAATTAAACTTTAAATATTGTATTTAATTTTTTTTTTAAGTATTTACGATTTGCTGAATCTAAATTGCTAGATTTGAAATGTGACTTACCAGGGTGACAATCATGAAGATAAGCTGAATGACATCAGTGTAGGCAACTGAATAGAGACCACCAAGTAAGGTGTATAATATTACGGTGCAGGCTGATATGGTGACTGCCAGATAGCCTTTAACATCCAGAATAACACTCACAGTGGCTCCTGTACAGACAAACATAATTTCATCATTGTTTGAATTGGAACAATAATATATACTGATAACACATTGTAGTTCTGTTAAAATATAAATTATATATTAATATGCTATACAGAATGAAAATGTTGAACATTTAATAGGGCAAAGAGAGTATAAGAAGTAGAGATAAGCAGATTCTTAAAAATAAGATTAAAGGGGCATTGAAAACATTTATTTTAATTTGATGCATCACAAAAAGAGGTATTTGATAATGTACCACTGTGTGTTTTCATTTTTTCAAATAATGCTCTCAGAAATCATAATAAACTGATTTAAGCATTTAACTGACCTGGGAACCAGTGAGCAGTAATATAGATGTATGAGTCATGCTTGTCGGCCAATGAGATCTACAGATGTACGAATGCTCTGTTAGTTAAGTTTAAACAGGTTTTACTTGATATTTTTGCGTGCAAAAACATTCATAATGTTTACATAATGACTGCATGGACAAAATAATAGTGTTCCATGTCCCTTTAATATTGAATATTGATGTTTCTGATTCACAAGGAATATTAAATATACCTATGTATCTATTTACTTTTATGTACTTTATTTTATTAAGAAGCTCTGTTTTTCTTCTGCCTAAAATCATATGCAGCTCCTGAATACACAGACTGTGAAGTGTAGTATTTAAAATTAGCCTGCCAGTGGCCTCTCTCAAGCAGCATGTTGCAGAACGTTGTCACTGATTGGTTGCTATGAGACACTGCACACCCTGTACTTTGAGAAGTACACTGTCTTCATGATTTGCAGAGGGGAGAAACGAAACAGGAATGATTTGTAAGATTTCTGGCAGAAAATAAGCAGAGCTTTTAAGCACTTCTTAATAAAATAAAGTACAAAAAAGTAAAGCGATACATAAGCATATTATATTCCTAGTAAAATCCAAAAGCCTTCCATGTCCCTTTAAGTTCATGATGTAAAATACAAGTACATGATAGAAATGTTTGGTCAGCAGTAGTTTGTTTGTAATCAAAAATAAATCACCTATTACTATTATTATGTACCCACCTAACGAGGCAAGAATAGATGCAAACCAAAATACATCACCAAGCAATGGTGGGATGAAAAGGATACCCCCCATAGTGTTTCCATAGGTTTCCTGGAGAGGATCCATCATTGTTACATAGTTTTTAGATCTCATTGGCTTTATAAAAAAGAGGGCACCTGAAAAATACAACAGTGCTTAAATTAACAGAAAGATAAAACTGCAGTTCTTTAAATAGTGGTGTATCCAATAGCTGTGCTTCATAAACAGGCAAAACAAATACAGGAAATAGAAGACAGACAAATTATCTTTTAAACATTAAGTAAAATCAAGAAATTTGTTCCATTGTCAGATCCTTATGAGCAACAGCTAACCATTATTCATCAAAGCTATTACCTAACTAGACTAATGTGGAAGTTGGGAATAATGAAAGAACACATATGTCTAAAATCTCCTTCTGGATCGCTACCTTGTCCTGGTGAAGGGGCTTTTGTACCTCAGTAAAGCTCTGAGCTATACCATGTAAGGTCACCCAAGATAGGCAGGTCATAGCAGAGAGGTCAGACAAATCACAGTCCACTGGAGAAGGAACTGGCAACACACTCCAGTATCTTGGCCAAGAAAACTTTATGAATAAGCACATTAACAACAACAAAAGGACTAAAATGCAAATTGTGGAATCCTTATTACCGGCATTTTTTGTGTGTATGTAATCAAATTTACAACTTTTGGGAAAAAGCTCAAGATTGGCTGAAAAATACATTGTAGTAGAGAATGTATTAGGGTTCCCTGGTGTTCCAGTGGTTAGGATTCAGTGCTTTCACCAATGCAACCTTCGTTCGAACCCCAGTAAGGGAACGAAGAGGTCACACCATCGTGAAGCCAAACAGGGTTGGACCTGGTCAGTACTTGGATGGTTAACCACCTAGGAATACCAGGAGCTGTATGCTGTGGCCCACTGGAGAAGGAATTGGCAACCCACTCCAGTATCTCTGCCATGAATACCAAGTGGATCAGCCTGACCATGAACATAAAAATGAATGACGCAAGCGAAAAGAGGATGTCTTGAATTTTAGATTAGTACTGGGGGTAGAGAGGAAAACATGCAAAGGATGGAGATTTGTGGAAATGGTTATGCTTATGGCAGAAAAAGTTGATAATGAAACAACTGTGTGACCTGCAGAGCATCTACTGCATTGCTGAAGAATGCAGTTGAGCATTTATGACGAAAGTATATATATGCTGAGTCAGAGGCTTGAAAGCTCACATCGGTAGCTGCTTAGTTTTAAAAAATCTATCAAATTGTATAGGCTTTTTTATTAGAGAAAGTATAGCACTTGAAGCCCCCATCCACCAGGGAGCTGTATAAATAATGAGGGTGGTTGCTTTACCATACAGCCAATGAGCTGCATCTTGTAGTCAGAGTCAGTCAAAGGAATGAGCTGGATTGCAGGTCAAACAAGTGCTTTCTCTGTGACTTATTGATATAATGGATACTTTGGCATGATATATCATGTGCCAACACTACAGGATAGAAGTAATGTTCTACAATGCTTTGAACATGTGGAAAGATTGATGCTCTGAATGTTTGTAGTGACTGTGACTGTCAATGCACTGCAGAGTTCATAGTATTCTTATGCCCACAACATACAATTTATAATTGTTATTTGTTTTATCTTGTGAATTCTATAAACAATATTAAACAAGAGAGAAATAGATTGTACTTGGATTTGAATGTGAAACCTACAGCATTGTGGGCAAATGTTCTATTGCTAAGCTGTCTACAAGACTAAGGGACATATTCTATTAGCTGCTCGTGAAATGCCTCTTATACATAATATAAATATATTTTATTGACTCAAGTTGGCAAATTCCCACCTTAAGGATAAACCCTGTTTTTTTCAGGGGTTGTAAATGTTTGATCTGACAATTTTTGAGGAAGCCTGTAATTTACTTCTTAGACACAGCCAATAGTAAATGAGACCATCAGTAAAACATGAAAGTTACACGTAACCTGCAAACGGAGGCTAAGACTTAATTATTGTCAATAACTAATATTTGCTGAGCGGGCTCGCAATCTAGCAATCTAGGAATCTATAAAATGCATTAGATCATCTGTTTTAGTCCATGTAGATTCCATGATATGTATTAACCCCTTGAGTCCTGGGATTGATATTACTCAGAAATACCTTTTAAAAATAATATTTTTTCATTGCCTATCTTTCCATGCCTTCCCATGCTTTTACAATACTCTAATGTGTTTTTAATTGCTGCTACTGCTCTACTAAGTGTTTGAAAAAGCACTTGCAAGTCCTATTTAGTACTTGTAATATTTTTGATAGAAAAGCGATCATTTTTTTAGTTGTGGGTTAGACTTTATTTGCGAGTTAGAGCTATGGGTCTAATAGAATAGCATTTTTTTTTTATTTCTAAGGCTGTTTTTTCGGGTTTGGCTAGCCCATATTGATTGTGGGCGGGTCACTCGTAATCGGATTGCAAGTAGCTAATAGAATCTGTGGCAATTTTAAGAGCAATTTTAAGTGTGTATAGATTTACGAATTGGGCAATAGAATAGGGCCCTAAGGGCCGTATTCAATTAGCTAGTAGCAAATGCCTTGAACTCATAAATTTGGCTTCAGGTGTTTTTTTATAAATGTTTATATGCATTCTATTGACTTAAGAATTCATTAGTGCCAATAAGTAATATTTGCCGAATATGTAGCAATATTAAGAATGATTTTATGTGTGTATAAATTTACGAATTGGGCCCTAAGAGTCTATAAAAAGTATTTAGCATGAACAGCAGATTCCAGTGCCTTATTTAGTGACTTGGTTAGTGTGACCTCATTAGATTACATCTACTCAGGTTCAAACACTCAGCAAAACCTAAATAAAATGCATCTTCCTCCATCAATTCAGCAAAAAATGTGAACATTTTTATTGCATGCCTCTCAAACATCTGATTGTGCTGAGCACAACTGGCAAGTACAGTGTCTTAGCACTGCAATCATTGAATGTATATGATAACATTCGTGAGGATTTCTGGTTCTACTGAAGTGTACAGCTTTGTTGCATTTATTATTAAATAAGCAAACAGAACCCAATTATATGGCCATTACTCAAGGTTCTTATAAAAAAGATACTTTGAATACATGGGGAGATTCTATATGCACAGTGGGAAAATGGTGCTTCACTAGGATTAATGGAAAGCTCAATATTTTACCCTGAAAAGCAATATCTAAACCAAATGAATCAACATCTGAACCAACAGAGAACAATGAGCCACATGGCTTTCTAAAAACATGTTATTCAACAGACAATAAAGAAAAACATGACCACAGTGTTCCTTTAAGCTCTGCAGAACTTGTGTTGAAACTCCCCTTTAAGTCTTTCTAGCCATGTACAGCAGGGATGATTTTTTGTTCCAGCTGCACAGCACGGAGCTAGAAACGTCTGCAGAGAAAACAAGCACGCTCTGTTCTCTCTCCGCACAGTAATAACATGAACACTTGAACTCTAAATAGGAGATTTTCTCCACTTCATATGGTTACAACTTGAAATGTGTTTTAATGAAGTTAATCAGATGTTCAAGCATTATTAGTGCAAAGTAATCCTGGCACACACACTGTATTATCAGTGTAGATAGAATCAATTATTTGTTTATTTAGGGAGCTACAGTTCATTGAGGGAACCATGAATGCCAACATGTACTGTAACATACTGAAGCAGAGCATAATCCACTCCCTTCGGAGACTGGATCGCAGGGCAGTATTCCAACATAACGACCCCAAACACACCGCCAAAATGACCACTGCCTTGCTAAAGAAGCTGAAGGTAAAGGTGATGGACTAGCCAAGCATGTCACCAGACCTAAACCCTATTGAGCATCTGTGGGGCATACTCAAACGAAGGTGGGGGAGTGCAAGGTCTCTAAGATCCACCAGCTCCGTGATGTCATCATGGAGGAGTTGAAGAGGACTTCAGTGGCAACCTGTGAAGATCTGGTGAACTCCATGCCCATGAGGGTTAAGGTAGTGCTGGAAGATAACGGTGGCCACACAAAATATTGACACTTTGGGCCCAATATGGACATTTCCCCTTAGGGGTGTACTCACTTTTATTGCCAATGGTTTAGACATTAATGGCTGTGTGTTGAGTTATTTTGAGGGGACAGCAAATGTGCACTGTTATACAGGTTGTACACTTACTACTTTACATTGCAGCAGAGTGTCATTTCTTCAGTGTTTTCACATGAAAAGATATATTAAAATATTTTAAAAAAATTGAGGGGTGTACTCACTTTTGTGAGATACTGTATGTATATATATAGATACATTTCTCAATGTGCTTAGCTAAAGATTTTTTTTTGTATTTGGAATTCAGCTCTTTTTTATTTTCCTATATAGGATAACATTTTTTTTAATTCTTTTTTAAAGGGCCACTGTTATTGTCATATAATACGGTTTCTTAAAGGGTAACTTCAGTGTTCTTATAAAGGGCCCTCTAAAGAATAGTTTGGTTGGGCCCTATAAGAAGAAATCCTTTATTAAACTTTTACTGTACATATATATGTAGTATAATAATGACCGGAAACTGGCCTAAATTCCAGAGGATGGAAAGATCAGGGGCTTATATATATTTTTCCTTATCAAGCCTTACCTATCTATTCTTTGTTGTTGTTTAGTCATTCAGTCATGTCTGACTCTCCTGACCCTATGGAATGTAGCACACCAGGCACATAAGGTTTCCTTGGCAAAGCTACTGGAGTGGGTTGCCAGCTACTTCTCCAGTGGTCCGTTTTTGTCTTACCACTCTGCTATGATCTGCCCATCTAGGCCCCTACATGGTTTAGAAAAAGCTTCATTGAAGTTCCGTCACCATGACAAGGTAGCAAACCAGAAGGGGAACTATTCTTTAGAGAGCCCTTTATTGGGACCACTAACATGGTCCTTTAAGTTACCGATAAATAAAGAAAGTAAGTATAGTTTTTTAATCTGACATTTGAAATTAGCATCTTTGCTTTCAGGAAATGTCTTTCTCATCACCCCTATTAGTTGTCCAGGAGATGAAAAAGCCACATTGAATTTACTTTCTTTAAATACGTATTTTATTGCTAATCAGTGACTAAATAAACATATGAATCCCTATTGCATGAGCTCTATAGTGGTCCTTTAATCCCAAGTGCCAACATTGTTCTTCACACGCTTTTACAAATTTTGGAAACTTTTGGGCACAGAAATGTTCTTTAACCTATTTGCGAGAAATAGTTTGTTGGTCCTCACAATCAACAGTCATATAAAGAACATTGCAATAAAGTATATATTATTATTATATATGTGATATAAGGTAAAATCTGTGCTTACCAAGAATAAATGATGCAGCAAATGCTATAGGGCCATGGACCCATGCCAGTCCTCTTGAAGGCAGATATACCAGCTCTGCTATCCCATTGATGTAGGCACCTCCAACCCATGTCGCTAATAAAGAAAAGAATAGAATATTAAACTGTAATACACAAGTAACATTAGTAATAATTTACTATGATGTAATCATTGCTAAAGGAAAGTAATTTAGGTAATTCAAATAAACTAACAAAACCACCTGTGAAATGCATCATTACCTTGAATATGGTTGTGGACAATGGCAATGTAACTGTCCACTTGGAAGCATATTGAATGATTCTGTCATACATATATTTAAGGATTACGTATTCTCCCTGGTTTAGATGACTTTCCTTAGATTACATGTTATCAGCTCTGTAATGGAGTTAAAATAACAAAAAACGAAATTCCATGTACACCTCTGCAGGATTAAACCAATTAAAAGACCTAGAATATCCCTCATTGTGATAAATTGGTACCAGTATAACAGGTATGAAATTACAGGTATGAAATTTCCAAAATGCCTAAAATCACCAGGCAAAGTATGAAATGTTCCTTATTTTGTTAATTGCATAGGCATTCATACAATACATGTTAAACACTAAAATGTGAAATGTTTTTTGGGTTAGCATTTTGTATATACACTGTATATATTACTACTATGTCATTCTATATAGTGCAAGACAAACATCAGGAAAATCTGAAATATGCCAAGTTATTATATATTACACATTTTCTGAAATGTGTAGAATGTCTAAAGCTTCCTTCTAAGATGTTAAATATTTACTGTTTCATACTTGGGTGTTTTCTGGTGTATTATTGTATTACATAGTTACATAGTAATTAAGGTTGAAAAAAGACTTTCAGTCCATCAAGTTCAACTTTTTAAGATCTCCTCTGATCTGCAATATGCAAATTAAATATTAATTAATTAGTTGTTAATTAATTATTAATCAATTATTTCATTATTTATTATTTATTGTATTTTTAATTATTAATTAATCCAGAGGAAGGCAAACAAACAAAAAAAAACAAGTGAGCCAATTGTCTCAAAGGAAAAAAAAAATCCTTCCTCAACCCAGATACTAGCGATTGGATTTCTCCCTGGATCAATACTCTCTCTCTAATTATCCATGATTACCCTGAATTCCCTTTTTAATTAGAAATAAATCCAGTCCCCTTTTAAAGTTATCTATCGGATCCGCTGTCACCACCTCCTCTGGTAGAGAATTCCACAGATTAACCACCCTTACTGTGAAGAACCCATTTCTTTCTTTATGGTGGAATCTTTTTACTTCTAACCTCAAGAAACGTTTGTGGTCACTTTCTTATTATTACATGTGAGTATTGTGCAACCTGTATGGCAAAAAATCAGGAGTTGTACTCAGTGAAAACATTGAAGAGGCCTCCATCAGTCACAGACAGACTACAGCAGAAACGGGTACATAAAACACCACACCATGGATACGCAGATACTCACAACTGAATGTAAAAATATGATAAATTCTTATTATAAAGATATATTTTAGTAACAGTTGTCATTTTACTTCCAGTACATTAGATATAGTATAAACCTGCCAATGTCAATGAAGTGAATGCTCTTCAAATTTCCCTAAACAAAATGTAAAGATAGACATGACAAGCAGAGGAATCAGATATCATTTTCTTTAAACCAACAACAAGAATTAGGAAAGTTAGACAAGATTCCTCTATTCCCAAAAATTTGGGAGCCTTGGTTGGAGTCGACTCTTAGAGCCCCACTAACTTAACTTGTCTCTGGAATCTCAGTACAACCCAGTGAGGTGGGGACTCGAGGCGGAGGAGGCTTGACTCTGGATTTATCTTACAAAATGAGTGGGTGGAAAGAAGGAAACTACTTTAATAGACAAATCCAAAGTTACTTAACCAAAGTGTTAATAAATGAGCTAAAAATGTTTACGGGAGCTATACTGGAAATGTCTAGACTTCGACTAGTTTTTCTCTGCTATAATTAGTTGTGTTTGTCTGTTTAGCTTATATGATTGTTTGGTTTTTATTCTTTTCTATAGAGACTGTTATTGTTTATTAATCATAAAAAAAAAAAATAAAAATGAAAAGGCTTTTATAGCTTAGATAGTGACATATTCTATTGTGAAAAATGAATCATGTCTGACGTAAAAACTGTTAAATATGATGAAATATTTGAATATGCCTTTCAATAAAAATAAAGAAAAGAATTAGGAAAGCAGCTAAAAAATGCGTTCTACTCTGCCAAAATGTGCATTCTGTCCTTCCCAAATGTGCACTCTATTCTGCTCAAAAGTGCATTCTACCCTGCCCAAATGTGCACTATATCCTGGCCAAATATGCTTTCTATCATTCTCAAATGTGCACTCTATTGTTCCCAAAATGTGCTTTCTATCCTGCCCAAATATGCACTCTATCCTGCTCAAAAGTGCATTCTATCCTGCACAAATGTACACTTTATCCTGGGCAAATGTGCATTCTATCCTTCCCAAATGTGCACTCTATCCTTCCAATTGTGCATTCTATCTTTCCCAAAATTGGCCCTCTATCCTGCCCAAATGTTCACTCTATCCTGCTCAAAAGTGCATTCTATCCTGCCCAAATTTGCCCTCTATCCTTGCCAAATGTGCCTTCTATCCTTCCAAATTGAGCATTCTATCTTTCCCAAAATGTGCACTCTATCCTGCCCAAATGTGCATTCTATCCTTCTCAAAAGTGCACTCTATCATTCCCAAAATGTGCACTCTATCCTGCTCAAAAGTGCATTCTATCCTGCCCAGATGTGCATTCTATCCTTCCTAAATGTGCACTCTATCCTTCCCAATTGTGCACTCTATCTTTCCCAAAATGTGCACTCTATCCTGCCCAAAAGTGCTCCCTATCCAGCCCAAATGTGCACTCTATCCTGCTGAAATGTGCATTTTCTCCTGCCCAAATGTACACTCTATCCAGCCATGATCATATCAGACAAATTAACTGGTAGTGTAGTTTTCCTCAATTCCAGTTAATTTGTGTACTATTTTGTGTTAAGCACCTGAAAACTACTATTAGCTTTATTTATTTTGTAGTGTAAATTTTTGGTTTAATCCAGCTTTAGTCTCTTTGATTTACTTTTTCCACTTTTCCAGTTAATTTGTATACTATTTGTTGTCAAGCATTGGAAAACTATTGGCTTAACTTATTTTGCATGATCATATCAGCCCTAATATGAAACTCTGGTAAATACAGATATTTCCCTTGAGATTTTCCTGGGTTTCAAATTCTAAAAGATTAAAGTTAAAGAAAATACATTCAGGAATAATCAAAATGGGGATCTTAAATGAACCAGGTCTGCTGGTGTGGTGGAATGCGGAATAATAAGTTATTATAAAACAGAGTCCATTTGGTCCCTTTTACGGGGGCAGTTAAGTCGGCTTTACTCCATCCTCTGCTGCACTGAGTTAAAGGTAAAAAATATAAAAATAAAAAAATAGAATTCCTATTTATCACTAAACCTCCTATATTTTGAGGCTAAAGCCAACTTAACACTAGCAAAAAGGTCACTGAGGTAGTAACATGTACCAATCTGCTCCTTTCCTGGAAGCAAACCTATGCTGGCGTAAAAAATGTACAGTAGCATCCTCTGGACCTTAAAGGGGTATAGAGACACATCTGCTGGAAGCAAGAATGATTATTTCGAATGTAGGCTTTGAAAGTTGTATTTCAAATTTGTTATTCAAAAACTGCTGTTATTGCTAATCAGGAAAGTAAATAAATGTAACTTCACTATATGACCACTATAGTGGCCATTTATGTAACTATTTGTTAAAAATGGATGATATTGGAAGTGTATGACTGAAGGAGTGTCCATAGCAGGTGCTCACACATTGGTAACATGTCAGTGTGCAAAGCTATAAAGTCAGTAGAGAGAGCTATGCGCACACACAAAACGCACAATGACACACATGCATAGTATGCACACAGCAGTAACTTTAAAGGGACAAAACAACAGGAAATTGACCTTAGATAGATAGATAGATAGATAGATAGATAGATAGATAGATAGATCTGCCTGTATCCTACACCAGGTGAGTAGTCAGAAGCTCATATAAACAGGGGAAGGAGCGAAATTGTGAGTTTGAGAACGGTTCTAGTGTCAAGTGCAGTTCTAGTATAAGTGTAAGAGTTTAAATAAAAGGAGAGATTTAAAAGAAAAGGGGGCTTATAAGAGTGCAAGAGTAAGGAAAAGATGGAAGAAAAACAAGATATATAGTAACGTTTACATAGTTAAATAGTAATTGAGGGTGAAAAACAATTTTTAGTCCATCAAGTTCAACCTTTTTAGATCTCCTCTTATCTGCAATATGTGGATTAATTATTCATTGATAATTGATCCAGAGGAAGGCAAACAGAAAGAAAAAAAAAAAAAAACAGTAAAACTTTGCCAATTGTCTCAAAAGGGAAAAAATTAAAAATAAATTCCTTCCTGACCACAGATACTGGCGATCGGACTCTCTATTTATCCAGGATAGCCCCTTATGCCCTTTTTATTTACAAATATATCCAATCCCTTTTTAAAGTTATCTATTTAATCCGCTGTCACCACTTCCTTTGGTAGATAGAACCACCCTTACTGTGAAGAACCCTTTTCTTTCTTTAAGGTGAAATCTTTTTACTCCTAATCTTAAAGGATGTCCTCATTTTTAGTAAACATGAATTGCTAAAGACAATTCATAAAAAGGGCAATACACTAAGAACACCTTTTTGTGGTATTAATTATATTTGCTACAAACTAATATGCTAAAAGCATAAACTTTATTGTTGTAATAAAAAAAAATCCTATTTGTTACAATTCAGATGTTTAAGAACTGAGTATTAAGGACTCACTTTAACTTTATTATTATAATGTTGTATACAGTGCACGATTAAGCTGTAATCTCTCATTTGACTGTTCAATTCATAAAGTAGGTACATAAACAGGTCCTCTTGTCAATGGAAAACCTCTTGGCACAAAAGTTTACTTGACAAATCTTTATACTGACCCTGGATGTATTTATATAAGGTAATCGTATTCCCTCTTAGACGCCTTTTTTCTAGAGAAAATGTCTTCCTAACTTAATCTTTCTTCGTAACTCTAATCCCCTTATTAGTTTTGTTTCCCTTCTTTGTACTTTTTCCAGCCCTAAAATGTCCTTTTTATGTAGTGGTGCCCAAAATGTTACTCCATATTAAAAATGAGGGCGTACTAAGGATTTGTACAGTGACAGAATTATATCTGCTTCCCTTTCTTCAATACCCTTCTTAATACATACTTATATTTTACTTGCCTTTGCAGATGCTGCTTGGCTTTGAGCACTGTTACCTAGGTGGTTATCCACAAGTACTCCCAAATCCCTTTCAATATCTGATACCCCTAGGTTTGCTTCATTAAGAAAATAAATTGCATGGCTATTTTTCCTTCCCAGATGCATAACTTTACATTTATTCGTATTAAATCTCATCTGCCATTTAGTCAACCATTTCTCTAATTTATGCAAATCCCTTTGGAGGGAAAGTACACCCTTTCTGATCTAATTACCTTGCACAAATTTGTGCCATCAGCAAAAAATGGAGACAATACTTTTCAGTCCAACATCTAAGTCATTTATAAATATGTTAAAAAGGAGAGGACCTAATACTGAACCCTGTCTTTTAGCCAGCTCTCAATCCATAAGCAGATATGTACTGCAATTCCAGCATCCCTTAGTTTGCACAATAGTCTTCCATGTGGCACTGTATCAAAAGCCTTTGCAAAATCCAAAAGGACTACATCCACTGAGTTACCTTGATCCAAGTTCCTACTAACTATATATATATATATACATATATATATATATATATATATATATATATATATATATATATATAAATACATTTAAGCTTTATACAATTTTTTTTTTGTAATTATGAGTCATCTTAAGGCTCAAATTGGAGAACTAGAGACGAGAATTGCAGCACTGAGTGAAACTGGAAAGGGAGCCCAGTTTAGCTGGGCCTGTCATGGAGGGTGGAGATGGAGCTAGCTGGGATGTCCATGGAGGTAGCTGAGTTCTAGTTACAAGGGGAAGCAGGGGGAACAGAAGGAGGCAGGCCAGTTCTGGGTTGGCAAACACCAACAGATTGAGATTGAGATTGAGTAAAACTGTTGGGGATGTCCATTTAGGAATGGCAATGCCAGATAGAGCTGTTCCCTCTAACAGCCGGGAGAACAGTTCGACTGGAGTAAAGGGAGGGCAAAATAGGCAGAGCAACAGACAGGTTTTGGTGGTAGGGGACTAGTGTAAGGAAGGTAGACAGTGGGATTTGTCATGCAGATACCAGCATCAGTTTGTTGTCTTCCGGGTGCTAGGGGTTCGGCATGTAAATTATTGGGATGGGCTGGAAATGAACCAGCGGTCTTGGTATATATTGGTACCAATGACAAAGTTAGTGGAAGATGGAGTGTCCTAAAGGATGACTTTAGAGAACTAGGGAATAAGCTTAAGGCAAGGACCTCCAATGTAGTATTTTCTGAGATAATACCAGTGCCACAGAATAGCCGAGGGAGACAGAAAGAGCTTAGGGAGCTTAATGCATGGTTAAAAAAGTGGTGCATTAAGGAAAGGTTTGGGTTTTTAGAGCACTGGGCTGACTTCTCATTTGGGTACAATCTCAATAGCAGGGATGGATTGCACCTTAATAATGAGGGAGCTTTTGTGCTTGGGGGGAGAATGGTAGAAAGGCTGGAGGAGTTTTTAAACTAGTAGGTGCTGGCGAGGGGGTAGAAAGAAGTAATGGGGTAGCAAGTGTAGAGGGGTAAGAAATTAATTAACTAGTCATGGGGGTGGAGAAGGGGGAGGGTTAGTATAGTCAATAGGAAGGGATTGCCAAGTAACTTAAGTATAGTAGCAGGCACTTCAATACTAAAAAATAACAACATAAGGTGTATGCTTAATAATGCCAGAAGCTTGCCAGGAAAATGGGAGAGTTATAATTATTAGCAGTTAATGAGAAATGGGAATTATTAGGCATCACTTAAACATGGTGGGATGCATCTCATGACTGGACTGTTAATCTGGATGGTTATAACATATTTAGGAAATGTTAGGACTATGGTAAGAGGGGAGGAGGGATTTGCCTGTATGTTAAGCTTGAATTTAAAGCTACAGTCAGAGCAGATGTTTATGGTGGAACTAGCGATAATGTTGAATGTTTGTGGGTAGAGTTAAACAGTGGAGCAGCAAATTCCAAAAGAATATTGGTAGGAGTATGCTATAAACCCCCAAATATAATTAAAAGTGAGGAAATGCAATTATTGTTACAGATTGGAAATGCAGCTAAGCATGTGCACGTTCCAATAATGGGAGATTTTAACTACCCTGAAATAAATTGGAGGAATGAGACTAGCAGTTCAGCAAAGGGGAGCAGGTTCTTGAGTACACTCAGAGATCATTCTAAGGCCCAGGTTATACAAGGGCTATCTTGGATTTAGTTATCACAAATAATATTTATTTTGTATCAAATGTTGAAATAGGGCAACCTCTGGGAAACAGTGATCACAACACAGTTTCATTTGAGATTGAATTGAAAAAACAAAACTATAAGGGGCCAACAAAAACTCTTAATTTTAAAAGGGCAGATTTTAAAGGTCTAAGGGCAGCAATACAACGTATAGACTGGGACAAAGAACTTATAGGTAAAAATACGGAACATAAATAGACAACATTCAAATCCTTACTAAATATACATACTGATCACCATATGCCATGTGGGAATAAAAGTAAAAGGAGTAAATCACATTCAATGTGGCTTAACAATGATTTAACAATGATTTTAATCTCACTTTCAACATGGAATTATATCAACTCTAAACATCATTTGACTTCTAAATTATCATGTTTAACTCTCACATTAGCTACTCCAACAATATGGGACAATCTCAAGTAGTACTCAAAAATATGGTGGACAAGGCATAAACTAGATAGGCTGGGTAACTGGTTACTAAATAGTTACATAGTTACATAGGGCCTCATTCAATTGCGATTTGGCCAATTGAATAGGCCTCTAAATAAGCACATAGCATATTTTTTTTAAATAAGTTTTTAGTTAGTGAAAATCTTGCTTTTGGATATATGTTTACTAATTAAAAACTTCTTAGAAAAAAATATGTTATGTGCTTATTTAGAGCCCTATTCAATTGGCCAAATTGCAATTGATTGAGGGCCATAGTAATTAAGGTTGAAAAAAGACTTTCAGTCCATCAAGTTCAACCTGTTAAGATCTCCTCTGATCTGCAATATGCGGATTAGTTATTAATTAATTAGTTGTTGAATAATTATTAATAGTATAGTATTTGAGGATGAATAAAGAGTTAGTCCATCAAGTTCAACCTTTTTAGATCTCTATTGATCTTTTTAATTTGTGGACTATTTATTATTATTGTTAATTGATCCAGAGGAAGGCAAACAGAAAAAAAAAACATTGAAACTTTGCCAATTGTCTCATAAGGGGAAAAAAGCTAAATTCCTTCCTGACCCCAGATACTGGCGATCAAATTTCTCCCTGGATCAATATTCCTTCGCTAGTTATCTAGGATAACCTTGAATGTCCTCTTTATTCAAAAATATATCTAACCCCTTTTTGAAGTTGTCTATCGAACTCGCTGTCACCATCTCCTTTGGTAGAGAATTCCACAGTTTAACCACCCTAATTGTGAAGAACCCTTTTCTTTGTTTATGGTGAAATATTTTTTCCTCTAACCTCAAAGGATGTCCTCTTGTCAGTTGAAAATCTCTTGCTACAAAAAGTACACTTGACAAAGCCTTGTATTGACCCTGGATGTATTTAAATAAGGTAATCATATACCCTCGTAGACGCCTTTTTTCTAGCGAAAATAAGTTTAATTTGGTTAGTCTTTCTTCATAACTTAGCCCCTCCATTCCCCTTATTAGTTTTGTAGCCCTTCTATGTACTTTTTCCAGCTCTAAAATGCCCTTTTTATGAAGTGGTGCCCAAAATTGTACTTCATATTCCAAATGAGGGCGTACTAGAGATTTGTATAGTGGCAGAATTATATTTGCTTCCCTTGCGTCTATACCCTTCTTAATACATGCTAATATTTTACTTGCCTTTACAGCTGCTGCTTGGCATTGAGCACTGTTACCTAGGTGGTTGTCCACTAGTACTCCCAAATCCCTTTCAATATCTGATACCCCTAGATTTGCTCCATTAAGATTATAAATTGCATGGCTATTTTTCCTTCCCAAATGAATAACCTTACATTTATTTGTATTAAATCTCATCTGCCATTTAGCAACCCATTTCTCTAATTTATGCAAATCCCTTTGTAGCGAAAGTACATCATTATCTGATTTTATTACCTTGCACAACTTAGTATCATCAGCAAAAATGGAGACACGACTTTCGAGTCCTACTTCTACGTCATTAATAAATATGTTAAAAAGGAGAGGACCTAATACTGAACCTTGAGGAGCCCCACTTACCACATTAGTCCAATCAGAGTATGTTCCATTTACAACAACCCTTGCTTCCTGTCTTTTAGCCAGCTCTCGATCCATAAGCAGATATTTACTGCAATTCCTGCATCCCTTAGTTTGCTCACTAGTCTTCCATGTGGCACTGTATCAAATGCCTTTGAAAAATCCAAAAGGACTACATCCACTGAGTTGCCCTGATCCAAGTTCCTACTAACCTCCTCATAGAAACTAATTAGATTGATCTGACACGACCTATCCTTCATAAATCCGTGTTGACGGCTACCTATGATCTTGTTCAAATAGACATATTCTTGTATTCTGTCCCTTATTAACACTTTTAAAAGCTTCCCAACTACAGATGCGAGGCTCACTGGTCTATAATTCCCTGGATTTGCTCTTGCTCCCTTCTTAAATATAGGTATCACCTCTGCTTTTCTCCAGTCATCCGGTAGAGACTCTGTAAAGAGTGAGTCTTGAAAGATTAGATATAATGGTTTGGCTATTACAGAACCCAGCTCCCTCAGTACCCTTGGATGTATTCCATCAGGACCTGGGGCTTTATTAACATTTAATTTCTCCAATCTCTTTTGGATTTCTTCCTGTGTTAACCAATTATTTAGTGAAGGTAGTGTAGCCCCATTATGTTCCGGTGTCCCAAACACTGGTACCTCCCTTGTGTACACCGACGAAAATAACCTATTTAGCTCATCTGCCTTTTCCTGGTCAATATTTATCAGATGGCCTGTGTCACATTGTAATGTTCCTATTGCTTCCTTCCTCGCCTACTTCCCATTAATATATTTAAAAAACATTTTAGGGTTTGTCTTACTTTCCTTTGCAACTGACTTCTCATTTTCAATTTTAGCCAGTCTAATAGCCCTTTTGCAAGCCTTGTTGATTTCCTTATAGTTACATAAAGCTGCCTCCCTCCTTCTTGTATAATTTAAATTCATGTTTCTTTTTCCTCATCATGATCTTTTAGTCATTGTTAAGCCACATGGGATGTGATTTACTCCTATTCATTTTATTTCCACATGGTACATGCCGATGAGTATGTTTATTTAGTAAGGATTTGAATGTTGTCCATTTATTTTCAGTATTTTTCCCTGTAAGTTCTTTGTCCCAGTCTACAGTATATGTAGTATTGCTGCCCTTAGCCCATTAAAGTTAGCCCTTTTAAAATTTAGAGTTTTTGTTGGCCCCTTACAACTCTGTTTTTTGTATCCAATCTCAAATGATACTGTTTTGTGATCACTGTTCCCCAAGGGTTCCCCTATTTTAAAATTTGATATTAATCAATATTACTTGTGATGACTAAATCCAAGATGGCCTCATTTCTAGTAGGTTCTTGTATTACCTGGGCCAGATAATGACCCCCGAGTGTACTCAAGAACCTGCTCCCCTTAGCTGAGCTGCTGGTCTCATTTATCCAGTTTATTTCAGGATAATTAAAGTCTTCCATTATTAGAACTTACCCGTGCTTAGCTGCATTTCCAATCTGTAACAATAATTGAATTTCCTCACTTTCAGCTATATTTGGGGGTTTATAGCATACTCCCACCAATATGCGTTTAGAATTAGCTTCTCCACTATTTAGCTCAACCCACAAAGATTCAATGATGCCGTTAGTTTCAGCATAAATATCTTCTCTGACTATAGGCTTAAATTTAGGCTTAACATACAGACAGATCTCTCCTCCTCTTTTACCATTTCCCCTATCTTTCCTAAATAGGTTATAACCATCCAGATTACCAGTCCAGTCATGAGATTCATCCCACCATGTTTCAGTAATGCCTATTAAGCCCCATTTTTCTTGTGCTGCCAATAATTCTAGCTCATCCATTTTCCCAGGAAAACTTCTTGCATTAGCAAGCATACACTTTATGTTGCTATGGCTCTGCCATTGTGAAGTGCTTGCTACTGTATTTGAGGCCCCTATTAATACCTCACTACTGTCTATTGTAACCCTCCCCCTTCTCCTCCCCCATGGGTAACTAATTCATCCCTTTCCCTCTCTACCCTTTTTACCCCAATACTTCTATATAGTCCCTCCCCCCATCTACAAGTTTAAAAACTCCCCCAGCCGTTGCTCCCTCATCATTATGTGCAATCCATCCCTGCTATAGAGATTGTATCCAAGTGAGAAGTCAGCCCAGTGCTCTAAAAACCCCAAACCCTCTGCACTGCACCACTTTTTTAGCCACGCATTAACCTTTCCTAAGCTCCTTCTGCCTCCCTGGGCTAGCACGTGGCACTGGTAGTATCTCAGAAAATACTACCTTGGAGGTCCTTGCTTTAAGCTTATTCCCTAGTTCTCTAAAATCATTCTTTAGGACGCTCCATCTTCCACTAACTTTGTCATTGGTACCAATGTGCACCAAGACCGCCAGTTCATTACCAGCCCCTCCCAATAATGTATCCTTCGATCCACAACATGCCGAACCCGAGCACCGGGGAGACAGCAAACTGTTCGATTGCTAGGATCTGGGTGACAAATTACCCTGTCTACCTTCCTAATAATAGACTCCCTTACCACCAAAACAACCAACAAAACATGTCTGTTTCTCTGCCTATTCTGCCCTCCCACTCCTCCAGTAGAACTGTTCTCCCGGCTGTTAGAGGGAACAGCTCTATCTGGCATTGCCATTCCTGAATGGACATCCCCAACAGTTTCACTCAATCTAGCAAATCTGTTGGTGTTTGCCAACTCAGAACTGGCCTGCCTCCTCCTGTTCCCCCTGTTTCCCCTTCTAACTGTAACCCAGCTACCTCCCTGGCCATCCTCACTAGCCCCAACTACTCCCTCTATACTAGGCCCAGCTAAACTGTGCTTCATGAGCACCACCTCCCTTTCCAGTATCGCAACATCACTAAGCGCTGCAATTCTCCTCTCCAGATCTTCAATTTGAGCTTCCAGAGAGGCAACATTCTCACACCTGTCACAGAGGTATGGACCCTGGATCATCTGTTCCAGTAGTGCATACATTTGGCAGGAGGTACACTGAGTGAGGTTGCCACTGGACTGACTCATGATAATCAGTTACAAAAATGCAGTGAGAAAACAAATCCATGTATTTGTATAAAGATTGCTTTTCTACACCTTAACCCAAACAAAGCAGAAAATATATATATACGTTTGTTTTCTGTTTTTTCTTATAATACCCCTTTCCTTTGGATTTCCTCCTTTTATTCAATCTCCTACACACTAACTACACTTACACTAGAAATGATTGCAAGCTCCCAAGCTCGCTCTTCCCTTGTTAAAATAGACCCCGCCTACTCACCTGTACAATAATAAATGAGCACAGGACAGAAAACACTGCCCTGCCTCACATAACTGATTCAGCAGAACACAACAAAATGCACACAGATAAACCTTTAATAATTTTGTTTGAACATCTCAGAACAAAATGTAATATCCCATTGAAAGAACATTATAATTACTGTAAAATTAGGCACCTAATCACCACTTTAATCAGAAAATGGGGAACACCCCAGACTAGTTTGCTGTCTCTCATTAGCAACAAAGCCCATTTGACTAAGGGGGTTTTGGGCTCCCTTTATGAACCATAAAGGCACCCTCCAACAACTTTAATCCTCCATTTAGGGAAAGATGGGAGGTTGGCGTGGGCTTAAGTTGGGACTCCTCTAAATGGGAAAGAACTTGTACAAACTTAATTAAAGGTCACTGAATTACAGCTTAATAGAAACAACAATTAAAATATTGTATACTACACCCCTGACAAAATGCACAAAATAAATCCAATAAATTCATCCAATTGCTTCAGACAATGCCAAACAATAGGTACTTTTATTCACACGTGGTTGGAATATCTAGTTGCCCAATAAATTTGGACCAAAACCCTAGAACTAGCATCTAATATTCTTAAAAAAATAATTCCCCCATCCATAGATATTTGCCTTCTGGGTAACCATACCGCTTTACTATAAAAAAATAAATATATAAAATAATTGTCTAAAATATCTAATGATTTCCACTAAAAGCCACATTGCCCATAAATGGAAGACCCCAACACTTAATTTTAGAGAAGTAATCAATAAACTGAATGTTATAATGATTCATGACAGACTTACCCATACCGTAACAAGCACATATTCCGTATTTCTAGAGACTTGGGACTCATGGCTTAGATCACCCTATACAAAAAACATTTTATTAAAAAAAAAAGTTTTTTAGAACTCTTCTAAGATCTGACAGATAATTTAATGCTGTCTAGAAACTAACCTCTTGGCGTAAATCCCTAGAACTGGAAAAGTAAATTGTGGGAAGGTTGACTGGAAATCGAGCAATCTCACGCTAAAACCTAGAAAATAAGTAAATAAATGACGCCTGGGCTGGGCTAATTGTGTCAACCTGCTCATAGAAGTTATTTGGTTTAATTTTCTCTCATATGTTAATTTAAATTATATATAACCCTTATGTTCTTTTTATTTTATGAAAACGGAAAAGTTGAAGAAATGTTGTAATAGTTCAGTAATGATTAAGAACCACATTATACAAAATGACTTAACTTTATTAGCAAATTGTTAAATTTCAAATGATCATAAAAATGACTATTACAATGTTTGTAATTGACAATAACAAATATTAAAACTAAGAAAACAATTATTTAAAGATCAATATACAGAGTAAAAAACAAACAAGAGGGCTCTGTTCCTCTGCTTTACGGGAGTACAAGCAACAGGACTTGCAAAAGGGCTATTAGACTGGCTAAAATAGAAAATGAAAAGTTAGTTGCAAAGGTGAGTAAGACTAACCCTAAAATACCAGGAAAAGGCAGATGAGCTAAATAGGTTATTTTCTTCTGTATACACAAGGGAGGCACCAGTAGTTGGGACACTGCAACAAAATAATAAAACCGAATGATGGAATACATCCAATGGTACTGAGGGAACTGGGTTCTGTAATAGCCAAACCATTATGTTTAATTTTTCAAGATTCTCTCAACACAGGGTCGCTTCTAGCTGACTGGAGAAAAGCAGATGTGATAAGGGTGCAAGAGCAAATCTGGGGAATTACAGACCATTGAACCTCACTTCTGTAGTGGGAAAGCTTTTAGAAGGGTTAATAAGGGAACTATACAAGAATATGTCTATTTGAACAGTATTATAATTAGGAGTCAACATGGATTTATGAGGGATAGGTTGTGTCAAACAAATCTAATTAGTTTCTATAAGAAGGTAATTAGGAATTTGGATCAAGGCAACTCAGTGGATGTAGTTGTTTTGGATTTTGAAAAGGCTTTTGATACAGGCTTTTGAGACAGGCTTTTGCCACATGGAATACTATTGTGCACTCTAAGGGATGCTGGAATTGCAGTAAATATCTGCTCATGGATTGGGTCCTGGCTAAAAGACAGGAAGCAGAGGGTTGTTGTAAATGGAACATACTCAGACTGGACAAATGTGGTAATTGGGGTTACTCAAGGTTCAGTATTAGATCTTCTCCTTTTAAACATATTTATAAATGACGTAGATGTTGGACTGAAAAGTATTGTCTCCATTTTTCCTGATGACACAAATTTGTGCAAGGTAATTAAATCAGAAAAGGAAATACTTTCCCTCCAAAGGAATTTGCATAAATTAGAGAAATGGTTGATTTGATACGAATAAATGTAAAGTTATGCATTTAAGAAGAAAAAATAGCAATGTAATTTATAATCTTAACGTAGTAAATCTTGGGGTATCAGATATTGAAAGGGATTTGGGAGTGCTTGTGGACAACCACCTAGGCAACAGTGCTCAATGCCAAGCAACATCTGCAAAGGCAAATAAAGTATAGCATGTATTAAGAAAGGTAGGGAGGCAAATATAATTCTGCCACTATGCAAATCCCTAGTATGCCCTCATTTGGAATATGGAGTACAGTTTTGGGCACCACTTCATAAAAAGGACATTTTAGAGCTTGGAAAAGGAACAGAGAAGGGCAAAAAAACTAATAAGGGGAATGGAGGGGCTAAGTTATGAAGAAAGACTAAAATTAAAGACCAAGTTAAACTTATTTTCTGTATAAAAAAGGCATCTAAGAGGGGATATGATTACCTTATATAAATATATATATGGTCAATATAAGGCTTTGTCAAGTGAACTTTTTGTGCCAAGAGGTTTTTAACTGACAAGAGGACATCCTTCGAGTTTAGAAGTATAAATATTTCACCTTAAAGAAAAAAAAGCATTTTTCAAAGTAGGGGTGGTATTCTCTGCCAGAGGAGGTGATGACAGCGGATTTGATAGATAACTTTAAAAATATATTGGATATATTTCTAAATAAAAAGGACATTCAGGGTTATCCTGGTATCTAGAGAGTTTTGATCCAGGGAGGAGTCTGACCGTCAGTATCTGGGATCAGGAAGGAATTCATTTTTTCCCTTTTGAGATAATTGGCAAAGTTTCACTTGAGGTTTTCTGTTTGCCTTCCTCTGGATCAATTAACAATTAATAATTAATCTGAATATTGCAGATCAGAGGAGATCTTAAAAGGTTGAACTTGATGGACTAAAACATTTTTTTCAACCTCAATTATATAACTATGTAACTATGTTATATTATCTGAGTCTCCAAGTACAGTCTCACCGCTCTTTAAATTTGAAGGTCTTCAAACAGTTAAAAATACATAGAGCTGTGTTAATGTGTATACAAATATTTAATTCTGTTCAATAAATTACACTTGCTATTCCTGCAGCAAAAGTTGCTGTGTAGGACAGTAAGATCTATAACAAGGTGAGTCTGTGGGTCTTTAAATGGGACAAAGCATGCTGTAATATTATGCTTCTCCAATTAGACTCAATGGATTGAATGGCTAGAATAGCCTCTAGTAGTCACATCACCATTGTTTTTCACATGCTAGGAGGGTCTAACTGACAGAGCTGTTAGTCATAGGCTGCTACATAGACTTCAATGTACCACATAGTACGCAGACTATTGGCTATAGCTGCTACTAATACAGGACACTGGAGGATGGCTATAAGGAGCATCAGAAGTACATATAAACACAAACATATTTGGGTGAAAAGGGCATAATAAAAAAAAATGTGCATATTTACATTATTTTCATTGCTTTGAATCAATCTGTATCTGATAAGCAGTTCAAAACAATGGCCATGTTACTTCTGGAAGTTGTCTTAGCCTCTCATTCCCCAAATACTGACTTACAATCCACATATGTTTCCTCCTGTGTCCAATACAGCAACTTTTGCTGCATTTAATAAGGACATGCAAGTGAAATGTATTGAATATATAGATTTTGTATTGAATATATAGATTTTTAGAACCGGGAGATGGAAAAAGATGCTTGGTTGGTCATATCACTTTAATTTTGGGGCACGGCGCGTGCAATCAAAGGTATTGAATATATATATTTGCATCTTGCCCATAAAAAAACTTTTAACTGCCCCATCTTGATCTTCTAGATCTGCTTGGGTCCTACACAGCTTTATCCTGATCTTTGAGTACTTTTTGAGTACTACTCTTATCAGTTTAATACTTGTTACGTCACCTATCAGGGGGCGTGTATAAGGCCTGGATTTTTAGAACCGGGAGATGGAAAAAGATGCTTGGTTGGTCCTCCCACTTCAATTTTGGGGCACAGCGCGTGCAATCTAAGGTGCCACCAGATAGGAGTGGTGTGTTTGTAAGTACTATTCTTATCAGTTTAATACCTGTTACATCACCTATCAGGGGTCGTGTATAAGGCCTGGATTTTTAGAACCGGGAGATGGAAAAAGATGCTTGGTTGGTCATATCACTTTAATTTTGGGGCACGGCGCGTGCAATCAAAGGTATTGAATATATATATTTGCATCTTGCCCATAAAAAAACTTTCAACTGCCCCATCTTGATCTTCTAGATCTGCTTGGGTCCTACACAGCTTTATCCTGATCTTTGAGTACTTTACCTGTGAAGGTCCTCAAATTACTCTAAATACATAGAGCCCTATTCAGTTTGAGACAGGGACATTTTCAGTAATGTTACACATGTATTCAATGCAGTTTGCTTGCAATATTACATATCTCACCCGACATCCATAAATCCTGTCTTGTCAGTGACATTCTAGGTGTAGAATTAATGATGTGTTTACTCATAATATTACACCAAACCAGTCATTTTACTTGAATTACTGATGAGACCCAGCTCCAAGAACCAATAGAAATCGAGAATGTCATGATATTGTATACATACATGAGCAAGAATAAACAACTATAAATGTGAGTAAGCATTTTGTGAGTAGTTACTTAAATTTGCAGATAGGGCTAGCGTTCAATAGACAATGCATTAGAGCATCTGTTTCTAGTCCATGTGGGTTTCCTGATATGTATTAATATTATAATTATTACTATTATATGTTATTTGTATTGTGCTAACATATTCCATAGCGCTGTACAGGGGAGAAGAACAAAAAACATACAATATACAATATTGGCAATTGCAGAAAATGAACGGCCCTGTTTTGAGCTTTACATCTTGTAAAAAGGTATTTTTCCCAAAGCACCCCACAAGATTAGACACTTGCCATTTACAATCTAAAGGTAATGGAAAAGGCAGAGACCTGGGGAAGAGTAGATAAGGAATAGCAAGGTTAGGAAGGAAGTGAGAGGTACATAGGAAGGAAGTTGTGAAAATATAGAGGTTAGTTTATCCATTAGGTAAAGAGGGAAAAGAAATGTGATGTAAAGTGATTGGCACTATTATGTAATATGGTATCTGCCCCTAGTGGTCAGAGAATGTAACCTGTAGATGGGAATGTCAGGAGACACATAGTTTAACCATAGCTTGAGTAAAAAGGAGTTTATGCAAGAGTAAAAGAGGAGAGGAGGGCATGAGAGGTGAGATGGGTGTGTTGGAGACAAAAGGTGGAGAAGTTAAAAAGAGTCTGAGGAAAAGAAAGGGGGATATGAGAAAGAAGCAGGCAAGAGGAAACATTGTGTAAAGAGTTAATGGGAATAGTTAGCAGAGGCTGCTGATTGGTCAGATGTAGGAGATTAGTGAGACTCAATAAATTAAATCTAACAAGGCGAAGGGAGGTAAGGGATAGAGCCAGGGAGAGAGTGAGACCAGAAGTGTCTGAAAGCAAATGGGAATGGCTTAGGGTGGGATATAGAGTTACTGTACACAACACATGGCTTAGCAGACAATGCTAATGATGGAGGATGGCACAGAGGAAATCACAGGCATACAATTATGTCTAGATGAAAAGTGGCTATGTCAGTAAATATAATAACAGATATTAATCACAAAATTGATAAATAATCAGTGACAATGGCGGAGAATCCTTAGAAGTCCAGGTACCTGAGAGGGAGAGAGTGAAAGAGAATGACCAGAAGTGTCTGAGTTAGAGGGGGTGTTCTTAGGAGCCAGGAGCCATGAGCCAGGGAGAGAGCGAGAAAGAGACCAGAAGTGTCTGGGTTAGAGCTGATGATCTTAGGAGCCAGGAGCCAGGGAGAGAGTGAGAGAGACCAGAAGTGTCTGAGTTAGAGCTGATGATCTTAGGAGCCAGGAGCCAGGGAGAGAGTGAGAGAGACCAGAAGTGTCTGAGTTAGAGGTGATGTTCTTAGGAGCCAGGAGCTAGGGAGAGAGTGAGAGAGAGACCAGAAGTGTCTGAGTTAGAGGTGATGTTCTTAGGAGCCAGGGAGATAGTGAGAGACAGACCAGAAGTGTCTGAAAGCAGATGTGAATATGTATTAACCTCTTGAGTACTGGATATTGTATAATGACACAAACATAATAATAAAGAGATCATATTTTTAAATTCCACATGTGTGCCTATGGAAATGTTTAGCATCAAATTCTGGTGAACTTCTATGCCTTTTTATTGTTTTTTAGTAGTTTACTGTCTCTTTAACTTCTGCTAGAGCTCTTTTTTTTTCAAAACCATTTAATGATGCTGTTTAGTACTTGTACATTTTCCTTCTGATTTTTGATATTACAAGTCATAAGTAATTTGCGAGGGATCAGTAAAGTTTCAATAGAATACCGATTTTATGTAAAACTAAGAGTCACTCATAATATTATTGAAGCAAAAAAAATCAATGGGAGAGATTGCTGTAATTTACGGGTCTGCCTTGTGTGTAGTCATTACAAGTAGCTCACTCTGCATCATGAAAAACGGTAAATATAATAGGGAAAGTTACTGAGCACTTGTTGCTTGTGTAACTTAATTAAATAGAGAATTGAATAGAGCCCGTACTGCTGTGTTAATGCACATACAAACATTGAGAAATGTAATAAAAACATGCATACATTTTTATTTGGGATTACAGAGTGCCATATACTTGTGGTCTAAAACAATGTTTATGTATATAGTCTATCTATCCATCTATCTATCTATCTATCTATCTATCTATCTATCTATCTATCTATCTATCTATCTATCTATCCATGTTATCTTGGAGCCTTATTCAATTGAACAATTGTAAGTTACAGTAGCCTGTAAGGGAGACCGTAAGTTAATTTGCTATTCAATTTTAGCGAGCCGCAATGGCCTACGTGTTACAGTCTTAAAATCCTTGCGGTTGTTAAAACGGGAACCTGCAGCGCATCGAAGCCTTTGATCTTTCACATCCACAAGAGTTCAGATCGCTAATATCGCAAATCGCTATTCATTTGCGAAAATCCCTCAAGACCAAAAATGCAGACAAGCCTGCAAAAAGAAAATAGGACTCGCAAAGGGTTTACAGACTAGTTTGTAACACTACAAAACACAATAAAAGCACACCAATGTACTTTAAAATATGTCCAAAGCAATGGAAAGAATTATAACTACTTCTATCAAATAGTAAAAAAAAAAAAAGTTTGTAATGGTCATGCATATGCCAATATGAAAAGTCATGCTGCAAGATGCTGAAAGCTATTGAAGAGACACTACCTGATCAAATTGCAACACAAATACATAAAAATGGTTGCCATATTAACGTTTCTCACTCACAGAGGCTCTAATGTGGACCCTAAAACTACACAGATCATCTGATATACATCTCAATCATCACATCTACATTTGGAAAACAAATAGTGGCCAAATTACACCACCACATGGTATATATCAGGTACCAGGGGAACAGTTGATATTTGGTTGTTCAGTCCCTCAGTTGTGTCCGGCTCTCTGGACTGCAGTACATTTAGCTGTCTCTGCCTATGCTTTTCCATAAGGCTTGCATGCCAAAGATACTGGAGTGGGTTATCAGTTCCTTCTCCAGTAGACTGTAATTTATCTGACCTCTCTGCTATGACTTGCCCACCTACAGTGGCCCTATACGGTATTGCTCACAGCTTAATTAATGTACACAAGCCCCTTCACCACCACAAGTTAGCAAGTCTGAAGGGGACCAGGGAACATACACCACACTAATCTACTCTAACCCATCAAGAGGGGCCACAAAAATACATGTAGGGTGTGCAGAGGCATGTGTAGCAACAGCCAACTAACCTCCATCAGAGATAATCTCAGCTACGCCCATCCTGGAAAGTCCCACGCCATTGCTGGTGGCCATGCGCCAAGATATAGACCCATTATAATTTGGTGATATACATTATCACCTGTCATATTGTTAGCAGGCCTTCAGGGGAATGTTGATACTCCACAGTATCACACATCAAACTTTGCATATATTATATATATTATAATATGATATCTTATGATATTATTGCAATATGATATATTATATATATTATAATATGATAGCTTATGATATTATTACAATCATTATTATTATTATTGTTATTAAATGTATTAGTCTATTGCATAGTAACTAGGGCTCATTAGTTTAAAGGTAAAGGAATGTGATACAAATGTGATGTCTGTGGATGTCCCAAAACCCCAACCAATGAAAACACACTCACACAGTGAGAACGGTATATCAAAGCTTTATTTCCTACACAGAGCACAATCAGAAATTTACAATACTGTGCATTAATATCATGGTTGTGGTGTGGGTGGATCCTGGGAGGGCAAGAGGCTTAGTTTTGGTGAAAAGGGGATACCTAAAGGGGGTAATGTCATAGTCTAGAATAAGCATGATGCATAGCACCTACCAGGGTCACATGTGGTCACTACCCCACTGCAACCGGAATCTGATGAATAAAAGGATCATCAGAAATCACTCCATTTAATTGAAGAAACTATTAATGTGCACAGCACTTACAACTTGTCTAGATCTGCTCAATGAAACAGATGATTCAACCTCTGGACTGTGTAAACAATCCAGTTTCACACATACAGTGCATTCCCAAAACAAAAATCTGAAAAAAAGTGGTAAAAAAAAAGAAGCATGTACAGTACAGTGCTAAATACTGTAACTGCAACAATATACCAATAAATGCTTAGCTCTTCTAATCCAAACTCTCCGCTTTTTGGCATCCAGGACACAGCCCTTTCATGGTTCACATGCTATCTTAAAGATCGTACATTTAGCATCTTCTTCTCTTGCACCTCTTCTTCACCTCTCCCTCTGTCTGTTGGCGTTCCTGAAGGTTCTGTCCTAGGCCCCCTCCTCTACTCCAATTACACCTCCTCCCTTGGCACCATTATAAAATCTTTTGGATTTCAGTATCATCTCTATGCAGATGATACTCAAATCTACCTCTCTGCACATGATCTATCCCCCTCTCTTTTACCTCAAGTTTCCAACTGCCTCTCTAGCATATCCTTCTGGATGTCCGCCCATCAACTCAAATTCAACATGTGAGAGAGTGAACTCCAAATCTTTCCACGCTCTACTACAGCTTCCACTCCTCAAATATCTCTCACTGTTGACAACACCATCATCACTCCCACCTCCCAGGTCCGTTGTCTTGTGGTTCTACTGGATCCTGCCATCTCTTTTTTTTTCTCACATCCAATCAATAACAAAATCTTGTCAGTTTCACCTAAAAAACATCTCCAAAATTCGTCTTTATCTTACAGAAGACACAGCTAAAATTCTAATACACTCTCTCATCATATCTCGACTCGACTACTGCAATTCCCTCCTTGATGGCCTACCCATCTCTCATCTGTCTCCCCTCCAATCCATAATGAACGCCTCCGCTAGACTCATCTTCAATACCAGACGCTCAGTGTCTGCAGCTCCTCTCTGTCAATAACTCCACTGGCTTCCCATAGCTTCCCAAATCAAATTTAAAATCATGGCCCTAACATATAAAGACCTCAACAACAGTGCACCCCCTCTTGTTTAAAAATACTCTCCCAACTGCCCCCTTCGTTCTGCTAACAACCTTCTTCTTTCCTCCTCTCTCATAACATTCCTCTCACTCCCGTCTGCAAGACTTTTTCTCGTGCTGCCCCTACTATTTGGAACTCCTTGCCCCGCTCCATTAGACTATGTTCCTGCCTCAAAACCTTAAAAAAAAATACTAAAAACACATTAACCTTCAGCCTTAACATGCACACTCCACAGCTTAAAAACACTTACACCCACAAACTACAGTACAACACACAGGCACATCCACTTGATTAAATAAATTGCTTTCACACTGCCATCTTGCATTTGTCCCTCTCTTGTATCACACCTAAACTCTTAGGCCCTCATTCAATTGCAATTTGCTCAATTGAATAGGGCCCTAAATAACCACATTACATATATTTTTTAAAGAAGTTTTTTGTTAGCAAGCATCTATCCAAAAGAAAGGTTTTCACTAACTAAAAACTTCTTTAAAAAATATGTTATGTGCTTATTTAGGGTCTGATTCAATTGGGCAAATTGCAATTGAATGAGGCCCTTAGATTGTAAGTTTGCAACTTTTCAATCTTCTTTTAGTGCCTTGGAAACTAGCTCTATGTACATTTGATTTTATGCTCAAAAACAGGGCCCTCCATTCTTTAGAAGGCGTTAATTTAGTTTTTTGCCATGTACTTAACCCCTGTACAGTGCTACAGAATATGTTGGTGCAATATAAATAAAGATAATAATAATAATAATAAGCTGTGACCAGCATCAGTGGTCAAGGTTTACTATTACCTTCTCCATCTGATATTGTTAATCAACATTGATAAACTATCCATCAGCTATACAGGTGTTAGCACATGTTAAAGGATACTCATGATATCAGAAAATGGGGGAAAATCCCCATTAATACAGAGATTCAATGTTACTTACATCAGACACAAGGATCTGTTCTCAGACTGATATTGAGGTCAGGATCACATGCTTCACTAGTGCATACATTAATGCTGGCTGTCATTAACATGCCATGTGAGACTTTGCGGTATTAGTCTACATTTAAGCTAACAACAATCATGTCTTAGATACCTGGCTATATGATAGCTTTAAAATTGTGGGAGCTACATGTTAAAGGGGACTGTCATTGAAGGAATGCTGATACCTCGTTCCATGCCAGGGTCCTAGGGCTGGGCCTAACTTTCCTCCCCCTGCAAGGATGACAGGGCATCCACGGATGGCACCAAGGAGGACCATAGTCTCCTGGTGTGAGCAGCTATGGGCTCTGTGCTTGCCCTGGCCCTCCCGCCTGTTGACGGGGATCCTTGAACTGTCACTGAGGTCTGTCCCTGGCCCGAACAACCCCCCTTCCTTCTGTCCCTGGACTAGATGTGCCTATTTCTCAGGGCACCCTGCCACCACCCACCTCCTCCACTCCAATATCCTCCTCTTCTCTGCTCTCCATCTCCTCCATTCCTCCGTCACACTCCTCTCCTCCGCTCTCTACCTCCTCCACTTCTCCACCACTCTCCTCCTCTCTCCACCTCCTCCACTTCTCCACCACTCTCCTCCTCTCTCCACCTCCTCTACTCCTCCGCCAAACTCCTCTGCTCCACGATCCACCTCCTTCTCCAACTCTTCCTCCATCTCCTCCTCCAACTCCTCCGCCACCTCCAACTCCTCCTCCAATTCCTCCACCTCCTCCTCTCCTCTGCCACTCCTCATTTCCTCCTCTCCTCCACCCGGGGCCACCTCTCTCTCCTCCTCGCCTCTCCCCATCTCCTCCTCCCCACCTCCCTACTGCTCTCCCCACCTCTCCTCCCTCCATTTAAACCCCCCCAAAATGTTTCTATATACATATGAAAGGAAAAAGTAGGTGCTTTATGTGTATTTATTAACTGTTGGGGAATGGGGCGTGGGGGATGGTATGGGGGTGGGGTGTATGGAGACACCTAGCTCTATGTGTATCTAAGTGTGTAATTTAATTTATGTGTATTGGTATTATGCGTAATCTGTAAATATGTGGATTAAGTGTAAATTCGTAAATAGTACAAAACCACAATACTGTATACTGCCTGAAAACTCTCCTACTCTCACTCACTCTGCTCAAACCACCAACTCCTGAACCTACGTGCTACTTCGCAAGAATCTACACCACAGTCAACACATTCTGTCAATCATCTTCGGCTAGACCACTTTCTATTGGCTGATAGTGATTGGATCGTAACTGCAGACCACGTCTAGTCCAGCCCATTAACAGTTTGCAGCCACGGGAGGGGTTTATGGACTTGAGGCCTCGTCCCATGGCTTGCACCCTTGATTAATTGAATAGCACTGGATTTGTAGCAGACCACAAGCTTTCAACAGGCCCTCAGACATACAGCCTATATACCGCAAGATGCGGCATTCAAATTGAATGAGGCTCTTGGATTTTAGTACTATGGTTTGCTGTGATCTGACTAGTAGCTGTGTTAATTTTACCTGAACAGAACAGACAGGCAGAAAAGTTATCTGCTACACCCCTATAACATATCAGTGAGGGAGGACTGGAAGCAATCATGAAAACATGAAACTTTAAAATAAGATAACAGGTAAAAACCGTCATTTTCAAAAAATATAAAGCTATTTCCACATATTTTAATATGATCTAAATTATTCTGAAGGCCAATTTCTACCAAATAAGTGTCCCTTTAAGGGTGTTGATGATAGGCTTTTTAAACAATGCATTTTTAAGTTTTCAGCAAGTGTTTGAAGCTAGAGATAGGGGGTGTGACACACTGCTTGAGCTAACAAGAATTGAAAAGAGGTGCTGGGCATGAGCTTCGTTGATGGTTATATTAATGCAATACATTCATATTTCAATTCTATTTTTCTTTCTCTGTATTTCTCTCCTTGTGCATTCACCACATACTCTTTACAAGTTTTCTATATACTTTTATTTTATCTACAATGTGTGTTTCTGCCCAAAGATTCTCTGTGATTTTGGTGCAGTGTCTCTGGAAAATAAGATGAATAAAAGAGAATAAATAGTTTGAGCTGATACAGTGAGAAAGGGAGGGAGGACTTTAGATTGTCTACCATCATGGAAGTATTGGGGCAAAATCAAACATTACATGGAAAATAATTTCATCAAAAATAACAATTGGGGGGTAACACGGATATTACCTTTTCCTCTTCTCACATCTCTGTTTTCCCATCATCACCATTTTTTTTATTTCCCTACTCTCTTCCACAATCTCAGTTTTCTCCCATTGTCTCTTCCACATTCTCAGTTTTCTCTCTTTTACTTAACATATCCTTCTTTTCTTGCTCTATTTTGCCTGCCTTCCTTTCTTTATCTTCTTTTTTTCTTCACAGTGAAGGATTATCTGTAACATAATTCACAAAAAATTCCCTAACCTCTGTGAAGGGCCAGAGTTTCACAGCACACCAGGCCTAATCCACAGAAGACTTCAGTTGGAAACAAACCAAAAACTTTTGGCTCAGCTGAAGTGCATGATGCCAGCAAAAAGTACTGTGACTCCAGAGACCAGTGGCAGGGTTTAAAGCCAATCTTCTAAATCTTCTATCTTCTAAATTCAGCGTAACATGGCAAAGCACCAATTAAGTTGTAACCTGATCACCTTGTGGGAGCAGCAGAAAGTGTATCAAAGTCATGAAGGTTAATGGTAAAGAAATTACAGCGTTAATCAATTCAGGAAGTGCAGTGACTCTTTTTTCAGGCAAAATTATAAAGCTTTGTGAACTAAAAATATATAATAAACAGTGAATATTTTCCCTACAAGTACACCAACACTGGTGGTATGTGGGAAGAAGATGACAATCACTTTGCCAGTGGTTACTAACCTGCCATTCTTATCAGTATTGTTTCCAATGTTGGAAAATCTTAGCAGTGCCTGAAGAGAAAATCCAGACTATATATATGGTCATATCTGTCCTATTCTCTGGACTGAGAAAGGCTTATAAAAGTAAGTGGGAATGAAGAAAAGCCAAAAAGATTGAGTCAGAAATAATAACGAGAAAGGCTTTTGAACTTTAAAGATGAAGAAAGGGGAGAACCTGAAGAGGAAGATTTGGCCATACATTAGTTTTCCACTGAAAACAGTCACTGTGCACGTGATCAAGCTTCTGACCCATGACTTCAGATTGCTCTGGATGATATAGTAGAAGTAAATAGGGTACCATTTCCTGAAAGAGAGGGAATCCAAGGCCCATACTTTGTTCTACAGAATGGACTGTTTTACAGAATTGTCATTTCACGTGATGAGTCTTTGGAGCAACTTCAGGTCATTAAAAGGTAAGTCCTACAAATTTTAAAGTGCTTTTATTGGCCAGATATATATGCAGAAGGTGGCTCAGTGTTGTGCATCCTGTCCAGAATGCCAGATGACCCCATTCAACCTGAAATGCAGCCCCATTGATACCATAACCAATAATTGAGAAGCCTTTTGAGAAGATAGTTATGGATCTTGTTGGACCTCTAGAAAAATAAACCAGAGGACAACGGTTTATAGTAATAATATGTTCTGGACTATGCCAACAACGTTAAAAACAAATGAAAGATGGGCAAGCTCCTACAGTTTAAATCTCTGAGAACCTCTGTCTACCAGACAAAGATGGATGTGCTGGTGGAATTATTAAATTGTACCTTGAAGATGGGAAAAACCTGGACCTACTTTTACCTTATTTAATTTTTGCCATCAAGGAAGTACCTTAAAACCTCTACTTGAATTTCCCTTGTACAACTTCTATATGGCCTTTATCCAAGAGGGATTCTGAACATACTACAAGAATAGGAAGAGCAAGCCTTGCCAGGCGAAAATTTCAGAGTATGTGAAAAACATGAGGGAAAGAAATTCCCAAGTTTCCCCTCTGGTATGAGACCATATGCAGAAAACCCAGAGACACCAGCAAACATAAAATAACCATATTGAACAAGTGATGAGGTTTCAGCCAGGAGACAGAGTACTAGTGCCACAGAACAAAGTACTGTAACAAAACAAGGATCTTTTCTCTACACAGCCAGGTCACAATATCTCCCTTTGCCATGACATTACCGTTAAGTCAGGGGTAAGGGTAAGAATAAAGCCCTATTGTGTACCTGAGGCTAAAAGAAGAGATAAAAGACGGAAGTAAAAAAATGCTGGAACCTCGAGATCATTGAAGATTCACAAAGTGAGTGTTGCAATCCTGTTGTGATGGTTCCAAAGACTGATAGAAATATTAGACTCTCCATAGACTTTCACAAACTGAATTCTGTAGCAGAATTTGATGTTTATCCCATTCCCAGAGTGGATGAACTGATAGATTGACTTGGAAAGGTAAGATTCTTAACAACACTGAATTTAACAAAGGGATATTTGCAGATACCCTTGATGCAATAGGCAAAAGAAAAAAAATGCGTTTCTCACTCCAGAAGGTCTTTTTGAATACTTGGGCCATATTCAATTGAGCTTTCAGGTGATCCGAGAGCCCATAAGTGAGGTTGCAAGCTAATTTGCTATTCAATTGGCGTCTTTTGCAGGCTCTGATCGGCTTCCGAGTTACCTCCTTGAAAAAATGGTGATGGTTAAACTCATAACTTATAGTCTCCAGAAGCCTTTGATCTCTCACTTTTGCAAGGCTAAAATCGCAAATTGCTATTCAATTGCTCAATTTCCCCAAGCCCGTAAATATTTTCACACCCGTAAACAGCAAACGAAGGAGAAAATCCTACGAATGCTAGAGAGGAAGTTTAATATCTATTCGTAGCACTGTAAATGCAAATAAAAAATCACTGCTGCACTGTAAATAACGGGGAAAGTGATGAAATACATTAGAATTAATTGCACAACAGTCTCAAGCCCGCAAATCGACACAATCCTAGATTTTTTTTTTATGTTTCCTTAGGGGTTAAATCGATCTTGGGTATCAATGAGTTAATACATAATAGGCCACCAATATGGACTAGAACAGTACTGGCATTCATTTTCATAAGTCTTTATTTTTTGTTTTTGCGAATCTGATCGCAAATCGGACCCCTGAAACTAATTTATTGACATGTAACCTACATGTTTGCAGTAATAAGGACAGTCTCATTTTCTATTGGCTGATTCGAAATGGGCGGGACAGTAACATAGTTACATAGTTACATAGTAATTAAGGTTGAAAAAAGACTTTCACTCCATCAAGATCAACCTTTTAAGATCTCCTCTGATCTGCAATATGAGTATTAGTTATTAATTAATTAGTTGTTTATTGTTAATTATTAATAAACAATTATTTTTATTTTATTTTTAATTATTAATTAATCCAGAGGAAGGCAAACAGAAAAAAAAACCAAGTGAAACTTAGCCAATTGTCTCAAAGGGAAAAAAATGAATTCCTTCCTGACCCCAGATACTGGCGATCTGATTTCTCTGTGGATCAATACACTATCTCTAATTATCCAGGATAACCCTGAATTCCCTTCTTAATTAGAAAAAAATCCAGTCCCCTTTTAAAGTTATCTATCGAATCCGCTGTCACCACTTCCCCTGGTAGAGAATTCCACAGATTAACCACCCTTACTGTGATGATCCCTTTTCTTTCTTTAAGGTGGAATATTTGTACTTCTAACCTCAAGGGGTGTCCTCTTGTCAGTTTAAAACCTCTTGGCACAAAAAGCTCCATTAACAATTCTATATACTGACCCTGGATGTATTTATATAATGTAATCATATCTACTCTTAGACACCTTTTTTCTATAGAAAATAAGCTTAATTTGGTTAGTCTTTCTTCATAACTTAGCCCTTCCATTCCCCTTATTAGTTTTGTTGCCCAAAATTGTACTCGATATTACAAATGAGGGCGTACTAGTAATTTGTTTAGTGGCAGAATTATATTTGCTTCCCTTGCTTATATACCCTTCTTTAAACATGCTAATATTTTATTTGTCTTTGTAGCTGCTGCTTGGCTTTGAGCACTGTTAGATAAGTGTGGTTGTCCACAAGTACTCCCAAATCCCTTTCAATATCTGATACCCCTATATTTACTTCATTAAGATTATAAATTGCATGGCTATTGTTCCTTCCCAGATGCATAACTTTACATTTATTCGTATTAAATCTCATCTGCCATTTAGATGCCCATTCCTCAATTTTATGTAATCCCCTTTGAAGGGAAAGCACACCATTATCTGATTTAATTACCTTGCACAACTTTGTGTCATCAGCGAAAATGGAGACACTACTTTCCAGTCCCACCTCTAAGTCATTAATAAATATGTTAAAAAGGAGAGGACCTAATACTGAACCCTGAGGAACCCCACTTACCACATTAGTCCAATCGGAGTATGTTTCATTTACAACAAACCCTTTGCTTCCTGTCTTTTAGCCAGCTCTCAATCCATGAGCAGATATTTACTGTAATTCCTGTATCCCTTAGTTTGCACAATAGTCTCCCATGTGGCACTGTATCAAAAGCATTTGCAAAATCCAAATAGACTACATCCACTGAGTTGCCTTGATCCAAGTTCCTACTAACCTCCTCATAGAAACTAATTAGATTTGTTTGACATGACCTATCCCTCATAAATCCATGTTGACTCCAACTTATAATCCTGTTCAAATAGACATATTCTTGTATATTTTCCTTTATTAACCCTTCTAAAAGCTTCCCCACTACAGAAGTGTGGCTCACTGGTCTATAGTTCCCCGGATTTGCTCTTGCTCCCTTTTTTTAAATATAGGTATCACATCTGCTCTTCTCCAGTCATCTGGTAGAGACCCTGTGTTGAGTGAATCTTGTAAAATTAAATATAATGGTTTGGCTATTACAGAACCCAGTTCCCTCAGTACCCTTGGATGTATCCATCAGGACCCCGGGCTTTATTAACATTTATTTTTTCCAACTTCTTTTGGATTACTTCCTGCGTTAACCAATTATTTAGTGAAGGTAGTGTAGCCCCATTATGTTGCAGTGTACCAACCACTGGTACCTCCCTTGTGTATACAGAAGGAAAATAACCTATTTATCTCACCTGCCTTTTCCTGGTCACTAATTTTCAGACGGCCTGTGTCATTCTTCGCCTTCTTCCCATTAATATACTTAAAAAATATTTTAGGGTTAGTCTTACTCTCTTTTGCAATTCATTTTTCATTTTCTATTTTAGCCAGTCTAATCGCCCTTTTGCAATCCTTGTTGATTTCCTTGTACTCCCGTAACGCAGTCTCTGTCCCCTCTTGTTTGCATAATTTAAATGCCTGTTTTTTACTCTGTATCGTGATCTTTAAATCATTGTTAAGCCACATTGGATGTGATTTACTCCTTTTACTTTTATTCCCACTTGGTATATGGTAATAAGTATGTATAATTAGTAAGGATTAAATGTTGTCCATTTATGTTCAGTATTTTTATCTATCAGTTTTCTGTCCCAGTCTATACTTTGTATTGCTGCTCTTAGACCGTTAAAATCTGCCCTTTTAAAATTAAGAGTTTTTGTTGACCATTTAAAATGTTGTTATTTTAATTCAATCTCAATTGAGACTGTGTTGTGATCACTGTTTCCCAAAGGTTGCCCTATTTCAACATTTGATACAATAATGATATTAATTATGATAACTAAATCCTAGATAGCTTCATTTCTAGTAGGCTCTTGTATAACCTGGGCCAGATAATGATCCCTGAGTGTACTCAAGAACCTGCTCCCCTTAGCTGAAGTGCTGGTCTCATTTATCCAGTTTATTTCAGGGTAATTAAAATCTCCCTTTATTAGAATTTGCCCATGCTTAGATGCATTTCCAATCTGTAACAATAATTGTATTTCCTCACTTTCAACTTTATTTGGGGGTTTATAGCATACTCCTACTAATATTGTTTTGGAATTTGCTTCTCCGCTATTTAACTCTACCCACAAAAATTCAACATTACCGCTAGTTCCATCATAAATATCTTCTCTGACTATAGGCTTAAATTCAGGCTTAACATATAGACAAATCCTTCCTCCTCTTTTACCATTGCCCCTATCTTTACCAAATAGGTTATAATCATCGAGATTAACAGTCCAGTCATGAGATTCATCCCACCACATTTCGGTAATGCCTATTAAATCAAATTTTTCATTAATTGCTAATAATACTAACTCTCCCATTTTTTCTGGCAAGCTTCTGGCATTAGCAAGCATACACCTTATGTTATGAGTCTATAGTTCTGAAGTGCCTGCCACTGTACTTGAGTTACTTAGTAATACCTCCATATTGACTATACTACCCCTCCCCCATCTCCTACCCTATGAGTTGTTCATTCATCCCTTATACCCTCTACACTTTCTACCCCATTACTTATATCTAGTCCCTCCCCCCACCTACTAGTTTAAAAACTCATCCAGCCTTTCTACCATTCTATACCCTAGCACAAAAGCTCCCTCATCACAAAGGTGCAATCCATCCCTGCTGTAGAGATTGTATCCAAGTGAGAAGTATGAATAGCATAGCAATCGGAGACAAACTCAATTCGGGTGTCTGTGATCGAGTTGCGGGCATCAAATTGAATATGGCCCAAAGCCCTGTCACTTGGGCTATATGGAGCTCCAGGCAACTTTGCACAGACTAATGGATGAATTGTATTACGCTATTGTTGCATGTACGCAGCAGCCTACTTAGATGATACAGTCATGCACACCACTCATTAGGCGACACGTCTTTCAAAAGTGGAAGCAGTATTGGGAATCCTGATACATGCAAAGAGTACTATAAAGCCTGTGAAATGTGTCATAGGACTTTGTGAAACTAAATATGTGGGCTATATTGTAGGAAGAGATTTGGTCAAACTACAGCTTAACAAACTGGAGTCAAACCAGAGTTGACAACAACCTCTGAGGAAGACCCAAGTGAGGATCTTTTCCTGCATTGTGCTGTGTCACGATCTGCTAGTTCAAACCTACCCCAGCAGAATAGCCTGGTTCTTGTTCTCTGTGGTAAAAAATATTGAATCTGAAGAGGATAACGCCCAAATGTAAGGCAGAGAATACTGGATACAGGTTACTAGTGGCCTATGGCAAGACCACTGCCCAATTCAGGATACAAAGACAAAAACAGCCCCACACTGTGGATATGTGAAACTAAAACTAAACCTTTATTGAATCATAGAACCAACATATTTATACATATCCCATACCACACCCTTGGTTACCTTTGTGTATGTGTGTGATATCAGCACATCTGCCTTGCAACCTTGGTTGCTATAGAGGACTTGAGATAAAACTTGCCAGATGTCTAACTACCTGACAGATGTCTATAGCTAGCTAGGGCAAGAAACCTTGATGTTAATCTCAAGTATTTGCTCAGGACTCCTAAGGAGCAGTCATCTGCCTTGAATCAAGGTCTGTATATGTGCAGATGCAATGTTCTGCAGTTAAACTTCTGTGCAGAGCATTTTCACCATTTCGACATATATTCTCCTGTTCTAAATACATTTTCCCTCAATAACATATTATAACTAGTATATATGATAACAATGTACAGACCACATATAACCCCACCCAATAATACATAATCCCAATGCAGCAATGTCATGCTACCTTAGCCATATCTATGATTACTGGTAATGTTACAGCCACTAAACAATGTAATCATGACATGCGGTATTACCAAAGGTCCATTTCTAATTTTTTCACAGGAATCGCCTTATTGACTTGCAATCTGATGCAACTGGTGTGAGCTTGGGTAAGAAATTAAGAGTTTCCCATCATCTTTCTAAGTAGAAAGTTACTGCCTCAGGAGTAAAGCTACTCAGTGGTGGAGAAAGCAGGCCCGGCCATAACATGGGCAACAAAAACCATCAGATATTACCAATTAGGAAGACCTAACTCTGGTGTCAGACCATTCTCCACTGAAGTGGATGCAGTAGAACAAGGAAAAGAACAGCACTGTTAGAAGATGATTACTGTCCCTACAATCTTTCCATTTCAAAGTCTTCCACAGAGCTGGAACTCAACACGGCAATGCAGATGCATTGTCTGCCATACACTGCCTCATAGCGTTGGTCTCTCAACCCCATTGTGTTGAGCTGGGGAGTTGGATGTGTGATAGAGTTATCCAAGAGGATTATGTCAGCCACAGACTTTGCAAAAGAATCTTCCCTTAATATGACTGGAGGAGTAAACTTTCCTGCTCAGCTAATAAGCTGCACCCAGGCAGCCATGATTTTCTGGAAGTATGAGAGGGGCTGCTAATGGACTGATTATTGGCAGGTTTGTCTGACCTGGAGAATAAGACACAGAGTGAGATAGCAGCCTGCAATTTATGAAAAAATGGAGCAGTATGGTGACCTATAAATCTGAAGACTATACAGGCCGGTGATTTTTAACATAATATTTGACTGTTTGTTTGCTCCACCCAGGGTGAGCTGTATGAGAGTTGATTAGTAAATAAACTGTTTATTAGTTAGGAAAGCACTTCAGTGGAAGCTAGGTGTATTATTTTATTTAATTTATTTTGCTTTGTTATTTTTGTATCACTTGTTAAATCCAGAAAAGTATATATAGCCTCTTGTGTTCCTCCATCAAAGTGCCTGAAACAATGGCCCAAATCCTGGTAATGTGTCACAATAGATAGATAGATAGATAGATAGATAGATAGATAGATAGATAGATAGATAGATAGATAGAACCTCTTACATATTAATAAATATTTTAGACACACTCTGGAAACAACAAACAAAAATATGTTTCATTATCTTAGGTTGCACATGGGCAGATCCCTCAACTCATCCTGTATTTGTATATTTAAAACTGTTTAGTCATTACCTCTTTAACCATTGCTGTCTAACAGTTGAAAACACTTTGGATGAAATCATTATCGCAATGAGAATAAAATAAATAAAACTATTTCCTTTTGCATTTTTTAACCAAGTTTCCTACATTTATTTTTGCATCAAAACTTAGTGAGATCATTTTTACATCAAAAACACCAGCTGATCATTTTTTTATAACTGTAATGGTCAATAAATCACATGTAATAAATCTTTCTGGCACCACCCGTGCATGCATACAACATCTGCCTGATGAAGATCAACACCCACAACACTAGCAGAGCTAATGAGCAGGGCTTGGGGGGGAGCAAGCCCATGGATGTGCTTAGGTAAACAAGGTTTTAAACTATTTTATTTACCCTTCCTTTTTATATAACATGTTTTTAGAGAGAGAATGGGTAGTTGGCTGGGCTCTCACCATTTTATGCAATGTTATTTGCATAAGGAACCACATGGTGTCCCATTATTTCTATTTTGTCATTTGAAGAAACTAGTTAATGGACAGAATATTCTTAGATAGCAAAATACCCCTAGATTTTTTACTTTTCAGTGCATTTTTTGTCTTTACTATGCACTGAACTGGTTATTTTGGCTATGTCCTCAGGAATAGTGTGTGCTTCTAAACGAATGGAGTTTCCATTAGTCCTATTGAAAGAGCTGGCAATTAAACAAAAAAATATTTTGGACAAACAGAAGTTTCCTCTGCATTCAAAGGCTCTTTCTACCCTACGTAGATCAATAAAAATCAAAATAGTAGATGTAACTGCAATATAGGTAATAAATCGAAGGCTATATTAGTTATTTGCAACATTCTATAAAAATGCCTATTTTGAAGTATGGTTCTTAAAAAATGATTTTTTTAAATATAGCACTGTAAATAAATTATATGACCTAGTATTTTCCCTGGTGGGTAACACTAATATGAATGTATAAGGATATAATTTAATAAGGGAATAGGAATACTAAAACTTGGAAAATGCTGTAGTGTTTAATAATAATAAAGTCAAACTACCATCATAGTCTACAGAGTTTGAAATTAGTGGATAAGAAAATCAACTTCTAATGTGTGCAAATTGAAGTAAATTCAATATAGTATAAATATTGTTCTTGTAATCCTCATATATCAGTAAAACTGATATGTTTTATTAAATATAGCACTATAGCATTCATTGAATTATTTAAAACAAAATATATAATCATTTATTTTATTTTAGTTATCCTAAAATAATACAATTGATTGTAACTGTATTTTAAAAAGTATAAAACATAAAATATTTAATGATCATTTTATTTTTGAAAATATAAAATACTTAAAATGATTTTATATCAATTTTCTTCCAGATATGTATATGCTTCATTTAAATCTTCGTTTAAACTTTGCTTAATAATAATAACTAATAACTAATCATAATTAAGGAATATATTATTTAATTTTCTGATTCAGAGAATTAATAAAAAGCTAAAAATAAGAGTTCCACTCTCAGAGTTACATTCCGTAATGTAAAAAATAAATAGAATAGAATGCAAAGTTAAATAAAACTAAATTTAAGTTTATTTTATTATAATTATTACTTTTTTTGACAAAAAATATATTTTACAGTTCTCTTACCAGTGGTGGTGAAGAGTCCAACAAACATACTCAAATTTCTTCCTCCTACTATGGCAACTTCTGTTTGCTTTTTGTTCTTCTCAGTTTTTTTTGCTTTCCAAGCAGCCCAAATCCCAGTTGCTAAGGTCAGTGCATAAAAAATGATCACAGCTATCAGACCTGGTACATTCAGAGCCATTTTGTCAGCAAGCTTCCCAAGATACTTCTGTTCCTAGTTAGTGTGGATTGTGAAAAGTATAGTATAGTTGCTAGAAAGTCATAGACTCGGATTAGTCCAGTTTATATATATGTATTAGTCCCCAATAGATTCCAGAAGAGCTGGGTCAGCTCTGTTCGTAGACCTCCTGCAATCATGGAAATTGTTTCTTGTCTGTCCAACAGCAACATTCAGGATGGGAGGTATTTGGCTTAATTCCCTGTAGCTTAATTCAGATGTGAAAAGAGAGATAGAGACTTGTGTTCAAGTTAATGAATCATTTTATTATTTATCCTGGGCATAGCTTATACTCTGGGCATAGTTTACACTTTTTATAGCTAGAAGACTTTTCTAAAGAGTACACTGCAAATGCCTGAAGCAAACAATGTATAGTAAACTTCACATTATCCGGCACCCACGGGGACTCCCTATTGCCGGATAAGTGTAGTTTCTGGTTAATCAGGAGTCCCCGAAAAAAAGTGTCTAAATGGCCCTTAAACCCCATCAAAATGCATTTAAAAGGCATTAGCAACTAAACTGGGCCATTTTGGCCCAGAAAAAAACAAATATGAAAAAAGTTAGTTTTTCTTTTGTGCAGTCTCGTAATGCCAAATAGTGCCAGATAGAGTGCTGGTTATGCCGGTTTAGCAGGAGTTTTTTGAAAATGGGGAATTGATGCCGGTGCCGGTTGCTTGAGAGTCCTGGTTAGTTAGGTGCCGGATAACCAGGATTTTAAAGCAAAAATAACCAGTCAATACATAAGTAGAGTGACCAATAAAGCAGGTTTGTTCTGTTGCTTAGTGTATATCCACATAGCAAATAACTCAATAGGGGTAATTTACTAAGAATCTCAATTATATCCATAGATTTACTACGCACTATTACCTATGGGGAAAAACTAAGACCACAGCTCGTCTGACCTCATCTCAGATGAGAAAATGTTTAGTAAATTCCACCATTATGTTTTAAATGGCTGTTGTAGTGTAGAAAATGTCAAGTTTTGAAGTATGTAACAAACGAACATAATGGCAAATTATACTTGTATTTAAGGCTAGCAGATCTCTGCTTGCTGGCTTGAGCCTGATGTTATCTGACTTTTTTCTATTCAGCAGTATGGGGCCTTGTGGCGTATTGGTGAGTAATTTTTGCTACTAGTATTTAAGTGTTTAGAAAATAACCACCAACATTCACATGCTGGGAAGCAGACAGTTGTTCTACCGGCACATTATGTGGCACATTATCAAATACTTTCTTTCTAATTCAACATACAAATCAATTATTGCATGCCCATTTAAGTGTCCTTTTTTATTCCCCTGCAAAATGCATCTGCAAGTATGTTAAGATTTCCTTTTGTTAGACTAATTAGGGCCCTACACCTGCTGAGTTATAGAGTCCTTTGAGGATATCTCGTATTCCCTCTAGATGGATTCAATGCAGCTATCACTTCCAAAATAGAATTTGTCAGCTGACACTAATACAAAGCTAAATGTTCAGAACATTATTTAACAAGTGCAGCACTTATTTATTTATTTTCTTGGAAAAAGCTAGACAAATGTAAGTTCCCTGTCACTTTAACTGAAAATGCAGAATTGCTTTTTTTGCATGGTAAACATTCAGTTCCTTTGAATAAATTGTTATCCTAGGGAGTTCCCCAGCAGTTTGCATGAAAACATGGTAAGAAGTCTTATTTGCAGCAGAATATACAAGGATTAACATCCAAAAACAGAAAATATGATGTTTTAATCACTTTGCGTTTTACACAGTATGTTTTACACAATTATTCAAAATCAAAAATATATTCAATGTGATTATCCCTATATATGATATATTGGATGTGAGCAAGAAGGTACTTTAAATCCAACTTTCTATTGGCCAATTTTGTTCAATATCTTTTACCCACTTTATCATTTTGAGGTTTTTCCTAACTCTTTAAGTTCTTTGAGAACACTAAAACATTTAGATTTTAGATGTGGTTTACTTTGAGAAATGAAAAGTTGTTCAAACTTAGTAAGAGATCTATTTTGGGTTAGATTATATTTCAAAGCAAATAGCGTAGATTTAAGACTATTATATTCTAACCAGCTAATAGCTGATAGCCATAGTGTTTTCTCAGGTCCTTAAAAGCAATTAATTAGTTGTTCTTATATAGATTCCCAAGGGACACAATTCCTGAATGTAAAAAATTACATTTCAACTCATTAGCCAATAATGTCAATGGAATTGCAGGGCTGGGAAAAGGAGCTAAAGTCCACTTAGAATTAAGTTTAATCTAAAATTTCCAGCATTTTTAAAAACTATTTAAGCAGCTTTTCTACAATGTTTTTTAGGAAGATTATCACACCATATTAACTTATCCAATTTTAAACTTATCAGGTGATGATCTTCTATTTGAGCCCAGCCTAGCAATTTTGAGGAGTTATTCCAACTTGTGATATGATATAACATTATGGCTTCATGGTAGGTAGTCAGGTTGAGATGTGCTATTCCTCCCTTATTAAATCTTTTGATGTAATAGAGGACTTGATTCTTGATTTTTGGTTGTTAAAAATACATTTATTGATTAAGTCCTGAAATTTTGTAATCCAGTATTTTGGGCAAGGTATTGGAATGTTACTAATAACATAATTATATTTAGGGAGAATTTACATTTTTACAGCCGCAATTTTACCATGCCATGATAGAAAATGTTTCCCCCAGGCAAGCAATAGTTCTTTAATTTTAACATATAGTTTCTTTAAGTTGACCATAATGATATGTTTCACATTTTTAACAAAAGTAATACCCAAAAGTGTTATAGTGTTCTCCTGCCATTTATAGTTGTATAGTCCTTTTAAATACTCTAACTGATTAGAGGGAAGATTGATTGTCATTACTTAAGTTTTAGTAATATTTAATTTATAATAGGAAACAAAGCTATAGTTGTTTATTATTTTATGTCAATTTTTGATTGAAGAGATAGGGTCAAAGTTAAAACAATATCATCTGCATAAAGTAATATTTTATGTTCTTTCCCTCCTATTTCTATGCCTTTTATTGACCTTGAAGCTCTTATAAGGATCACCAGCAGTTCTATCAATAAAGCAAAAATCAAGAGGGACAGGGAACATCCCTGCCTAGTTCTGTTGCTAATCTCAAACTTGGAGGAGCCGAAACCTATGCCAACGACAGATCAGATAGATACACATATAAAGCCTTAATGGCCTTAGAGACAAAATCTCATAGGCCAATCCTTAATAGTATTAGTTCTAAAAATTCTCATCCGACTCTGTCTAAGGCCTTCTCAGCATCCAACAAGAGAGAGATATAAGGGATTTGATGGCTTTTAACAAAATTGATTATATTTATTAATCTTCTGGTGTTATTTTGTCCTTGGCATCCTGAAATAAAACCTGATTAATCCAATTCAATCAGGTCATGCATAACCCAATTTAGTTTTGTAGCTAAAATTTTAGCCTTAAATTTTCGTATCTGAATTCAGCAGTGAAATGGGGCGGAAGTTTTTACAATTTGACAGATCTTTGTTGTTTGGGAATTTAAACTATTGTGACTTCTAACATTTCTCTTGGGGCACCACCTTTATTCTTAATTTGATTGAATGTTTCTTGCATCTGTTTGATATGTACAGGATAAAAGGTCTTGAAATATTCATTAACTAACCAATCGGGTCCTGTAGTCTTACCTGATTTTAACATCTATATTACATCTACAAATTCTTTTTTGGAGATGTCTTGAGTTAGTAAATTCAGGCCTATAGCTGATAGCTTTGGAAATTTAATTTGATTTAGAAATTCCTATATATCCTGAATGGTATGTTTCCTAAAACTATCAGCTTGTTCCAGATTGAATAGATTTTTATAATAACTAGCAAACATTACCCCTTTCCCTTCAGGGTTATAGACCTTATTACCTTGTTCGTCATGTAAAAATTCTATCCTTCTCAAGGATAATTTCTTATTTAGTTAATTTGCAAGTTATCTTTCTGACTTGTTGCCTTGGTAATAGATTTTCTGTTGGAAAACCCAAGTTGCCTTGTCCGCTAGCTCTTGTAAGATTTTCCTAATTTTAGATTGTTTTGATTTGTTTAATATCTTCAGAGTTTGGATTATATTTATTACGTCTCTCTAATCTTTATAGATGGATGTACAATTCTCTCAGAGAGCTTGGTCTCTAGAATTTGCATATAAAATCTTAAAATACTGCCCTCTCATTTAAGGTCATGAATAGGTGGTATTTAACACCAAATTTACTTATTATCCCAATGATGGGAAATATTGGAGAAATTGCAGCAAGCTAGGAACACCTATACATATATGGTGGCAGTGTAAAATTGTTCAAGATTTCTGGGAAGTATGTTCTAAGGAAATCTCAGCAATTACTAATTCTAAGATTGATCTTACTTCAGAGATTGTCCTTCTTAACAATATTCCAGATGGATATAATAGGAAATTAAAAGCACTGATCATACAAGTTGTCACTACTGCTAAACTTTTACTTGCCTGCACATGGAAACAAACGACATGCCCCACTTGGCAAGATCTAATCCACAATATGAATAGAAATTTCTTGCTTGAGAAAGATTATATTGAGCTGGGTTTTGATCAAGGATCTTTAGAAAAATCGGAGCTTTGGCAAAAATGCAATTTGGCTATCCAATGATTAAATCACTGTCTTTGCCCTTTATAGCTATGACATTTTGCTTAATTCTTCATTTCTCTTTTTTGGGGGGGGACTCCACCTCTCCTTTGTTATTTGTAAAGAGAAACCCTATTTGGGTAATACAATAGATTTTTAGTGTCTTTTTAGTATGTAATCATTGTCTTGTGTGATTTCATGAATTTGTATTTTCAGTCTTAATTGTGATATATATGGTAAAAAGACTGAAATGTAAAGAAGAAACGTTATTTCCCTTTAAATTGCTAAGCAGTTGTTTAAGAGATCTAACAGGTGGTCTATATAGAGTCAAAATGGAGGCAGCAATATATGAAATTAGAATAGGAGACAAAAAATGTTTAAAGTGATAATTTAATTGACATTGTAGCAATGATGCATTGATAAGATTATAGTGCATGTCCACAATCCATCATCCTCGGTGGCGGAAAACAGACCACAATAAAGGTTCAAGGCAATAAGAAGGAATTTGATGTGTATGGAAGAAGAAATCATTCACTTGCTAAAAAGAGATTCTAATCTAAAACATCCCAACATAGCAGTAAAAAACAGCAAGGCCATGGAGGACTTTCTTATTCAGATTATGGTGATAAGAAGATCTGAAAAGGTGCTGATCTATACTAGAACATAAAAGCTGTTTCCTTATTTCCTGAAATGACTGTGTCATTTTAAGGTACATATAAAAGATTTGTTCAAGAAGCTTTTAAATAACATTTTAAGTGCATTTATTACTTGTTATAAAATTATATTGTTATTATTATAAAACCACTTATGATCTCAAAAGAGTAAATATACAGAGGCTTAAAACTGATTCATTTCCCTGGACTTGAACCTGTGAACCGCTGGTAAGAGAAGCATGGAAGAATGTTTCATTATCAAGAGCGCATTGTTATCTGCCACAATAAGTCCCATACTCTCTGCTTTGTGCTTGTAAACTATGGGCTTCATACAATTCCAGACTAGTAACTGATTAAATTATGTATTTTCTACTGCAGGTGCTTTTTTCAGTAATGTTACACATGTACAGTGGGGGCGGGGGAGTATTTGATCCCCTGCTGATTTTGAATGTTTGTCCACTGACAAAAAAAATATCAGTCTATAATTTTGAAAGACAGAATAACAAAAAAAAAAAGAAAAAAACATGTCAAAAAAGTTAGTAATTGATTTGTAGGTCAATGAGGGAAATAAGTATTTGATCCCTTTGTCTTAGTACTTGGTGGCAAAACCCTTGTTGGCAATCACAGAGGTCAGAGGTTTCTTGTAGTTGGCCACCAGGTTTGCACACATCTCAGGAGGGATTTTGTCCGACTCCTCTTTGCAGATCCTCTCCAAGGGCCTCATTCTATTATCGGCAGTAAACCGGCCGTAAGGCTGCGATTCCTTGCGGGGGTTCAGTTAACTCGCGATTCTATTATACGGCCCCGCAAGGATCTCCTCTTACGGCCGGCCGTATATCTTGCAACCGGCCGTAAGCTCTGAAATCTAAAAAGTCGAAAATAAATTCAAGACAGCTCTGTAAAGCTCTGTAAATGCTAGGGATCATATTGGGGGACATGAGGATTAATAGTAACCCACTCTCAAGCTTGCACATCAGCCCAAACCTGAGTTTAAATTAACTGTTTATTTTCCGGCTGCGGCGAGGGCGAGTCTGAGGTGCTCCAAGCGCTATGGACTTTTTACATGGATATTTGACGTATATTAAAAAATATATATTTTACGGATTTGAGTATAGGGGAATTTTGTGCTATTTTTGCTAACACCGAAAATCACTTTATAGTCTTCTCAAAGTGCAGGATGGCTTTATTTGGGCTATATTTCATGCTTAATTGGTGCTAGCGGGACCTCTTTCCTGCAAGTAAGCTGCGGCTCGTTTTTAGCCTTGCAGAGAGGGTTCCCGGAGCAATTGAATAGCAACCAGGATTTTCTTACGGCCGATTTCCTTGCGCCCGTTTTAGATCAAAGGATTTCCTCCGGCGCGAGCGGCCGCAAGAGATAGCAAGGCACCGGCCGCAAGCCTGCCGGAATCCCCTGCCGGAGGGGAATAGAATAGCAGAATAGCTTGCGGCCGGTCCTTGCGGCCCCGCAACGGCTGCGGACGATAATAGAATGAGGCCCCAAGTCATTACGGTTTAGAGGCTGATGTTTGGCAACTCAAACTTTCAGCTCTCTTCACAGATTTTCTATGGAATTAAGGTCTGGAGACTGGCTAGGCCACTCCATGACCTTAATGTGCTTCTTTTTGAGCCACTCCTTTGTTGCCTTGGCTGTGTGTTTTGGGTCGTTGTCATGCTGGAATAACCATCCACGACCAGTGGCGGCTGGTGACTTTCCAAGTTGGTGGTGCGGAAGACAGAGACCTGGCCCCTCCCTTTACATTGACGCCACCCAACATTATAAACTCCTCCCCTTCACAACATGTTACCCCTATAGGCCCTGTCCACTTACAGACTCCACCCATTTGGGTTTTTTCCTGTCACTTCACTTACTTATTATCTTGCTGAGGTTGAGGTGGTGCTGGTTCTGGTCACTATTCTTATGCTGTGAAGTTCCTGCATTTTCTTGATGAGGGGGAAGTGCTGCTGGTTCTGCTTACTTTTCTTATGCTGGGAAGTTCCTCCATTTTGTTGATTACATGCAATAATTAAATAAAACACATATGAGTACACATTTGATCAGGACATAAGCCCTCCTCTTTATCCCCTCCTCTTTCTCTCTCCCTTCCTCCTTCTCTCTCTCTATCTGTCCCTTTCTCTCTATCCCTCACTCTCTATATCTATTCCTCTCTCCCTGTCGATTCCTTTATCTATCCCTCTCTATCAATCCCTCTCTCTATCCCTCTCTTCCGTTTTTCCTATTTTACTAGTATATAGACTGTGTCTTTAATATTCCTTCAAAGCACTAATCACATTGTTGATTTCATAACTTTGCAGGATTGTATACAGCAGACACTATTTTTGCATCATATATACTGATCAGGTCAGGCCATTGGTACCTTTGGATGTCAAGCTGAGCTCTGCATTCCTTGCAGCAAGCACTGGGTTCAGATCACTCACAACGTGTCCTCCTGTAGACTGAAAACATAGCAAGATAATATTAGAATTTGTAATC